>CM062809.1:47584261-48002404 GCA_031772625.1 Pinus tabuliformis
ATCAAGTCATCAAAAGCACTAAATTCAAACAAAAGTAATATCGGCAACAAATAACAAGAGGAATACTTGAAGACCATGAAAGATAAGTTCTTATGAACAGAAGGTAGGCTCCAAAATCAAGGCATAGGCAAAATTTTGGAGGGATGGTGTAGAAGCTACAACACTTTCGTAGATGGAAAGGTCATTGCTTGGTCAAGGAAGTTTATTTTGAAGGATCCCTTCACTCTCGGATCTAGAATTGAAGGTCGTTACAAATTCAATGGAAGACCAATCCAAGCATTGGTCCATGATAGTACTCATCAATGTGAGCTATGGCATTTAAGATTCACTCATCTTCACTATAAAGCTTTACCTAATGTGAGAAATATGGTTTCTAGGATGCCTAAGATATGACTAGATCATGATGGAGTTTGTCAAGGATGTGTCAGTGGAAAACATGTGAAGGGACCATTCCCTTCTAGTAGCAACAAATCTAATGGAATACTTCAACTTATACATTTTGATCTCTATGGACCCATGCTTGTGACGTCTCTTGGTGGCTACTTGTACTATATAATATTTGTGTATGAATTTTCTTGCAAGACATGGTATTTCCTCTTAAAGAAAAAGAACCAAGCACTTCTCATGTTTAGGGACTTCAAGGCACTAGTGGAAAATCAAACCAGAAAGAAGATCAAAATTTTGAGGACTAATAATGGAGGAGAATTCACTTCAAATAAATTCATTGACTTTTGCAAGGAAGTTGGAATTAAGAAGGAGACCATTGTACCTTATAACCCTAAACAAAATGTAGCTGAAAGGAAGAACAAAACTATGATGGAAGCAACCAAAATTATGTTGCATGATCAGAAGATGTCAATGTTTATATGGGGAGAAGTTGCTAACACTATTGTCTATGTTCAAAATAGAAATCGTCACTGAGTCTTAGGTGACAATACTCCCAAATAAGTTTTCACAGATGTGAAACCTGAGGTTGAACACTTGAGAATATTTGGCTACCTCATTTACTTTCATGTGTCGAAGGAGAAGAGGACCAAGATGGAAGTTTCAGGAAAGAAAAGTACTTTTGTTGGTTAATGCGAAATTTCTAAAGCTTATAGAATATATGTACCTGGTAAAAGTAACATAGAGTTTAACATGGATGTGGAATTTTATGAATATGCTTATCTTCAGAAACTAAGGGAAACTCCTCTCCCTGCCAATGTTGAGAGAAAGTATGATTCCATTGAAGTGCAAGAAGAGCCTCCTATGTCTGACCCTGAGCTTGATTTTGCTTATGAACTTGTTCTAGCTATTACATCCCCATCCAAAAACTTTCCTATCTTCAAATTTTGGAGCCTCCTTATGGTCATTCCATCTTTTGTTTCAAGCCATTAAGGTCATGCTCATTCATGATGTCTAAGTGTTCGAGTCTTCCTTTAGGAATTATAAGTGTTACAACTACTTTCTTTCACATGCCCAACCCTTGATGTCTTCACAAGCACACTTTCACGATAGAATGATAGTCACTATGCAATCCTTGGTCATAGTCACTGCGCAATCCGTGCTTAAGGAACTACGTAATCATTACCAATAGTGATTGTGCAGTTCCTTGTGAAAGTGCAAGGAAATCCCCCACAAATAGTGATTGTGCACTTGTTTTTTACGGTGAGACTTTACTTCTTCAAGTCAGTACTATCACACCTCTTAGTGGTTGTCAATTCAATCTCGACTCCTAGTTTCCTTAAATGCACTAAGCACACTCACAATCCTTAACCCTAATTCCACGTGTGTTCTCCCTATATAAAGAGTATAGTTAGGAGCTCATTTTCAAAATTATTATTTTCTTTGGTGCTCTGTGCATTCTTAGAGCATAAAAAGCATTCTCTCACTCGTGGTTGCAAGTGTGCCATCATCCAAGTGAGTTTCTCAACTATCACTTTTTCTTTTGCATTTGGCGTTTTCACTCGCTCTTTCTTTTGCAAGTGTCACTTTTTCCTAATTTCATTATTGCATGTTTTGCTTGTGTTTTCTTCTATTTTTACATGTTTCGCTTTCACTCTTGCATGTGTCTCTTTCTCTTGATTTTTCAAGAGCATGTGTTGGACACTCTCCCATTGCATAACACATCTTTTTATTGCAGTCAACACTTGTGTCGTAAAGGCTTACATCCTAAATGTCACACTTGGAGAAAAGTGTCGTTTTATTGCCACCTCAATGTATGCATGTTAGTTTTGGGTATAGTGAATATCCTTCACATATGTTTGACTATGAATGTGTGTGATCATATTGCGGGCCTGCTTGTATGCGCTTACTCTCTCCTTCTTGTCTCACTGATCTAACATAGTCAATTTCATGATTCTTCCTTGTCCTCACATCATGCACAAGTTATGAACACCTTCAGTCAAGTGATGAGTGTGTTGTGCACTTCCAAGCCTCATACATGAGTCTCTTGTTTCTTAAACTTTTTCTTTGCACCCATCTTGAGGAAAAATCCATTCACATTTTGCATTATGCATCCCTAGAGCATAGTCACTCAACCCTTGTTGCTTACACTTTCCCACTGTGTAATGCCTTGATTAGCCCTACCTTTCATTGTTCATTGAGAACTCTTAGTTAACAGTGAGGACTCCTTTAGCCCCTTTCAAGGAAACTCACGCAATACCATGGTCTCCCTCCCTTCATTGCACGTTGAGCATTCCTAGGGCACAGTGACCCAACTTTTTTTTTCTTACATTTTCCCTCTACGCAATGCCTTAAACGACCTTACCTTCATTGCGCATTGTGCATTCTCAGTGGACGATAGGGCCATCTCTTAACTCCTGGAATGGAAACTTATGAAATCCTTTAAGCCTCATCTTTAATCATTGTGTATTGTGTTGTCAAATTTCCCAAGCTTGTCATCCTTCTCTCCTGGACTTGCCTAATGCGCAATCCAAGACTTACCCTCTCTCTTTCCATTGTGCACTACACATCCCCGGGCCTAGACCTTCACACCCTGCCTCCTAACTCTACACACTACACCCAAGAAGGCCCCTCTATCTCAATCCTTGTGCATTGTCCCAACACTATCAACCTCACATGAGAAAACAAAGTTAGTATAGGTGATTTTGGGACTGATGTTGTCTTGTCACGAATGAACATCATTTGTAGGTGCTCTCATCCTCCCACGGCAAGAAGATGATCAAGGAGGTCAGAAAGAAGAGGTTACAAGAAGGACACTTGTGGAGATGATACACAAAGATGCTATCATGTAGGAGTAAAGGAATCTTGGACCACAATAGAGAGATTTCAATTCATGTTGACTTAGAAGGTTCCAATACTTATCCAGACCCTCTGTAGGATGAAGATGAAGCACAAGTCATATCAATCATGAATAACTAAAGACAAAAAAACAAAGAGAGGAACTTGGAATTGGTACATTGCAATGAAGTATTATGTCACAGTCGCTAAAATATGGCTTTTCAAAGTGTCATCACAAAAGTCTTATGCTGTCCATGTATTTTTCCACAATTTGTGGAATGTAATTTTGTATTTCCAAAAATTGAGAAAATGTAAAATGTGTGGAAGCCCAAGGGTCACATATGGAATGTGTAAAGTCACTAGGAAGTCATAGAGTCATGTTGGAGCAGTGTTGTAGGAACCGTCCCACCGCCCCCAAGGATCCAAAGGCAGATCCGCGTCTCGTACGGATCTGCCGTCGATCCTTCGGTGGAACCGTGGATCGGAAAATCGGATCCACGGTTCCTCCTTTTTTGGTGATTCTTACAAATTTTGATTCGTGGGGGCCCAATCCGTGGCTCCTACTGCCTGATCTGTGGTTCCTATTTCCTGATTCTCATATTCGGAAAGGATCGGGTGCAGATCTGTGGAGGTTCGGGCGTGTATCCACCATGGATCACGAGCAAATACGAGACAAGGTGGACGGTTCTACAAAGTTTTTTTTTTTTTTTTTGGAAATTTCGAGCTGTTCTGTGAGGAACTACACTTTCCGATACTCCCAAGGTACCCCTTGATGCTCCCTAGATGCTTCCTAGATGCTTCCTAGATGCTCCCTAATGGTAATGTTAAATTATTAAAGTAAAAGTTCCATTCTCCTTTATCTTTCATTTCCATCCTTTTACTTAAATTTTTAACATTACCATGAAATGATTCAGGATGTTTGAGAGTGGTTCCAACCTCATCAGGCTTCATATGGAGAAAATAGAATTTCATATCCCATTCAAAATTCAGCAAACTTAATAGTTTTCAGGATCAATGGGATTGCGGCATTTCATTGGATTATATCATGTATGAGGGCATGTGATTGGCATTTAATCAAGAGAAACAAGCCCTATATGTACCCCAGTGTTGGTGTTATTAATTTTTGAACTCCTTTGTCATGGCCTTAGAAATTATGTACCCTTCACTCAAGTCAAAATCATTGATCAGGCATGTTAAGCTTTCTCTACCATATTATAAGGCATGGATTAAGCTGTTTGATCAAAATTAGGCAATGTTGACTAAAATCCATATAGAATTGAAGTAGAGGCAAAGGCTAGACAAGAGAAGAGGAATCTAGATTGTAGATGGTGTTGAAGTTTCTAAGTTTACTTAATTTAGAAACCCTTCATGCACTTTTTCTGATTTATTCCTACCTACTTGTTAATTTTTCTTTAACAAGTTATTTACAAAGTAAATACTGAAAATAAACACCAGTGAATGCTCAACATATTACATATCAGTAACTAAAATAAACAAGAACAAACACACCACATGACACCATTATTTTTGGACCAATGTCCCCGGAAAAACCCAATGCGGGAAAACCGGTGGAACTATCTGAGGATTTTCTTATTAAGCAATATCAGAGTACAATATGGGTGTCGTAACTGGCCTACCCAACAGAGAATTTCCTTAGCAGTTGTACCTCACAGTTTGAGAGAAATCTCCTGGCTGAAACCCCGGAAACCCTTCTGGTAGCTCCTCAGCACAAAACTGCTCCTACAACCCCAACGTTTTCCCAATCTGAACTGCATCAGCCCCTCTCTGTCACATGCTAGCCCTGCATCAGCCTTTATTGGCCTGCGTCAGCCCCAGGAGGCCCTGTGTTAGCTCTCGGATCCTCTGCGTCAGCTACGCTGGCCCCTCTAGTGCTCTGTGCAGCACTTGGTTGCCTCTGCGTGGCCCTGTGTGAGCCTTTGCTGGCTCTACGTCACCCTCCTTGGCTGCTGCACTGCTCTCCTGACACAATCTATGACTTCTATGTTCCTCTGTACTCAATTCCCCTCAGCTTCTCTCCCGATCATTGATTCTATCTCTCTTAGAAAACCCCGCTCTAGAGAATAGAATGACTGATCACTCTGGTGTATTCTCCAAGTGACCCTCAATCCTCCTCTTATACTTTTCCCGTTGACATCTCAACGACCGAGATTAAGTCCCTAATCAATGACTAAGATTAGATCTAGCTTGATCCATGTCTTTTGGACCATTCTAACACAGATTCATATTAATACACATTAATATTTTATTTTCCCTAAGTTTAGACTTAGGGACTCCATTAAAAATATTAATTATTTTAATATCTTCTGATCTGTTTAGAATCTTCCCAAACCCTTTTTGGGTATTTGGGATCTCATGTGCCCCAACCTCTCCACCAAATTTCGTGGCTAGATCACATCTGATGCTATCACAAATCAACACTCCCTCTTAGCGAGGACAATGCTCTAGCAATACTCCTTACTAAGTATTACTCTGATCATTCGACATTGGTACCTGTGCTGATG
This sequence comes from Pinus tabuliformis, assembly GCA_031772625.1. Lineage (NCBI taxonomy): Eukaryota > Viridiplantae > Streptophyta > Pinopsida > Pinales > Pinaceae > Pinus > Pinus tabuliformis. The sequence goes on from CM062809.1 coordinate 47,590,006, forward strand.
TTAGGCCTTCCTACCCAACATCCTCTGCACTGTTGCATCCTGTACTACTAGCCATGGTTCTGCCGCTGCCACTGCTGCATCTGTACAACATCTCCCCCTGCATTCGTGCTGCTGCTAGTCCTTCCTCCCAGCACTGCATTTGCGATGCACCTCTTCTCATCGTGTTGCATCGTGCTGCCCACTGCTGCACTACAACTCAGTTACTGAGAAGTAAGTAACTGATCTCCTAACCGACCTCCCTGTTGGGCTAGAAACACCCACTGATGCTGAAGCTCCCTCTCTCTGACATCTACGTTACTACAACAAATCCCTACATATCGCACCATTACACACCTTGCTATGCCTTCCTACACTGGTGCAACATTCCTGTGCCTCTCGCACTGCTGCAGCCTGCTAGCTCTGTGTTGTCTCGGGACTCCTACACTGTAGCTCCCTCTGCCGCTCCATCCACATTCATCTCTACCCACTCATCCAGTCTTGCTACTCCTCATCGGGGCTCCTGTAGCAAGGTCTAATCGAAGAGGCTGGGTACCTCGAGGATCCTACCCCTCATCGCCTGTAGTCCTCCTGATTATAGCTCGATGTCTCCCCACTTCTGCTCAAGTGGTATGTGTGCACTCATGGCACAGTCATCGTATATCAAAACTTCCTTCTCTGCCCGTGCTGGCGCTGCCTTTGTCTCGGAAGACTCTCCCTTTCTCTTCTTCCTTGGGCACTGGGTCACATAATGACCCATCTCCCCACATTGGAAACACTTGATCTTAGAGAGATCTTTCTTCTTCCGCTTCTCCTTCTTTCCCTCAAATGCTAGGGCCACATCCTCCTCCTCCCACTTGACGTTGATCCCTTTACTGCTGCTACTTGTCTTTGACTACCGTCTGATCTCTTCCTAGCGAAGAGATGCCCACATCTCGTCCCAAGGTAGGAGAGTCCCTCTACCTAGGATGCTTTGGACAAACACTTCCCACTCTTCTGAGACAACATTTAGGGTTGTCATCACCATAAGCTCCTAATCCAGTGTCACTCCTATAGCAGTCAACTGATCTCGGATCTCATTCAGTCCTCTGAGGAAGGAGTCAATTGATTGACCTTTCTTCATCTGATACGGCATCATCTGGTTCTCTAGCAACATTCTTCTCTGCACAAAAGTATGCTGGTACAGGTTCTTTAGAGCCTCCCACATCTCAACTGTCGTTTCCTTCTCAGTTATATGTGGTACCACATGATCCTTGACCCCGTAAAGGATAATGCACTTGGCCCTCGCCATCGCCTCCTCGTACTTGTCGTTATCATTGGGGTCGACTGGGATAGCTATAACCTTTAAGGGAAAGTTCTTGACACAATTCCTGTCAAGCACTGGTAAGATTCTGGTCTTCCAGACTGCGAAGTTCGATGCTCCGTCCAATCTATCCTGGTCTCTTACCCCGTGTAGTGCCATGACGCTCCTCTACTTCCTTCCTGGAAGTTCTCTGTTCAAATCCTTTGAGTCTCTACTTCCCATCTGGAATTTCTCTTCTGGACTCCCTCTAAGTCTTGATTTCCCTCTTAGAAACCCTTCTTCCATTTGTCGAGATGCCCCCTACTCTGATCGTCTTGTGTAACTGCACGGCTGATCTGGGTTCCTTGACTAGAAAGCCTCGGTAAAAACTCCTCTGGCCCTGCTCTGTCAGGTATTGTTCTGACTACAGTACCTCACCAGCTCCACTCTACAATATTTCTGCAACCTTCTAGACCCCAGCAACTACCTCTCTGTGAACTGCGTCAGCCCCTCTTTGCCTCACGCCTCCTCTACGTCACCCTGGATGGGTCTGCGTCAGCCCTAGGATGCCCCGCATCAGTCCTCTAGCCCTTTGCGTCAACAACTCTGGCCTCTCTGAGGCTCTGCACAGTTCCTGGCTTCTTTTGTGTGGCTCTGGTTGGCTCTGCGTCACACTTCCTAGGCTTCTGCCCTGCTAGAACCAACTTTTGTCACCTCGGGACAGTTGTTTTTTGTTGTTATTGCTCCACTCGGCTGATGTCTTTTAGTCCTCCTATGATCTGCAATCATACTCTGATACCATGTTGAAGTTTCTAAGTTTACATAATTTAGAAACCATTCATGCACTTTTTCTGATTTATTCCTACCTACTTGTTAATTTTTCTTTAACAAGTTATTTACAAAGTAAATATTGAAAATAAACACCAGTGCATGCTCAACATATTATAGATCAACAACTAAAAGAAACAATAACAAACACACCACATGACACTATTATTTTTGGACCAATGTCCTCGGAAAAACCCAATGCGGGAAAACTAGTGCAACTATTTGAGGGTTTTCTTATTAAGAAATATTAGAGTACAATCTGGGTGTCGTAACTAGCCTACCCAATAGATAATTTCCTTAGTAGCTATACCTCACAGTTTGAGAGAAATCTCCTGGCTGAAACCCTAAAAAACCCTTCTGGTATCTCCTCAACATAAAACTGCTCCTACAACCCCAGCGTCTACCCAATCTGGACTGTGCCAGCCCCTCTCTATCTCACATTGGCCCTGCGTCAGCCTTTCTTGGCCTGCGTCAGCCCTAGGAGGCCCCGCGTCAGCTCTGGGAGCCTCTGCGTCAACTACGCTAGCCCCTCTGGTGCTCTGCGCAGCACTTCGCTGCCTCTGCGTGGCCCTGCGTGAGCCTTTGCTGGCTCTGCGTCACCCTCCTTGGCTGTTGCGCTGCTCTCCCGACACAATCTCTGCCTTCTCTGTTCCTCTGTACTCAATGCCCCTCAGCTGCTCTCTCGATCACTGATTCTATCTCTCTTAACAAACCCCGCTCTAGAGAATAGAATGACTGATCACTCTGGTGTATTCTCCAAGTGACCCTCAAGCCTCCTCTTATACTTTTTCTGTTGACATCTCAATGGCTGAGATTAAGTCCCTAATCAACGTCTAAGATTAGATCTGGCTTGATCCATGTCTTTTGGACCATTCTAACACAGATTCATATTAATACACATTAATATTTTATTTTCCCTATTAAGTTTAGACTTAGGGACTCCATTAAAAATATTAATTATTTTAATATCTCTTGATCTGTTTAGAATCTGCCCAAACACTTTCTGGGTATTGGATATCTCATGTGCCCTAACCTCTCCACCAAATTTCATGGCTAGAGCACATCTTATGCTACCCCAAATCAACAGATGGTTGATGCTGGAATAATTAATCATTGATGTACAATGGATGCCATATCTATCTTGATTTATGTAAAGATATGCATTTTTTCATGTCTTCTACAACTAATTTGGTATTTTGGATGTTTTTTTTAATATAAATGAAAAAAAATATTAAAAATTATATATATATATATATATAGTAGACGCTTCGCTTCCTAGATTTTTGGAAAATGACGCTTCCACATCCCCGCTTCTAAAAAAGGTCCCTGTTTCGTCCCCGCTTCGTGCAACATTGTGTGGGAGCTCAAAGGTCACATAGAATCTCAAAATTCAAATGAAAGCTCATTGGCTCAAGAGTCATGGGGGAGATCAAGAGTCACATGGGAGGTGTAGAGTCACCTAATTTGTTATAAATAAACCCTCATAACTCAAACAAACAGCTTTTCACCTTGGCTTCTCTAGCTTGGCATAGGAGAGAAGTTCATTATTTGGACAAGGGTGGCTTAATGTTCCACTATTGGGTCTAGTGTTGCATCATTGTAATTGTGTACTTGGATCTTTCACTTAATATTTGAAGCTCTTAGAGTCGGTGCACTTTCATGCATGTATCGTGGATGTTGTAAGACTATCCTTTTAATGTTTACGGTATATATTTATAGTCATACATACAAAAAAATGAATTATTTCATTGGATTTGGTATACATCTTGTTGAATGTGTGTTGCTACTTGCTTTCATGATCGTTTTTACCTTGTGAACTATTTTGCAGGTTAATTAATGATCCAGTGTATGCTCCCACATGTCTTTATTAGGATAGTACTATTACTTTTCTTCTAAAGACTCATTTTCTCTCTTTTTACCCATGAAAGTACATTATATACATTGCAATTGTATGCTTCGTAGTGTCAGTTGTAGGCTTATTGTAGTCAAGGAAAACCTTTAAGTTATGGTGGTTGTGCCTATTATCCAGATGGGGCTCCTACTCCAAACGGTGTGAAGTCTAGTTGGGACTTCATATCGAAAACACCCCATGTATGTTGAAGGTTTCCATCACCTTCAACATTCTAGCGCTAGGAGGGCCAGATGACAAGATGATCCCGTTGAGTTTGTTTTGAATACTTCAACTTGAATGGCTCATTTCCAAATCATATTCTTGGGATGATTTTCTAATATAACAAATCTTACAATCCCCGTGGAACTACTTTACAACTTGTCTCAATTAAAGTTTGATGGCGAGGGTGGAATATCTGTACCTAAACATACACTTCAATTTCTTAAGTTTTGTGAATTTTATGAGGTGAATTGTGAAGATGTTGCTTGTAAAAAATTTGCCCTCACTCTTGAAGGTCGAGTTAAGCAATGGTGTCACACTTTACCAACTTCTTCTATTCATTCATTTGAATAACTCTTCAAGGAGCTTCATCAAGCCTTTGATAGGTACAATTATTAAGATGTATATAAGAGGATCAATTAGCTTAGAATGAAACCTGATGAATAATTAGAGGATTTTCTTGATCGATTACTTCTACTTTGCTATGAATTTTCTAAGGAAGATGTGGATTGGGATTTCATGAGTGAGAATTTTCAGCGTTTGGTTCTAATCTCCTTGAAACAATTGAATCTGTATCTTGGTTGATTTTTCTCTTCCAACTTATATTGATCATGAGACACCTCGAATCTCAGAGGAGGAACTTGCTACCCTTTTTGTCCCTTCTCCTCCTCCCTTTTCATTGCCAAACAAGGTAGTCTCTGGTGTTGTTGTTGAAGTTGGGAAATCCCAAAATCAAATTGTTGATCCACTTATCCCACCTTCATACCCTTCCCATGATCAAGATATTATCTAGAAGAGCCTTGAATTTTTTGACATATTCATAGAGCCGAATGTGATGGTTGATCCCTTGATTCCCCGTGATGACATTAATGCACATAATTTTGAATCTGATCCAATTAAAATTATTTTTTCTTTAAGGGGTACCTTCCATCCTCTATCATCTGCATCTCATGGCTTTCTATACCTCTATTTGCTTGATCAATCCAATCCATCAACAATCGCTTCAGATACTCATGATTTTCAATTTTCTAGTCCAAATGGTAATTAGGTACAAGGTGACTATATTCATAGGTAGAGGAGAATAATGTTGAAGACTCATTCCATATGTCTTCCCCTTTTCAAATTCCTCTATGTCAAGATAATATTTCCACATTCCTGAGTGATCAAGGATCTTTTGATCTTCGTAATCAATTGAATGAAACCGAAGCTCTTAACCAAGACGAAGGCTTGGATGATCATCACCCTGACACTAATGACTCCGCTAATATATATGATAATTAATTCCCAAGTACATTGGATTATCTCTTGTTTTTGCAAGAAGATTGGGATTTTAAAGCTTTTATCTGGAATCTGATTTAATCATAAAAGATACTCTCATAGGAACTCCTTATGTAACTCACCAGATCCTATGTGGAGATGTGTATAATGAATCAAATGATATATCATGTTCTTCCAATTCACGTTTTGATGAATTAGATCTCAGGTCTACATAATGTGGTAAGGCTGCCCATGATGAAGAAGATGGAGCAATAATCATTGAGCATCTTTCTTACAATTTGGGTAATCTATTTAGTGATGTTGACACATCTGATGAAACTAATGATTCCAACCGTTACCATCTGATTCATAATGATGTTGTTGAAATAAATATTGATGATAATTGTCTTCACACAAATTTTGATCTGACCATACCCTCAAAATTTAATCATTCAACATTTGAAATTTCAGGGACTCGACAAGAGGTTGAGGCACTTCAATTTCCACTAATGGTTATGTTAGGTTCTCTCGATCTTTATGAAATCCCCGAACTACGTGAAATCCATATTTTCGCACATAATTTTTTTCTCAACATTGTCTCTTTGGATGTAAGATCACTCTTGAAGGATTTGTAGTTTTTTCAAGTTAATTCTCTTAATCCTCAAGATAGAGTTTTTGATCGGGTGAAAGATTCTTGTTTGGCTAATTCTTCTTCATGAAAATCTCTTGTATTAAACCCAGGGTTAGAGTGCATATCTTTCATGGATTTTGATTATCAAGACAAAGATCATCACCAGCTGAAATATTTCTCCTTATCAAACTCTGATGTGAATGATCATTTCTTATCTCTTTAGTGTATGTTATGAAGTTAATCATTTTTTTGGCATAATCATTCCTTTTGAGTGTCATTCAATGCTTGAATCACTTGGAAAATCAAAACCCTCTTGTTGATATGAATACTAGTTTTGATTTGATACATGCTTCTAATATTTTTTCAGTCTGGTATCCCACTTGGTTTCCCATATTTATGATACCAACAATTATTTATAATTCCCCATGCTCTCATATTTTTGGTCTAATGTGTAACTGGAAATAAGGGGAACCAACAAAGAATCAAGAAGCTTATATGATAATCCAGTAATATGATCATAATACCGGCCTTAACAAATTTCTTTTAACTAATCATTTTCCCTTTGGTGTACCTGATGATAGTTGTTTTACATTTGTTGGTCTCATCAATACCATAAATTATTATGATTCATTGTTTCATTATTCAAATACTTGTCGTATAGTAGAGGCACTTAATATTTTTTTGATGGTTATGTCATGTTTTCACGATCTTGACAAGGTTTCTGAACAAGATCAGGTTATGTTTCCTTCATAAAATTCTCCCCATTACTCGAGTGCATTGATTGGAAGTTCAATTTTCCAATAATTTCAGGGTTTTCAAAAGGGTTTTTTCAGATACTATGATCGAATCTATGATTGGCTAGAGGAAACTTATCTGGCAAGTTTTGTTGCTAATAAGAATTTCCAATCTTACCTAATGTTTTCTAAGAATAAAAATGCAAATAAATGTATATGTGTGGGATTCCTTCAAGGTTTGTATGATCATTTTTCTAATCAACAAGGTAAAGTTGCCTACTAGTTAAAGCAAGTTGTTACATCAGACTTTTTTTCCTGTAAAAGTGAAAGCCATCTTTATGTGCAAGTCATTTAGGTAAGTATTTTTATTGCTACACATCATTTTGTATTGTTACTAATCGTTTATTCTTTATTCTTGCAAGTTGGGAACAACTCTTGTGGTTGCATTGGAAATATGACTTCACATGATCCTGACAAGTCTAGTTAGATAGATTAGAGTTTAGGTTTAGTTTCATTCTAGTTAATTTTGCATCACATTACAGCATTGTCCGTGCTTCTCCTATTTGAGTTTTGTTCTTCACATGCCCTTTACTAGTATTTCCTTTCCTTTCTTATTTTTTGCCTTTTATGTTATGTCTATTTCATGTTTTTGGTCATGTTTTGTTTTAATAATACCATGTATGACAGTGGCATGTTGGATTTGTGGTAATGTGCAAAAAGTTGAAAGGGTAACTTTGACAACTGGAAACACTTGGCTTATCTTTGGTTTACTTCTTTGTTTGGGCCTAAATATCTTTTAAGGTCAATGATGCATGTACGAAAAATACATTTCATCCTAAGTGAAAGCTCAAGTAGATCTATGATGCTCATATCTATAATGGGATCTTCTTTCCTTGAATCAAATTTTATATTGATTGGTTTTAATGTGTCATCTCAGTCGAGTAGAGAAGGGAAAGGAGGAAAAAATTAAGCGAGCATACTAATTTCAGAGGTGTATATATAAGAGTCTTTGCAAAATAAGGAACAACCTCTCTTGCTCATTAAATAAGTCGAGATCCCTCTTCCTCCCTTGGAAAAATAAACGCCTATGAAATTCCAATGAGCATATTAACATTTATTAACATTTATTAATATTAATTAGTTTAATATATTAATTAATTTATATAGCAATTAATTAATATATTAATTATTATTAATATTAATATAATTTCAAATAAAAAATTTAAATAATTTTAAATATTAATACAATATACTTATTTTTCTATTTTTTAAATACTAATATATATTAAAAATAAATTAACATTTCTCATACAAAATAAAATAAATAATATTATATTAACATATATTAAATATTTAATGATTATTATTACCATTAAGGTTATGGATTTTAATAATTTAAATTAATATATTAACTCATCAGTAAAAATTAATATATAAATCTCAACGGTAAAAATAAAAATAATTTATTCAAAAACCTTCAATTAAAAAAAAAAAAAAAAAAAATTAATAAATTAATAAATAAAAATAAAAATTCAAGCCGGCATCCCGCTGATCCTTAAATCTATTATCCTCATAATTATTTATTTCCTTCTAATCAACTCTTCTTTTATCATCATTCATAAGTCCTGATGATGGATCCCAGTTGGGATTTGAAACGTTGACATAAAAATGGTTCGTACTGTGGATTCTCTGGTAACTAAGTCAAAAGAGCATAAAGTAATAAAATAAATTAAGGGTAAAAGAAGATAAAGAATTCCTGCACAGAGAGGTGAAGCAAGCAACTTCGTTGAGGTATTGAACATGCTAGATGGTAGCGAAGCAATGCTTTTGATTCCTTAGAGTGACTTCACCGTGGGTATTAAATAGGCTCACTCATAGTGGAGAAAAACCAGAGATGATAATAAAACTCTGAATATCTTAAACTTGCAAATTTACATACTCTTTCTCCCTGATTGAAACAATTGAAGTTTGACTAGTCTTGTGAAATGGTTCAACTGACAAGAAGAATAGAAGGGATTATATCTTTAATCGGGCTAAGTAAGGAAGCTAGGGTGATCTACCATATGAGACAATACTTCCCAAAAGCTATAGGTTGTGCATAAATTTAGACCTAAATAGAGAAGTTGGGATTCTTCCAATGCATTGCCAACTATTGTAGTTTCTATAACCCCCTCCACAATTTTGCCTACCTTCAAATATTGGAGCCTCCTTTTGGGCATGCCATCTTTCATTTCAATCTATTAAGGTCATGCTCGATCATGATGTCTAAGTGTTCAAGTATTCGTTTAGGAATTCTAATTGTCATGACTACTTGCTTTCACATACCCAACCCTTGATGTCTTCACAAGCACACTTTCAAGATAGGCTAAGTGCATTTCTGTTGACGATACTCGACCCTCCAACATGTAAGGGGATCTCCCCGTTAAGAAGTCTTAATTAGACCTCAGACCGTTTGGTGTAGGAGTCCCAGTAGTGGGTCGTAAAGCAATGCCTTGACCATGATCACACAAAGGTTAGTAAGATAACTCTGTCAGTAGCAAGGGTGTGACCACTGCAGTGAGTGAAGGAAGGTGTATGAGAGGTTCTAACACATGGGGGTTGAGATGAGTGCGCCCCTTGGAAACCTGTAACAGTACTCAGCTGGGAAGGGAACACACGAGTGAAGATGCATCACAAGCTGGAAATCCAAAGTGATGGTGAAACCAACAGCACATCTGCAACAAGATTCATATAATTTCATACAAAACAGTTCATACACAACTACGTAAGTTAAACAACATACATTGCTACAACAACCAAAACAGTCCAACTACAATAACAACATATGCATGAAAACGTGCTAGCTCTTATTATATAAAGAAGTATAAGTTCCAATCATACAATACATCCATGCAAACCCGCTAGCCCCAACAGTGGAACATTACAACCACATATGTCTGCTCCTCCAAAGAGATGTACTTGCTCTGTGCAGTGGAGAAGCCAAGGCGCGTTACAATACTGTCCAAGCTCTCTCCAAGATAGTCTTATAGGAAGCTTGGCTGATTAAAAGCCTATACAATGAGTTATGAGGGACTATTTATAGCAAAGGGTGGGGTGACCCTTGACATTTCCCTTTGTGATTGTTCAACTACCCTCATGACTCTTCACCTACTCTATGACCGTTACATCCAACTATTAACACTTGACTTACACTTGACATGACTTAACATTACAATGCACATGTTCCCATGTGAGACAAAATGGCTTGGGCAAGCCATGCAAAACATCACTGACACTCGGTCCATTGTGATGAGACCAACCCTTTGACATGTTTGTGATGGTGAAGGTGGTGAGCTGATGGAAATCTTGGTCATCCGTGATGGTGTGCATGCACCCCATGGTGACATCTTGCTGAAGCAAACTCTTGCCTCTGTTGCAACCGGTGCATTGGTTCAACTCCTTCATCCAACTCATCTACTAACATGCACATGGTCTTCTTGGGTACGGCCAAACCGGCACACACTCATGCATAGTGTCTATGCTGATCTTCAGGTGTGTGTTGGTGGTCACATGCATCAACTTGCCGAAGTACATGTTCAACTCCAGTTGGACTTGCTTCTTGTCTTCACCTTGGTGAGTGTGCTGAATGGGTTGGATCGCATGCGTGTGCACAATGACATGCATGTTGTTGAATCCCTTGCATGCGATCGACAACACTGCTCACCATGTCTACTTCGTGTCAACTGTTGGGATAGATCTAGAACATGTATAGGCACAGTTTCATCCGTCAGTGCATGTTGTGCTCACTTCTGTTCCTATTCCTACTGTAGTATTCATCTGTTTGTGTAGCTTCATGTCCTTCCTTGAGTTGCTGCTTCAACACATGCAACTCCTTCTTTGTTCCATTCTCTCTTTTCACGCGATCTTCATGTCACGTCGTCACCTCATAGCCTGAGTCTCCAAAGTTTCTTTCATCATCAGTGGATTTGCTTGAGCTTGCAACTTTGTTCCGCCTTTGTGTCATTAACAAACTTCCTCTTGCATTTGTTGCATTTGGTATGTTTCCTTCAGCTGATGTTCATGATGCTGCTCATTATGATGTTGTTGTTGTCATATCTTGATGTCCTTGTCTATGAACAACTTGATATCTTCGTGAGTAGGCAAGCTCATAGACATTTGATCGACTGCATCTCCAGGTGTGCTCTGAATAGTGTCTTCAACTCTGCTCTCTTGGAAACCATTGTACCTGCACTGCTGAGAGGCAAATGAACACCTGCAATACCTGGAGACATGGCAACACTCATGGCAAGCAATCTGTCAGTCAAAAACCAAAATGAACTTGAGAACTGACTTGCAACATACCTGTGTGACTGATCATGAAGGTTGCGCAATTTCGGCCGGGAGGTCGGGAGACTGACTGCCAAGATTGTGCAAGGCACAATCTGGGCTACTAGGAGACTGATTAACTACTAGAATTGCGCAATGCACAGTCCAGTCTGGCTGCTGACTGTTGGAATTGCGCAATGCACAATCTCAGTTGGAAATGGTTGCAGGCTTAGTGACTGCATTACGCAATTTTCTAGGCCAACAGTCATTGTCCTTCAGAAATGCACAAAATAGTCCTGGAGGATAGTTACTAGGCAAAAATGCGCATTTCCTGAGAGGAAGACAGAGCCTTCCCTCTCAGGATTATGCAATGCTATCTTGGTGAGGGAGAGTATGGGCCAAGGCTGCCCAGACTCACTGATGGGCAACTGAAAGTGAATGTGAGTGTGAATGCATGGTAATACTGAGTGTAAGCATAAGTGAATGATCATGCATGCAAATAATGAATGACAGATTCAGAAAATAGAACAACATGCATGTGGGTGAGGCAAGTTGCTGAATCGGCGACCGTTCGTGAAAAACAGTTTCATGCATGCGACAATAGTGAGATAGCAACAAAAACTGAAACCGTGCTAGGACAAGCTAATATACATGTAAACAACAACAAGCGTTCAACGAAATCAAGCAAACAATACTCACACAAGAGAAAAGACAAAAAGCGACAAAAATGCAACATAAGGCATGGAAAGCGGGGTTACCCCATAAGAGTTGAGTTGAATGTGCCAACTGCTCCTAGATGTGATGTGGGATGTTAGAGCTGCAAGGTTGATATGAGGAATGAGCTTTGCAGTGTCCAACTGATGAGTTTTGATAATATCGAGGTTGTGATGCGCATGCCACAAATCTAGGGAAAGCAACACTTGGTGGGAGGCTTCTAAAATGATCCTTGCATGTAACCTCCCACTACCAAAAATAGATCCTTGAAACAAGGGATGCATTTGCAGGTTACCTTGGGAGAAGAAGCCCATGCATGCAAGTCAATTTTGCTCGGTCCTGGAGGGAACCGGTCAACTCAGCTGCACATGAAAGAGACTGCTCGACTGCTGGGAGAAAATGTGCATTTCTGGCTGGGAGTTGGGCTGGCTGCCCAGGAGATTTGTGCAATTTCTAGGCAGATTAGCTGACTTTTGCCCATATTTGCACAAATTTTGGGCTGAGTAGCCCTGCTAGGGAAAATTCACAAATTTCACTGTGAGTGTTGACTGCCAGAATTGCACAATTCTAGAGCCCATAAGGCTGCTAGTCAGGATTGCACAATTTCTGGAGGGAAGGTTGGTTTCCCTCCAGAATTGCACAATTTATTGGGGGAGATACTTAGCTTGCAGCTGGACCAAGTCCGAGTGATTAGCCTATGAGGAGCATTCATCGAGTTGTGATAGACATGTTTCCTTTGTGCAAACAAAACACTGAAGCTTGTGAACATGACGAAGCAAGGCAAGTTGCTGTGAAAAGTTGGAAGGGAGGCTCCAAAACGAAGCTAAGGCAAAATTTTGGAGGGTGGTTGTAGCCACTACAACAATTGGCGATGCACTAGTAGAACTCCAGCTCTATGAATGGACCTTGTTCGTGGAAAGAAAGTCTAACACCTCCAGAAGTATTGTTCAGTTCTCAGCTCCTCTTGGTTTCCACACTAGGTTGATTGTAAGATGTAGCATCTACCAAGATCTTGGTCAATTGACACACATTCCAAGCCAAGGCGACACAATTTTTTCGATTGGGGTTGAGGGGTATATTGGTGCATAAGCATTATAGTCGACAGTGTCTTAGTTTCATATCTAGTGTTGCTCCGCTGCCAGCAGGCCTGAACAGTACCCCGACAGAGTCACATAGGAACACAAGCATGGCTTCGCTACTAGCAAGCCTGGTCAATACCCCGGTGGAGTTACTTGCATCACCTCTCTACGCAGAAAGCATTTCTCTTGTTTCACCTTATTCATTTTTCATTTTGAATTTTTTGAATTTTTTCACCTTGTTTTTTCATTTTCGTAACTGTGCATAGCACTTATTCATTTCAGAGGCAGAAGAGGGATCCCGACTTATTGAGGGAAGAAGAGGTTGTTCTAGTATAGAAGTAGTTTAATACCTCTGATGTGCATGTTAAGGTTTTCCCCCTCACCTTACTCTAGTTGACTAAGCTGACAAGGATTAACCCAAAAACCACTGACTAGAGAAGGTGGCACTAGTTAGCATGCAAGAGTTGTGTTTTCACCAAGGATCACTTCGAACATCACATATTTTCCTTTGACATATCATGAACTAAAAGTAACAAGTTCTTCATACAAATGCTAGATGAGAGATAACCAAGTAGTGATAGTTGTACAAGCCCTCTTGTACTTCACCCAGTTCGTTTCAAGAGTCATACATTATTTCATGCGAAAATAACCTACGAACAAAACAAGCGAACTAACAATCAACAAAGAAAAGAAGCAAAATTGAAAGCAAAGAGAATAAGAAAACAAGCAAGCAGACAAACAAACAAAAAAACAAAGCAAGTAAGCAAACAAGCAAGTAGGCAAACTAACTGAAAGCAAACACTACTCCTACTCCTAAGCTAACAGTGCATGGGTCATCTCACATAAAATGATACTTCCAATGCAGTCACTGGTGCATTGGTTGACCCATGTTGGTGAAGGCATGGTTTGTGAACAAGACAACTGTGAGAACCAGCAAGCAAGAAAGATGTAACAGTGAAGACAAACACACTCCAAGCTTACAAGTGACCACAAAACAAAGATGAGTGAAAGTGCATGGCATGCATTCTGTGGTGCTGCTATGATGTTGTGCTACACCGCATGCAGATGTTGAGTGTATGCATTCTCTTGATTGTGACATGCAATAAAACGTGAGAAAGGTAGACCACTTGTGTTGTGCATGTGTGATTATTGTGTAACATTCCTCCAATGCATGAGTGATGGGATCATGTAGTTCGAGTGGAGGAAGTGAAATATGGGTGTTTGGTTGATCTTCAATGCAAAACAAAGAGTGATGAGGAGCCTTGAGTGTTTCAACAATTTTCTGACCGGAAGAGAAACCAACCTCAGGACAGTGAGGGCCTAACATAACCACAATTTCTTGACCGGAAGAGAAACCAACCTCAGGACAACAAGGGCCTAACATAACCATCATCTCGGGCTGAAGTGCCTCGATAGTTTGGGGGGTTTTGGCCTCATTGACAGATAGATCATCGTAGACCAGTGTCTTGGATAGATTAACAATGGTTGAATCAACATCGTGATCAAATGAGGAAGTGAATAGATATGACAACCAAGTTTAGGAAATTCAAGATGTTTGTTGGCATCCTCATGATTTGATGAATCAGGTAGAGGGGTAGATGAGAAGCAAAGATGTTCACCCTATTTTTTTTCAAGAAAGATAAATGACAGATTGAATGGATTTTCTGAGGAAGAAGTGTCCTCTCCAAATTGTAATGACAGATTGACATCCGAGGTGTCTTGTGAATGATCGAAAGTAGAAGCATCCGGAAATGAGTTTTCACAGGAGAAATCAACAATGGCATAATCATAAGGGATGTGAGGATGAAGTGGATGAGGTGCGGTTGGAAGGGAGTCATCCTTCACCGTGGGCTCTTCCCGCACACACTCATCATGAATGATGGTGCAGGTCGACTACATAACACCAACTCCATCAACAACTTGATCCTTGTTCACAGCAAGTCAGGAGTCTGGAATGGAAGAACACAGGATAGTACAGTTTGGAGGATCAACATAACACGAGGATGGAGGTCGAGGGAACAAGTCCATGTGACAACCAACAGGATTGCAAGCCAAATCTGCACAAATATCAAGAGCAGGTGGGGTGGGAGGATGTGACAGTTCAACCAAGGTGTGTGCATGATCTCCCACATCACTCTGCGGTGGTGGAGCTGTTTGATGAGGTGAAGGTAGATAGTCACTTGTGACAGTGACTATGCTTGCCTGTGATTACACAGCTCCATCACCGAAGTGTGCTAAGCAGGGTTCGAATACGTGAAGAAGATACTCAAATCTTCCATCAAGAAATTCCCAATCAATATCATCTTCTGGGAATCGGTATGCAAGATTACAAAAGCATGTGTGAAACTGTTCAACAGATTCATCGGGTGCTTTTTGTAATTTTAGAATTTCTTTTTTGAGTGCTTGATAGTTAAAGTGATTGAAAGCATGATCTATCTCTGCGACCATATGAGCAAGAGAATGAATAGATTTTTCGGGCAGCATGGCACACTAGTGCATTGGGTGCCCTCAAAGCGTGTAGATGAACAGTGCGCAACTCATGTATTCTTCAAAGAATCCATGTCTTCTGCATGAGCCTAAGACGCTGTCTGCGTGCCTTACTAAGGTTACGCAGCCTCCACCATCAAATTTTTTATGAGACAAGTTATCCGCGAACCTTTTCAGGATGATGAAATCATTTCCATAAGAGATACATTCTAGAAGAACAACTCTATAGTGAGTCATGATAGATGTGTAGATATTCAAAACAGATGTGAGGACTTAGCTTGTCATCTAGCCCTCCTTCTAGCACCATAATGTTGACGGTGTTGGACCTTCCAACATGTAAGGGGATCTCCCCGATAAGAAGTCCCAATTAAACATCAAACCGTTTGGTGTAGGATTCTTAGTAGTGGGTCATAAAGCAATGCCTTGACCGCAATGTCGCACATAGGAAAGTAAGATAACTCTGTCAGTAGCAAGGTTGTTACCACTACAATGAGTCAAGGAACGTGTATGATAAGTTCTAACACACGGGGGTTAAGATGAGTGTTCCCCTTGGAAAACTGTAACAGTACTCAGCTGGGAATGGAACACACGAGCAAAGATGCATCACAAGCTGGAAAGTAGGTCAGCCGGAAATCCAAAGTGATGGTTAAGCCAACAACACATCTGCAACAAGATTCATATAATTGCATACAAAACAGTTCATACACAACTACATAAGTTAAACATAATACATTGCTACAACAACCAGAACAGTCCAACTACAATAACAAAATATGCATGAAAACGTGCTGGCTCTTATTATATAAAGAATTGTAAGTTCCAATCATACAATACATACATGTAAACCCACTAGCCCCAATAGTGGAATGTTATAGCCACATCCGCCTGCTCCTCCAAAGAGATGTACTTGCTCCGTGCAGTGGAGAAGCCAAGGCATGTTACAATACTGTCCAAGCTCTCTCCAAGATAGTATTATCGGAAGCTTGGCTGGCTAAAAGCCTATACAATGGGTTATGAGGGACTATTTATAGCAAAGTGTGGGGTGATCCTTAACATTCCCCTTTGTGATCATTCAACTACCCTCATGACTCTTCACCTACTCTATGACTATTACATCCAACTATTGACACTTGACTTACACTTGACATGACTTAACATTACAATGCACATGTTCCCATGTGAGACAAAATGGCTTGGGCAAGCCATGAAAGACGTCATTGAAACTCGGTCCGTTGTGATGAGACCAACCCTTTGACATGATTTTTATGGTGAAGGTGGTGAGCTGATGCCAAGCTTGGTTGTTCGTGATGGTGTGCATGCAACCCATGGTGACATCTTGTTGAAGCGAACTCTTGCCTCTGTTGCAACCGGTGCATTGGTTCAGCTCCTTCATCCAACTCATCTACTAACATGTGCATGGTCTTCTTGGGTGTGGCTGAACCGGCCCACACTAATGCATAGTGTTCGTGCTGATCTTCAGGTGTGTGTTGGTGGTCATGCGCATCAACTTGTCGAAGTACATGTTCAGCTCCAGTTGGACTTGCTTCTTGTCTTTGCCTTGGTGAATGTGCTGAATGGGTTGGATCACATGCGTGCACACAATGACATGCATTTTTTTGAATCCCTTGCATGCTATCGACAACATTTCTCACCATGTCTGCTTCGTGCCAACTGTTGCGACAGATCTAGGACTTGGACGGGGGTAGTTTCATCTATGAGTGCATGTTGTGCCCACTGTTGTTCCTATTCCTACTACAACTCATTCGTCTGTCTATGCAGCTTCATGTCCTTCCTTGAGTTGCTGCTTCAGCACATGCAACTCCTTATTCGTTCCATTCTTTGTTTTCCCGCGATCTTCATGTCACTCCGTCACCTCATAACCTGAGTCTCCAAAGTTTCTTTCATCATTAGTGGATCTGCTTGAGCTTGCAACTTTGTTCCGCCTCTATGTCATCAACAACCTTCCTCTTGCATTCATTGCATTCATTGCGTTCGTTGCATTCGTTGCATTCGTTGCATTCAGTATTCTTCCTTTAGTTGTTGTTCATGATGCTTCTCATTGTGATGTTGTTGTTGTCATGTCTTGATGTCCTTGTCTATGAACAACTTGATATCTCGTGAGTAGGCAAGCTCATAGAAATTTGATCGACTGCATCTCCAAGGGTGCTTTGAACAGTGTCTTTGACTCTGCTCTCTTGGAAACCATTGTACCTGCACTACTGAGAGGTAGATGAACACCTGCAATACCTAGAGACATGGCAACACTCATGGCAAGAAATCTCTCAGTCGAAAAACAAAATGAACTTGAGAACTGACTTGCAACATACTTGTGTGACTAATCATGAAGGTTGTGCAATTTCAGCTAGGAGGTTGGGACACTGACTGCCAAGATTGCAAAAGGCCCAGTTTGGGCTGCTAGGAGATTGACTAACTACTGGAACTAGGCAATGCACAGTCCAATATAGTTGTTGACTGCTAGAATTGCACAATGTGCAATCTCAGCTGGAAATGGCTGTAGGCTTAGTGACTACATTACGCAATTTTCTAGGCCAGTAGTCACTGTCCTTCAAAAATGCGCAAAACAATCCTGGAGGACAATCAGTGGGCAGAAATGCGCATTTCTTGAGAGGAAGACAAAGCCTTCCCTCTTAGGATTGCGCAATGCTATCTTGGTGAGGCTCTTGTGAGGCAGAGTCCAGGCCAAGGCTTCCCAGACTCACCGACGGGAAACTAAAAGTGAATGTGAGTGTGAATGCATGGTGATACTGAGTATAGGCATAAGTGAATGATCATGCATGCAAATGATGAATGACATATTCAAAAAACAGAACAACATGCATGTGGGTGAGGTGAGTCGCTGAATCGGTGACCGTTCGTGAAAAACAGTTTCATGCATGCGACAGTAGTGAGATAGCAACGAAAACTGAAACAGTTCTAGGACAAGTTAGTAGACATGTAAATGACAACAAGCATTCAAATAAATCAAGAAAACATTACTCACATAAGCGAAAACATAAAAATCAACAGAAATGCAACACAAGGCATGGGAAGTGGGCTTACCCCAAAAGAGTTGAGTTGAATGTGTTGATTGCTCCTAGATGTGATATGTGATGTTAGAGTTGTAAGGTTGATGTGAGGAATGAGCTCTGCAGTGTCTGGCTAATGAGTTTTGATAATATCGAGGTTGTGACATGCATGCCACAAATCTAGGGAAAGTGACACTTGCTGGGCGGCTTATGAAATGATCCTTTCTTGTAACCTCCCACTGCCAAAAATAGATCCCTGAAACAAGGGATGCCTTTGCATGCTGCCTTGGGAGAAGCAGCCCATGCATGCAAGTTAGTTTTTCTCAGTCCCGGAGGGAACCGGTCAACGCAGCTGCACATAAAAGAGATTGCTCGACTGTTGGGAGAAAATGCGCATTTCTGGCTGGGAGTTCAGTTGGCTGCCTAGGAGATTTGCACTATTTCTGGGCAAAGCAGCTGACTGCTGCCCAGATTTGTGCAAATTCTGGGTTGAGCAGCCCTACTGGGGAAAATTGCGCAATTTTCACTATGAGTGTTGGCTGCCAGAATTGCGCAATTATGGAGCCCAACAGGCTGCCAATCAGGATTGTGCAATTATGGAGCCCAGCAGGCTGCCAGTTAGGATTGCACAATTTCTGGAGGGAAAGCTGGTTACCCTCCATAATTGTGTAATTTCTTGGGGGAGTTGCTCAACCTGCAGTTAGACCAAGTCCGGGTGATCAACCTATGAGGAGAGTGCATCGATTTGTGATCGACAGGCTGCCTTTGTGTAAGAAAAACATTGAATCTTGTGAACTTGACGAAGCAAGACAAGATGCTGCAAAAAGTTGGAAGGGAGGCTCCAAAAAAAGATAAGGGAAAATTTTGGAGGGTGATTGTAACTACTACAACAATTTCATAGTGACAAGACTGAGCAATCCTTACTCATAGTCATTGCACAATCATTCTTGCTCATAGTGACTGCACAATCCTTGTTCACAGT
This sequence comes from Pinus tabuliformis, assembly GCA_031772625.1. Classification (NCBI taxonomy): domain Eukaryota; kingdom Viridiplantae; phylum Streptophyta; class Pinopsida; order Pinales; family Pinaceae; genus Pinus; species Pinus tabuliformis. The sequence goes on from CM062809.1 coordinate 47,609,417, forward strand.
GACTGCGCAGTCCTTGCCAAAAGTGATTGCGTACTTTGTAGTGATCGTGTAAGGGCATCCTCTACAGATAGTGATTGCGCACTCTTTGTTAATGGTAAGACTGTACTTCTTCAAGTCAGTAATTTCACACCTCTTAGTGGTATTCAATTAAATCTTAACTCCTAGTCTCCAAACATACACTCATGTTTGCTATCAATATATAAAGAGTCCAATCCAGAGCTCATTTTCACATTCATTATTTTCTTTGGAGCTCTACGCATTATTAGAGCATCAGGAGAATTCTCTCACTCATGGTTGCAAGTGTGCCATGATCTGGGTAAATTTCTCAGCGGTCACTTTTTCTTTCACCTCTATCATTTTCGGTCTCTCTTTTTTTGCAAGTGTCGATTTTGCTTTCTTTCATTCTTGCACGCCGCTTGTGTTTTCTTTTACTTTCACATGTGTCACTTTCACTCTTGCATGTGTCGCTTTCACTTACTTTCACAAGAACATGTGTTGGACACTCTCTCATCATTATAGAAAGTTTGAGGTCTAAAATGGGCCTCCTAAGGAATATTATAAAATAATAGGGGAAATAGTAAAATAAGATTAGATTGCATCATCAAATTTTAGAGGGAAAAAATAAAAAACTACTTTTTCAACTTGTATTTTTAACTTACATGTGTTGGACACTCTCTCATCATTATAGAAATTTTGAGGTCTAAAATGGGCCTCCTAAGGAATAATATAAAATAATAGGGGAAATAGTAAAATAAGATTAGATTGCATCATCAAATTTTAGAGGGAAAAAATAAAAAACTACTTTTTCAACTTGTATTTTTAACTTATCTCCCTACATTTTTACTCAAATTTCAAGCAGGAGCACTCATTAGATGCATAATTTAATTCTTCATCCAAGGAGTACCCATGTTGGATACTTTCAATGGACCTTGCTACAAGAAAAATGAGAAATACATGAAAAAAAGTGATTGCAATCACGTTTTTTCATGTTTTTCTCATTTTTCCTGTAGTAGGGTCCATCGAAAGTATGCAACATGGGTACTACTTGGATGAGGAATTAAATTTCACATCCAACATGTGCTCCTACTTGAAATTTGAGTAAAACCGTAGGGAGATAAGTGAAAAAAGTATTTTATTTTTATTTTTTTATTTTTTAATCCTTTTACTTTTTTAATACAAAAATGGTAAATCAACCCCCATGATTGACATCATCATCTTCAATCCTATTAGTTCTTATAAAGTTGATTTTTGTTGTACATTTTTGTTTTGAGGCCCATTTTTTACCTCAAATTTTTTCTAATGAGCATAGCACATCTTTTTATTGCAGTCGACACTTGTGTCGTAAAGGCTTATATCCTAACTATCGCACTTAGAGATAAGTGTTGTTTTATCATCACTTCAATGTATGCATGTTGGTTTTGGGTATTGTGCATATCCTTGACATATGTTTGACTATGAATGTGTGTGCGATCAAAATTGGGATCTATTTGTATGCTCTTACTCTCTCCTTCTTGTCTCACTGATATAACACAGTCAATTTCGAGATTCTTCCTTGTCCCCACATCATGCGCAAGTTATGCATACCTTTAGTCAAGTGATGAGTGCATTGTGCACTTCCAAGCCTCAGTCATGAGCCTCTTGCTACTTACACTTTCCCTCTGCACCCATCTTGAGGACATCTCCCTTCACATTGCACATTGTGCATCCCTAGAGCATAATCACTCAACCCTTGCTACTTACACTTTCTCATTGTGCAATGCCTTTATCAACCCTACCTTGTGTTGTGCATTGAAAACTCCTAGTTGAAAGTGAGGTCTCCTCTAGCCCCTTGCAATGGCAACTTGTGCAATACCAAGGTATTCCTCCATTCATTGTGTATTGAGTGTTCCTAGGGCATAGTGACCCAACTTCTTATTCCTTACATTTTCCCTTTGCACAATTCCTTAACTAGCCTTGACTTCACTACACATTGCACATTCTTAGTGGATAGTAGGGCCATCTCTTAACTCTTGTAGTGGCAACTTGCACAATCCCTCAAGTATCCTCTCCAACCATTGTGCATTCCACGGTCACAATGATCAATCTTATCATCCTTATCTCCTGGACATTCCCAATGTGCATTCCAAGACTTACCCCTCTCTTTCCACTGTGCACTACGCATCCCCAGTGCATAGAAATTCACTCCCTACCTCCCGACTCTATGCGTTGCACCCAAGAAGGCCCCTCTATCAATCCTTATGCATTTTCCCATCCTAGTTAGCCTCACATGAGCAAACAAAGATAAAATAAGTGATTTTGGGGCTGATGTCATCTTGTCATGAGTGAACTTTATTTGAAGGTTCTATCATCCTACCATGGCAATAATATGATCAAGGACATCAGAAATAATATATTACAAGAAGGACACTTGTGGAGATGAGATACAAAGATGCTATCATGCAGGAGTAAAGTAATCTTGGACCATGATAGAGAGATGGCAACTCATGTTGACTTAGAAGGTTCCAATACTTATCCATACATGCTTTGGAGGGTGAAGATGAAGTAGAAGTCAAATCTATCATGAAAAACTAAAGACACAACAACAAAGAGAAGAACTTGGCATTGATACATTACAATGAAGTCTTATGTCACATTCACCAAATTATGGCTTCTTAAATTGTCATCACAAAAGTATTATGTTGTCCATGTATTTTTCCACAATTTGTGGAATGTAATTTTGTATTTCCAAAAAATGAGAAAATGTAAAATGTGTGGAAGCCCAAGGGTCACACATGGAATGTGGAAAGTCACTAGGAAGTCCTAGAGTCATGTAGGAGCTCAAAGGTCACATAGAATCTCAAAATTCATATGGGATCTCAAGAGTCATGGGGGAGATCAAGAGTCACATGGGAGGTGGATAGTCACCTCATTTGTTAGAAATAAACCCTCATAGTTCAAAAAACCAAGTTTTCACCTTGGCTTCTCTAGCTTGGCATAGGAGAGAAGTTCATTATTTTGAGAAGCAAGTGGTGGCTCAATATTCCACTATTGGGTCTACTGTTGCATCATTATAATTGTGTACTTGGAACTTTCACTTAATATTTGAAGCTCTCAGAGCCCCTTTCATGCATGTATCGTGAATGTTGTAAGACTATTGTTTTAATGTTTACGGTATATGTTTATGTTCATACATACTAAATAAAATGAAATATTTTTTTGTATTTGATTTACATTTTAATGTTTGTCGTTACTTGATTTTATGATCGTTATTACCTTGTGAACTATTTTGCGGGTTTATTAACGATCCATTCTATGCTCCTGCATGTCATTATTAGGATATTACTATTACTTTTCTTCTAAAGACTCACTTTCTCTTTTCTCACCCATGAAAGTACCTTATATAGATTGCAATTGTATGCTTCATAGTGTCAACTTGCATATTTTAAAGGTTGTGTGCATACTCTCTTATGTTGGTTATTTCAGCTAAAGAAAAACTTTAAATTGTGGTGGTCGGGTCTATTATTCGGATGGGGTTCCTACTCCAAAGAGTGTGAGGTCTAGTTGGGACTTCATATCAGGGAAACCCCATAAATTTTGTTGTTTTCTAGCACCGTCAACAGAACCCATCACACCCATGGATCCTTTAGATCCCCCTCCATGTGATCCTTCCTCTACTAGGAAGAGACCATTATGGCTTCATGACACTTTACAGGATGCTAAGAGACATGTTGCCCCGACAGGAACCTTCAAAGATAGAAAGAAGCCATGTTGATACCAAGGATACATTGTAGCTATGAGAAACATTATACAGTTTGAACCATGCACTTTTGAAGAAGTTATGAAAGAACAAGTTTCGAAGGATGCTATGGCTAAAGAATATGAGTCCATCATGAAGAAAGATGTATGGGAAGTGGTTCCAAGACCAGAAGGTAAACTTGTCATGACTTCAAAGTGGATTTATAAAATGAAGCATGTTGTTGATGGAAGTGTTGAAAAGTACAAAGCGAGAATTTTGGCTAAAGGATTCTCCTAGAAAGAAGGAGAGGACTATGATGATATTTTTGCACTTGTTTCCTAATATATGACAATCTGATCTATCATTACTCTCGATACTGGCCAAGGATGGACACTTCATCATATGGATGTGAAGACCACATTTTTCCATGGCATTCTCAAGGAAGAAGTATACTTAGAGCAACCACCAGGCTTTAAGGAGCATGACAGGAAGACTCATGTGTGCATGCTAAAGAAATTCCTTTATGGATTGAAGCAAACCCATGGGGCTTGGTATGCCCACATTGATAGCTATCTGATGAAGATTGGATTTACTACAAGAAATGTTGATCCAAACCTCTATTACAAAGTTGACCAAAGTATGCCTTTGATTATGGTATTATACGTTGATGATTTATGTTTTACAAGTGGAGAGAATCTTATTTTCCAATGTAAGAGGGAGTTTGCCTTTGAGTTTGAGGTGAAAGACCTTGGTTTAATGCACTATTTCTTGGGCTTAGAGGTGTGGCAGAGACCTGGTGAGATTTTCCTTTCTCAAGGAGTATATGTTGTCAAGTTGTTGGAAATAGTTGGGATGGTGGAGTGCAAGTCTATGGCCACACTGTTGGGAATGAATTTAAGAAGTTATGTTGTGAAGTTACGAGACATGATTTGCAAAATACTTCTGAATACCGACAACTAATTGGAGCATTGATGTTCTTAGTGATAAATAGTCTAGACATATGTTTTTTTGTCAACACTTTTAATCAGTTTATGGTGGAGCCATTACGTGCACACTAGGTTGTTGCTAATCATGTAGAGTATCAATCATGGATTGATATATACTTATGGAAAGTTGATCCTTAATGGATATACTGATGTTATCTAGGTTGGTAGCATAGTTGACAGGAACAACACATATGGGTTTTGTTTTAGTTTGGTGTCTGCCATGATATCATGGATGAGTAGGAAGTATAATTTTGTTTCCCTTAGTAAGGTTGAGGCTGAATACTTTTCTACTAGCATGACTAGCTGTGAGGAAATATGGTTGAGGAAGCTCTTTGGAAATATGTTTGAGAAGATACTAGATACGATTGTGATATACTATGACAATCAAAGTGGGATTCGACTTTAAGAGAATCCCATGTTTGGCATGACAAGTCCAAGCACATTGAGATTAAATATCACTATATTTGGGATATGGTGTATAGAGGAGTAGTAAAGCTCCAACACATCTCGATTAATGAGAATATTTATAACATTATTACCAAGCCTTTTCCAAAAGGCAAGTTCTTGGTCTTCAGAGAGTAGCTTGGACTGGTGGATGTGACCCTTTCAGGAAGGGGTGGCTAATCATGAAAACTGAGCTTTGGGAGCTCCTGGGGACATGGGGTACTCCTTGGAGCTATAGGGTTTGGAGGATCCTTATCATTTTTACAAGTTGATCTCCCCTTGTCAAGTCCGTGACTTGACGAAGTACATACCCCAACATGCATCCTACCCAATAGACAGGCTTGTTGGGATTGTCACTCATTTGGCTTACAAGTGAGGAGACTTAGTATGGAGGATTTTTACCCATGGCAGACACGTCTAGTAAATTTATCTCCCTAATTATGGGATGCATGGTGTTCAACCACTTGATCACTAAGGATCATGTTGGATATGTCATAAGGTATGGAGGATATTTACCACCTATGGTAAACCGATCTCCCCTATGTTCGATGAGGATTGACTGGTGGACAGTTTGGAGGATATTTACCAAGGAGTGGTAAATATATCTCCCCTATTTTCATTGGATATAAGGTTTGGAGGATCTTTACCCTAGTGGTAAATTGATCTCCTCTATGATGATTCTTCTTCTTTAGTTCATGACATCATTATTCAACAAATATGAGTAGAAATGAGATGAAACAAGATGATATATGATGAAACGATGATGAGACATGTACATATGAGATGAGGCTTATGATGCAGATGGAAATTCATCCCTAGCTGAGAGGGAGTGTTGAAAATTGGCAGCTGAGGGAGAAATTTACCCATTGGAGAATCCCAACAACCCTTAACGAGACCCCTCCTCTACTTGAGAAAATTCAAATTTTTACATGGAAAAATATTATTATTACCTTGGTCCAAGTCAACATGAAAAAATCAAGTCGACCTAGAGAGAGAAGTTGACCCCCATCCAACCCATATAAATATAAGTTCGTTGACCTCACTTGGAGACATCATCATCACATTACACATTCATCAAATGGTTTATACACTTTTGAAAATTGCAGGGACGAGTTCACATGTGTGAAGGAGAGAGAATAATTTTGTTGACCATCGTTGACTTTTTGTTTTGGGCATTCTTTGACCAGTGTTGACTTGGGTTGTTTGACTTGTTTTGACCAAATTTCTGATCTATTTTGGGACGCCAAATTCAAGGATACTTTGACCAAACTTTTGGGCATACTTTGATTGGTTTAACTGCAAATCTGAGCTAGCATTTGACTGCAGGTTGACATTGAAGGTTGATTGATTTGTTGGCAAAATTTGTGGACTGTTTTGACTGCGTTTGACTAAGGAAGGAAAACCATATCCATTGTTGGGTTTACCGAAATTTTCTGATCAATTTTGACTGTTGACTTGATTGTTTGGGGCAGGTTGTTAACTATGTTGACTGTACTTTTATAGGGCTAAAAATTGCAGACCAGTACTTTGACCATATTTGACTATATCTCTCACCTTTGAATGGTTTTTGGATTAGTTGAATTGGATTAATCAAAGCTTGACTTTGACTCATTAATGGATGTAATATTTGGATTATTTCTTTGTTTAACTTTTGATCTAATAGAAGAAGAATCTGGTTGGGTTTCCCCCTTGTGGGGTTTTTCCCTGGTCTTTATCCTAAATCTTTGTGTCTCACTGATCTTGGTTGTCTTCTATTGTGCATACTATTTACTGTTCTATCTACAATTTCTTATTGTTATTGGGTGATTGAATAAATTGAAAAGTGAATGCTACTAGAAGAAGAAATTGTTTAAGTGATTGTTACAACATAGAACATTGTGAAAAATTAACAAATTTCAAATTCTTGTTGCATGGTTGCTGCAAAACCTTGACTCATTGAGTCAATGTTGCTACCAAATAGGATATCATCGACATAAACCACTACCACCAAGATTTTTTCTTTGTCTACTTTGATATATAAGTTTCTATCTACTAAACCTTTCTTGAATCCCTGTTGCTAAAGATATTTGTCAAGATGATAGTACCATGCACAGGGAGCTTGTTTTAACACATACAAAGCATTTCTGAGTTTGCAAAAGAGATTTTTTGTCATTTCCGAGTATAAATCCTTCAAGTTGTTCAATGTAGACCTTCGCCTCTAGATATCCATTCAAAAAGGAGGATTTAGCATCCATATAATATACTTTAAATTTGTGGAAGCTAGAAAATGTTACGAACATTCTGATGGATTTAAGGCGATCCACAGGTGAAAATGTTTCTTCAAAATCTATTCCTTCATGTTGAGCATATCCTTTCCAGATAAGTCGCGCCTTATTCCTAACTACTCCATTATCATTTAGTTGATTCTTAAATACCCATTTGGTACCAACTACATTTTTATTTTGTGGCCTTAGAACTAGATCACACACCTGATTCTTTTTAATTTGGTTAAGCTCTTCATTCTTGGCTTTAATCTAGCATTCATCTTGGTTTGACTGATGCAAATTTTGAGGTTCAATTGTAGATAGAAAAGCTAAGTGACTAGAGGATCCAATAAATTTCTATCTAGTTTGAACTCCAACCTCTTTATCACCTAGTATTTTGGTTTCAGGATGATTTTTCTACATATACCTGGATGGGGTATTTTATGGCTTACTTCCTTCTTTTTCTTCTTCTTATGATGCCTCTCCTTCTTCTTCTCCTACAATTTATTTGATCTCAATGTTGGGTTGTTCATAATCAGATTGTATTTTCCTTTTGGGGAATACAGATCCTTCATCTATTGTAACATCTATATATTCACTATATTTTATGAAGGCTCTTATTGTAGCATTTGCACCCTTTGCTTGTAATATACCTAAGGGGGTAATATGGGGTACAAAGGGATATGCCCAAGGGAATAATGTGATGATGTAAGGATGATAAATAAATGGGTCATAGTTAATAAATAGAGTGCTTAACCTACATAATGCAATGGACCACAAGTAGTTAGGAAATAATGTGATAAGCCCATTGTATTGGATGTATAGTATTGAAAGACCCATGGTAATTACCCATGGTATTGTATGTATGAAACATGTATAGAGGTTAAAGACTCTCCATTGAGGGATGTTGAGTATTGTTTTGTATTGTCAGGCATATGGCTCGAGGAGTTTCTCCTTCCTTAAGGAGTGATTGTATGGTGTTACCCTACGTCAAGGTTTTCTACTGATATTAATAAAAATATATTTCCATTCTAGAAATATATTGTGTTATATTTTTTGGGCATATTTTGCAAGTTTATTATAATTGCAAGTTAGATATATTACAAGTGGTATGCCCAATTTCAAAATATGCCCAAAAACATAACACACGATATTTCTAGAATGAAAATGTATTTTTATTAATATCTATAGAAACCCTTGAGGTAGGGTAGCACCATACAACCTAACAATACAAAAACAATACTCAAAATCCCTCAATGGAGTGTCTCTAGCTACTATATAATCTTCATACATACAATACCATGGGTCTCTCAATACCATACATCCAATGCAATGGAATTATCACATTATTTCCTAACTACTTGTGGTCCCTTGCATTATGCAGGTTAAGTACTTTATTTGTAACTTAACTATGGCCCATTTATTTATTATCCTTACATCATCACATAATTTCCTTTGGAACTTCTCTTTGTACCCCATATTATCCCCCCTAGGTATAAAAAATTCCACCCCCTTAAGCATGTTTCGTCTCCAAAACATGAGAAAAAACACAAATAATAAGATCTACTCAAAAGAGTAATCCATTGGTACCATGCATGTGCATCTAGCCATCCAAGAGAAAGGTGAACACCCAATCTATCCAGTGCTTCACTCGCTTGAGATGGAAGTTGGTTCTTGTGGTTCCTCTGTGTTGATGTGTTGTGGGTGGATTGTCACACCTATTTGTGTGCCTTCGAGGGTGTTAGGTCCCTATACTACTAGTGTAGCCCCTTATTGTGATTAGTGCAACACCCTTATTGTATTTTTGTGCCCATGTAGTCCCCATATTGTTATTATTGTACCCCATAGAAGCCCACTATTGTTATTTTTGTACCCTTATAATATTATTGTTATATAGACTTTGCTTATATTGTGACCCCTTAGACTCCTATATAGAAAGGAGGTATTTTTATTTGTATCATCCAAGAATTGTTAATTTGTGTAATGTAAAGGAGGTTTCCCCCTCAAATAGGCTAATTTGGAAGTCGTTGATCTATCTCTTCATTTATTTGGTGCGTTGGTTACATAACATTTGGTATCAGAGCTTTGGATTCTAGGGTTTCACTACTTCAAACAGGTCATCGTGGAATGTTTTCTATAAATTTGTTTTTATGAAGTTTCAGAAGCTGAAATTAAAACCCATTTGAGCTGAAATCTTGATCAACCTCGTGTACGAATTTAAGATCTTCTTTCTCTATATTTCCGTAGATATGAGCCAAGGAAGTTAGGAGTTTTGCAGGCTCCCGAATTCCATTGCAAATAGGTGACCTTGGGAAAATAGTAATAAATTTTTCTTTAAGCATCAGATTCAAGTTTTGTAAAAATGATGCAAGAGCATTTGGACTTAGCTAGCAATGTGATGGTTTGTTCACATGTTGTGGCTAAATGAGTTGAATTTCACTGACTTGAGTGGTCAAAAGTTAGTTTTGGTAGAGAGGGTTGGATCTCTCGAAAATGATCTTTACTTCATTATTGTAATAATTAGAAAATTGTCTTTTTTTAGACTAAGGGATAAGTTGTTAGCATAGGTGTGTAATAGAGCTTAAAAATAGATATTTGATCATTAGATTGATTAAAATAGAGATCGAGTTTTTAGTACAGTTAGAATAGGATTTGACTCATAAAAGAGAAGAAAATGTAATGGAAAGGGATTTAGGTGAGATGATTGAGAATTGAGTGTGAGGTGAGAGTTTGAGTGATAGATAGGGTTTTGAGATTGAGACAGAGATTAGATAAATTGCTCTAATTGAGCGAGAGGGCCAAGACTCTGTAACTACTATTATATTGAAGAAATTAATTCAGTGTGCAACAATGTGTTAATCCTGGTGAAGACTCTTGTTTACCTCTGTGTATCTGTGTTCTGAAACTTAACCGGGTATTTTCTCTGTTTTCACACTTTAATTGTAAATCTCAGTGTTTATGTGTTAATCGCAGTCATTTAGTGTTAATGGGTAATCTTGGAATTAAGTGCTAAAACATTTATTAAGCGCTTTATTTAAGTTTGATTTAATGCACATGGGTTGTATTGGAAAAGCGAGTTTTATCAGTGAAGGTGGTTATCAGGCGAAGGAAAAGTGGTAAGTGGTAATTCAGGGTGGTCACCCGATTCCATTAACCAACCGACACGTAGCACTCGGGTGGAGAGAGAAAACCGCTTTATCGGGCGGGTAATCCTCGTGCAAGTGGCTCACCCGATATCGCTATTAACCGTTGGATCAAGTGTGCTTTGATCAATGGTGGAGGATCACCAGATTGTTTTGTTGATCAAGGTGAGTGATGACCGTTAGATCTGGAGAGAGGAGATCAATGGCATAGAGTGAAGCACTTGTTTAAAAAGGGAAAGTCAACGTGGGACCGACGTGTTTAGGGGAAAAGTGGGACCCTCAGGATAAAGTAAGCCACGTAAAGAATCCGCTTGAATGCATCTGATTGGTTATAAAGTAACCAATAGTCTATTTTTAAGACTACCACCTTATTTTGATCAACCTCCTGCGTCCAAAAAGTGAAAAAATTAGAATACACTGTAGTTTTTTGGGTATAGTTTTTAGGGCTGAAGGTCAAAATAAGTACATGTGGAACTTCATACAAGTTCTCTCTACTGAACTAGTCTATAATCAGGTCATCGTGGGAGATTGGGCATAATTCTTTCTTTGAGAATCCAATATTGATCATACTTGTGGGGTTGGAAAGAGGACTCAAAGAGATACTACATGATGCAATTTCCAACCTTGGAGATCTAAAATTATAGAGATACAACAGATTCAATATTGAGCTCCAACAAAGTGAAAAAAAAAAATGTGTGTAGTTTTCTTTTTTTAAGTTTGCATAAGTTTTGTTTGAGAAATTAGTTTGAAGTGATTCAAAGGGCATTGTGAAGCATAATTATCATTAATTTATGCCCCGAAGAAAGAAATTGGAAACACCTAGTAAGCAACCCAAAATATCTGCTATGAATCATGAAGAAGAGAAAGAAATGCAACATGATATATCAAAATTATGAGACCAAGTGCAACAAATTCCGCTCTCACAAAAAGTAACTGAAGCTAAGATGGATGGTTTGAAGAATGGAATTGAAGCTAAAATCAATGGTTTGCAGAATTTCATGGAAGCTAAGATCGATGGTATAGAAGAAAAACCGAAATGCTACATGGAATATTTGAAGAAAAACATGGAAGGTTTGACAAAGTTGCTACAAGAAAGACTTCCTAATGGAAGAAAGGTAGTAGAGGAAGCTCGTGATGAAAAAAAATGTTAATCATGATTTCATAGACTCTAACATTGGATTGAAGACACACCACATTCCAAAGATTGATATCAGGAATTTTGATGGCAAAGATCCTGTAACATGGATACTATAGATGGAGCAATATTTTGATCTCCATAATGTGTAAAACAAAAAAAAGGTACGCATTACAACTTTATATTTAGAACCCAATCAGTTTGTATGGTATTGATGGTTTTTATCTCATAAACAAATTGTCACTTGGTCAATTTTTACGGAGGAAATGATAACACATTATGAGGATACAAAGAGAAACACATTCTTTAGCCAATTGATAAATCTCAAACAAAAGGGTTCAATGGTGGAGCACATTGAGGACTTCCAAAAATTGAATATAAGGGTAAATGATATTCTAAAGGAGCATAGGATTAATGTCTTCATAGGGACTTTAAAGGATAACATCCAACATGAGGTTCGTCTTTGGGAACCTGATTCATTGGAGAAGGCATTCAAGTTGGCAAGAAAAATTGAAAGAAAAATTATGGCAACAAGGAATCCTACCACTCACAACTATAAAGATGGAAGTGTTGTTGCTCCTAGCCTTCCACAACTTACAAGGTTGACACCACAACAATTAGAAGAAAAAATAGAAAAAGGGATTTGTTACAGTTGTGATAACAAATACACTAAAGGTCATAAGTGTGCTGAGAAGAAATTAATTTACACATATTGTGAAGAGGAGGAAGAAAATGATCAAGAAACGTCAAAAGAAGAGGATATACACCAGGAACCAACCCCAAAGAAAGAAGAAAGGAATACAACCATATCTTGTAATGCATTGGCACTTTATGTATATCATCCACTATCCATCACATCATCTTTAAGAGAAAATTCTAAGATTCAAGCAGTGGAAGATCACATCGAGCATCAATAACAAGTTCTCCAACTCTTAAAGGATAACCTCACTTTGGCACAAAAACAAATGAAACAACATGCATATCAACATCGTATTGAAAGATTTTTTGATGTAGGTGACTGGGTATTTCTACGGCTACAACCATACAAACAAATTCCCCTCAAGAAAGCTAAGAAGGATAATAAATTATCACCAAAGTAATATGGTCCTTACAAGGTGTTGCAAAAGATGGGTACTATGGCATACAAATTGGAGCTTCCTGCATCTTCCTGAGTGCACCTAGTTTTCCATATTTCATGCTTAAAGAAGGTTATAGGTGACAAGCTCCCAGTTCAAAGAATATTTCCAGAACTTGATGAGGTAGGAAAAATCATATTCCAACATGAAGCAGCCATAGAATTAAGAACCTACCAGTTACAAAATCAATCAATTTCAAAGTATCTCATCAAGTGGAATGACTTACCCGCTGAAGATTCCACATGGGGGGATGAGAATTTTATATAGAAGCATCCAAAACTACTCAAACGTTGAGGAAAATGCTTTTTTGGAGGAGAGGGGCACGTTAGGTCCCTATAGTATTGTTATTAGTGCCACACCTTTATTGTATTGTTGTGCCCATGTAGTCCCCATATTGTTATTATTGTACCCCATAGAAGCCCATTATTGTTATTGTTGTGCCCTTACAATATTATTTTTGTGTAGGCTATGATGATATTGTGACCCCATAGACTCCTATATATATAAAGGAGTACTTGTCATTTGTATCATCCAAGAATTATTCATTTGTGTAATGAAAAGGAGGTTGCCCCCTCAAAGAGGCTAATTTGGAAGTCGTTGATCTATCTCTTATTTTATTTGGTGAGCTTGTTACATAACACAGGGGTTGCTGTCCTTGTTTCTAATTCTTTTCCACCATACTGGTTGTTGTCTTGCTAGGTGGCGTGAGTGGTGATATGTTTAAGTTTTAACTGATGGTGTATCTTTTTTCAATTCCCGATATGATGGAGCTTGAGTAGTATCAGGTTCCTTTTGTTTCTTGTCTTCCATTGTTACTTCCACCACAGATTCCTCATCTAATGTATTTGTCCCTGTAGAGTTCTCTGCTTGGGCCTCCTTGGGCTCTACCTGTTCACTGATGGAAATATCCTATAATGTAAATTTCTTCTTTTTATACTAGAGCTTCAGGAATTTCTTATGCACATTAATATTGATAGTACCAATGGATTCCATCCAATGGTATCCCAAAAAAAAGCCACATCAGTCATATCTGAAGCATAAAAAATAGAATGCAACACATACTTATCCATAGAAATCTTCAAATCCTTATAAATTTGAACATCATCATTATCAATTTGTGTGTTTTCAATATGTTTTACTGGGACTTGCAAGTTTTTAGCCAAATTAACATTGATAAAATTATTCTTGCAATTAGGATTGATAGACACAATAATGTTCTCTTTCTTAATACCTCTATGAACCTGTAATATGGAAAGATTAGTAGAAAATAAGTCTTTATGGCTTTTATTGTCCTTATTTCCAACATGTGACCACTTGTCCAAAAGGACTTGTTCAAATTTTTAATTGGAAAGTGCTCCCATCAGATCATGGTAAAGTGAGTCCCACCATATTAGAGCCTCATCAGTTAAAGAAAAGCATAAAAAAGTTATCCAAAATGAGCATTTGGAATTTTCTCTTGCCTATGAATTCTTCAATAATAGGACCATAACATTTTCTTGAAAAAAACATCTTTCTATAACCTATTTTTGGAAATGGAATGACCATTCTTCATCTTCCATGTGACTGGAATCATTAGATGGGCACTTTGTTAACCATTATATGTGCTAACTAGCAGACCGCCACAAAATTTCTGAAAATGAGCTAATTTTAAATCAATGATATCTCCCTCATCCGGACTCTAATTATACCGATTATATTTTTCAAATTTGATGATTTTTAAAGAGGAGATCAGATATGTAATTATTTTATTAAAATTTTGCACAAAAATATGCAAAAATTGACTAGAGAACCATTATCCACAAGTTTCCTTTAGAAAAAATTCTACAAAATAGTTGATTTTAAATCAGCAATATCTCCTCCATCTAGGCTCTGATTTGGACGATTTTTTTTTTTTAAATTAGGTGATTTTTCGAGAGGATATCATATATCCTCTTTTTTTTGGAAAATTTTGCACCAAAATTTCTAGATATGATATACAAACTCATTTCCCCTGTTTTCCCCAATAATTTCGTGCAAAGAAGAAAACAAATTCTCTCCACTTTGCCCAAGAAGGGATATAATATCACTTGTAATATATATGACCTAAAATTATAATAAACTTGAAAAATATGCCCAAAAACATAATACAAGAGATTTCTAGAATGAAAAAATATTTTTATTAATATCTATAGAAACCCTTGAGGTAGGGTAACACCATACAATCACTCCTTAAGGAAGGAGAACACTCCTCAAGCCATATGCTTGACGATACAAAAAAATACTCGGCATCCCTCAATGGAGAGTATCTAACCTCTATATAAGCTTCATACATACAATAACATGGGTCTCTCAACACCATACATCTAATACAATGGGCTTATCACATTATTTCCTAACCACTTGTGGTCCCTTGCATTATGTGGGTTAACCACTTTATTTATTAACTATGTCCCATTTATTTATCATCCTTACATCATGAAATTATTCCCTTGGGTACCTCCCTCTGTACCCCATATTATCCCCCTAGGTATACTACTTTGTTTCTGGAGGAGTATCCAAGAAGAATGCCTTCATCTGCCCTTGGTTCAAATTTTCTAAGTTCATCATTTCTTTTGATAAAGCATTTTCTTCCAAATATCTTAAAGTACTAAAAAGTTACAGGTTTTCCAGACCATAGTTCATGTGGTGTTTTGTCACTATTAACTCTTACATTGGCTTTGTTGAGGATATCAACCATTGTTTATATTGATTCTCCCCAAAAAGTGTGGGAGACTCTAGATTCATCAGGGATTGCATGTGCCATTTGTTGAACAATTATGCTCATTCTTTTTGCAACTCCATTTTGTTGAGGATTTTTGGCTATAGATAATTTCCTTTTGATACCATGTTGATCATTGAAATCAAAGAATTCATCTCATATGAATTCACCCCCTCTATTTGATCTAAGACATTTTATTTTTAACTCCAGTTCATTTTCAACCATAGGCTTGAATATTTTAAATTTATCAAAAGCCTCGTCTTTAAATTTTAGAAAACAAACCTAGCACATTTTGGTGTAATCATCAATTAATAGCATAAATTATTACTCACCTCGAGGATATTTCTTCCTCATTGGTCCACTTAAATCTGTGTGAATTAGTTTAAGAGGTCCTTTTGAAGAGAATTCTTTTGCCTTGAATTGAACTTTTGACTATTTACTAAATTGACAAGATTTGTAAATGTTATTTTTAGGTGGTATTATATCTAGCATGTCTCGAACAACTCCCTTCTTGTTTAGTTTATATAGTTGACTAAAACTGAGGTGTCCCAACCTCTTGTGCCATTGCTCGCTTTCTTTAGTCTTGCTCAAGTAACAATGTTCATTGTCACCGTATAAGATGTATACATTATCTGGAGTCTTGGCTTATTTAATTACTGTCTTTCCTATGTCCAATTCTTTGACTAAACAACCTTTAGACCTGAAAATGACTTCATTCACCTAGATGCACATTTGACTGACACTCAACAAGTTATGTTTTAAGCCATCTGCAAACAATTCATTATGAGCTTTGGTTTTATCTTTTAAGATCACAAATCATTTTCCTTTAGTACTAGTGTGAGAATTATTTCTAAAAGCAACATCATTTTCTTTCTTAACTTCATTAAAAGAGAGAATTTTTTTTTTCATTTGTCATGTGTCTCGAGAAGCCACTTTCAACATACCACAAATTCTCTTGATCACTTGCATATAGAGCTAAGCCACATCTTTCTGAAGAGGGATTCTTTCTTTTCTAAACTTTGGGAGGCTCTATATTTTGTTCATGTTGATAAGAAGGAATCATCGTGCTTCTACATTCACTCTCCTCATGTCTAAATTTATTTCATATAGAACATTCAATTTCATTCATAAGAGAATAGAAAGCATTATGAAAGGATTTTCTTGGCTTGTTTAAGTTATACTTGACTCTTGTTTCTCTAATATTGATAGTTTCATAAGCTACACAATGAATTTCTTTGTTACCAAAGTTATGACAAGCAAAGTAGTGACCATGGAAATAAGCGTACTTGGGAGTGAAGAACTTTCTTAAATAACTTGGCTCTTGATTATGCAAAAGAGTCATTCTCTGGTCTTGGTTACCTCCATTTGTTTAGGTTTGCATTGCTTGATCCTTCTTGCTTTGTTGAGCCTTATTGCCTTGACTATTGATTCCATTTACAACATTGGCATAACTATTTGTACCTGCTCCAGTAGATATCTATTGACAGTGTTGGACCCGCCAACATTCAGGGGATCTCCCCTGTACGAAGTCCCAAATAGACCTCACACCATTTGATGTAGGAGCCCCATCCGGTATAAAGGCCCAGTTGCCATATACTTAGAGATATGCCTTGGCTCTAGCTGTCAACACATGAGAGCATTGTGTTGGTATTTTCAAACAACAAGGTAAGTGTGCCTGGTGAGTGCGTAATGTAACTTGTGTCTCGGTTCTCTTACTACAAAGGGGGAGATTAAAGTGAGAGGTAATAGTACCACCTAGGAAGAGGCACACGCGAATTGGAAAGTTCTGTCCGACATCTAGCAGAATAGTCCACAACGGATGCAGTAATCGTTAAAACCAAAGTGTAAGGGACAACACATACACCACCTAGCAGAGTATTCCACATGGATGTGATAATCGTTAAAACCAAAGTGAAGGGGACAACATGTATACCACCTAGCAGAGTAGTCCACATAGATGTGATCGTTGTTATAACTAGAAAACAAATATGGTTTTTTGAGTATCTCGCAGAGTAGTCCACAAGGATGTGACAATGGTGATAATCAATAAACAAAGGTGGTCTGTCTAATATCCTACAGAGTAGTCCACAGGGATGAGACATCAGTGATAACCAATATAACACATTCCCAACAATGTAAGTACTAAAACAACTGAAGTAGTTCAACTATCTTAGTACAGGTGAAACAAACATGCATTACAAATGCCGAAAGAATAGTATTACAAACATCTACAAAACATGCATGAAAATGTGTTGGCCTTAATAGGATTTTGAATTAAGAAAAACTCCCAAGACACATCTGTACACCATACATCACTAGTCCTAGTAGTGGGACATTGGAGCCACTCCTCGCTCCTCAAAGAATTGATTGTCTACTCTCAAGGCTATGTGGGAGGAGCCAAGGTGAAAAGTCCTTGCTCATACAATGGGAGGGGTATATATAGCCAAGGGTGATGCTTAACCCTTGTGACTCTTGGACTACCCTCATGACCATTGAACTTCCTATGACTTTTCATTTGACATGACCCTTCAACTTCTTGTGTGCGTCCATTGCACTTTCACTTTACATTACATTCAATTACAACAGATATGGCCCATAATAGTGATGTGGCCTTGACAACTCATGACACAACTTGACATGACACTGCTGAGATGTACTAGCTGGTTGTGGTGGCCATGTCAAGCTGCTGCGCCTCTAAGTGATGGATGTATTCTCGGGTGTGCTTCATCTTCTCCTCCACATGGCTTGATGCTACAGAGTCTTCAATGGTCTTGGTCTTGCAAGATAGTTGTGTGCATGTGTTCCTTTCACTCGAGCTTCTCTTGTCCATCCAACTGCAAGTAAATTTTCTAGCATGTTCGCTCCTTCTTCATCTTGTTCGTCATCTCGCCATGATCCATTAGTGTACCTGTTCCTGCAATTCACTCATGACAGAACGACATCAAATCCAAAACCTCCTAGTCTAATATGTGTGCATTGTTTTCCATGATTTGGGCCTGGGATAGATGATAGGCTAGGAAGAGGGCCCAACAACTGTGCAATGCACAGTTCCAGGTGACAAGGAGGTGGACTAGCCACTAAGACTGCGTAGAGCACAGTTCAGGCTTGGTTGAGGAACTCTGGGGCACAATCTTCACTGTCAGGGAAAACTATTCAAAGGCCATTAGGAGACAGAATTGTGTAGTTAAGGACACCAGTGGCAGTTGTAAGGTGGGACCCTGAGGGACACCTTTGCACAGTTTCTAGAGAGAAGACAAGGCAGGACAACAGAGGGACCAGCGAATAACTTTGTGCAGTTTTTGAAAGCAGTGAGTCTCGGTTGAGGGAAGTTATTGGGAGGAAATATATGTGCAATTTATAGGAGCAATGTAGGCTCAGGTCTCTGCGTAATGCAGGGTTCCAAAAAGAAAAAAAGAGGCTTGATGACTATTTTTGCGAAGTGCGCAGTTTAGATAGTCAGTGAGGCAGTTTTTGTGCAGTTCTGGGAAGGAAGACATGTTTCACACCTCTAGGATTGCGTAGTGCAACTGACCCGGAGGAAAACTTCAAGCATTGCATAGTTCCAGACAGCAAAGCAGCACCACTGAGGGCTAAGACTATGCTGTGCAACTTAGTCAGAGTTCGGTAAAGTGGGGTTGTCTCGTCAAGAGATTTTAAGGAAAATGGCTAAGTGTGAGAGGAAAGTGAACTTGTGATTACTTGACATTGTGATCACACACTTAGCGTACTTCGACAACATGACAACACTAACCATCGAGAAAACATAACAAAGCATGACCCTCTGTGGGACTATCTAGAGCTGAAAGTGACAAGTGCAACACTTGGGATAGACCTTTGGATGACTATGATGACACTTGCACGACAGTGCTTACAACTTTATGTGTGAGTGTGATGGGTGTTCATATAGCTAAGACAACCCAAACACACAAAGACAAACCTTCGAAATCACCAGAACAAGATCACAAGCATGACAAAGAAATCAACATGCCAAAAGACGATAGTTGGTTAAGCAAGCAAAAGGGAGCAAGACATGTAGAGGAAACACATGGAATGACTTTCAATGCTTGCAACTATGCACGTCATTGAAGACATAATGATATGAAAATGATAAGTAGACCTTCAAGCTATACTAAGACGTGTATTTCAAAAGATGTGCTTTGTTTTTCATACCTACCCTCCAAGGGTTGTGCGTCAGATGGAGTCTTCATGTGGTCCCGATCTTCTATCATACCTTGGGTTTCTTGGTCTGCTTATCTTCTTCCTCATCTCCTTGAGAGCCCTCTAGCATGTCATCCTTCTTGTGATCACTGAGAGACACATTTGTGCAGTTTCAGTGGGCAAGGAAAACTGAGCAGATGAGGGGAAAAACTGCACAGTTTTAGGATGAAAGACACTACCACAGGATGAGGCCCTGGGAGGACACATCTACATAGTTTCAAGATGAAAAGCAGACTAAGAATATGAGGGACAAAATTGTTCAGTTTCAGGTGCAAGGCACTACTACGAGATGAGGTCCTGGGGGGACACATCTACATAGTTCAGGATGCAAGGCAGATTGGGTAGCTGAGGGACAAAACTACACAGTTTCTGGAAATAGTGGGTTCCAGCTGAGGGAAGGACATTGGAGGAAATCACTATGCAGTTTCGAATGCTAAGGGAGGATAAGAAGATTTCCCCTTGAAACAAAACAAACTTCCCTTTGCATAACAAGCGATAATCCCAAAGATGACGCATATTGAAGACAGATAAAAGTGTGAAAAACTATTAATATTGGAAAGGGAAGTTTGAGATCATTAACTTACCAATAAGTGACTAACGGATGATTGATCACATGATCCACAACAGGCTCTGAAATTTGAGTACAAACCAAAATTTTGGAGGTTGTTGCAGTCACTAAAACAATTTCATAGATTCTGATACTTTGTTATTTTGATTTGTATTATATCTGAGACTTGTCTTGATTGATGGGGAACATTGAACCTTAATGATCTCTTATAATTTTTCATATCCTTTACCTGAGATTTAGATTCAACTGAGCTTTTGTTTTCTCAAGTTCTTTCCTTAGTCCCACAATTTCATATTCTAATTTCTCATAGTGTTTTTCATTTTCTTGAAGTTGTTTCCTTAGTAATTCCTTTAATCTTTTAGCCCCCCCTAGACAAACCTTTAACTGAATCATTTTTTCAACTAAGTTATTCTCTTTATACATACTGATTTCCTTTTCTTGATTCTTTTTTATATTCCCGAGTCTATCAATCTCTTTTAATGCATCCATTAAATCATCACAATTATCTTATTCACTTGCAAATTGATCTTCAAAGGCCATGATAATTTTGTATTCTTGATTAGATTCAGAGTCATCATCTTCATCATCAAAAGAACATTCACTATCTTCATGGGTATAAAAAATCTTCTTTTTAGTGAAATTCCTTTTAACATTGTTCTTAGAAGAGTTATTTCCTTTTGAAATATTGTCTTTGTATGGACATTTAGCAGCATAGTGTCCTACCCTTCCACAAGAAAAACATTTAAATGGGAGCTTACCTTTGAATTTTCCGGTGCTTTTCTATAGCTTCCTAACAAAGTTTGCGTCTTCTTCATCTGAAATGTAAATGGCATCATCTAGTTCTTTCTCTTGTTTTCCTTTTCTTGTAGCTTTGAAGGTAACTTATCTAATTTATAATTGGCCACCTTTTGTCTTCATTTCATAATTTTTCAAAATCCCATAGACTTTTTCTATGGATAATTGATTCAAATCCTACATTCCCTCAATTGCTGAAACTTTGGCATTCAACCTAGGAGTTAGGGATCTTAATATATTTTCGACAATTGTAGAATCCTCAATATTATCACCTTCATAGTATTTACTACTTCATTTACTATGAGGAAAAAGCTTCTATTACTTTCATCTTCATGCATTTTAAGAGACTCATATTGAATTTTATATGACTATAAATTAGCACCTTTTACCTTTGTATCCCCTTCGTAGCTATTGACCAAACTTTTCCCACATTTCTTTTGCATTGTTGAGCTACATCACCTTGATGAATTCAAATTGTGCAAGTCCCCCCTGAATAGCATTAACCGCTTTAGTATTTCTTTCATATTGTTTATTTCCTACATCATCTAATGGAATGGATCCTGAGTATTGATACCCCCTTTCGTCAACTGCCCAAACATTAGCTCCAAGAGATTGCAAGTAGGACCTCATTCTGATCTCCCAAAATATGAAGTTTGTTACATTGAACAATTGTGGTTTTGATGAAAACACTTCATCATACCTACTCACTTATGTTGAATCTTCATTTTAGCAATCAATCTACTTCTTTAAGAACCTCGCTTTGATACCAATTATTAGAAACACAAGGGGGTGAATCACCAAAAACAAGCATAGATCATTCTACAAAAATGTCTTTGTCATTGCATCCTTTTAGGCATACAATATCATACATATAAGAGAGTTAATGGATACTAGTGAATTCAAGAGAAAATCCTGTCAATTAAAACTTTGTCACTAAATCTTGCATACACAATACTCAGTGATCTATAACCACTTTGAAACACAAGTAGTGGCATTCATTCAATTTTGAGCCTAGCAATAAAACTCAGTTTCTACAGCAATTTAATTCAAATATACCTATAGTAGATCATAAAATTAGAAACCCTGCCAATGCATACCCTTAGCAGCAACTCGAGTTACAATATTATCATTATAACTCCAGGAATTTATCATGACAATGTTCAACAACTTCACACATTAAAACAATCCAAACATATTGGTTTCTGTCAAGATAAGTTAATGGAAACTTATGGAAAATAGTCAACCTTCATTTACTAAAAACTGAGCCACTAGTGTGCACATTAGATGTGTAGACCCTTGCAAACAACAGATCCATGTGCATATCTCTAGAAACATTAACCTCTGCAACAAATTATTATCAATAAAAATTCAACGATGTATGAAAATTATTCTATAAAGTCCCCATAATAGTCTCAACTAGGTGCGTTATGCTATGTGTACAAACAGAGTCATCAAACATATCTTTGTGAGTTTAAAATTCCTTCAGCGCATTCATTGTGTAACTATTCAAATGGACATTCTACAAGTTTTGAAAATAAACCAATTAATATTCACCTAAAGTCTCTATGCATATATCCCTTCAAGAAACCTCATCACAATTCTCTTCCATAAACCTCTGATGGTTCAACTCTCCAAAATAGATTCATAACCATTGTATAAAGCAATTTTATTTCTAAAAACCAAAACTACATGTGTGCATATTTAATCTTAACCAAATCAATATATTGTTGAGTGTTCCATTACCTATTTGATCTAAGATATTTTCAATTACACTATCTATTATATGGCACACATATGTTTAAGGACCCTCCATCAATTAAAATTTATCACACATAAAAGGAACCAGTAACGAAGAAAATGTAATGCGCTTAACCACAATTGAAATTTGAATAAAATCAATGCATGCAAGCAAACAATATAAAATATTGTGCATACGTTGTTAAATTCCAGCGCCTGCAACAAGTAGACTATGTCATACCTCTCATTTGACCTCATAAAATCACACAAGAATCAAATCCATACACCTACGCACAAACAAACCATAGAGAACCCACACTTTTAATGATCAAATCGATCACTCTAGCGCATTGTTAAAGAAAAAAAATTGTGTGGACCTCTTATGCCAGAACCAATCAATTTCCCTCAAATTCACACCAAGTTGATAGATTCTTTGATTATTTATAGTTTATCTTCTTAGTATTGCCATGGGTAAATCAACTTTTAACTTCAATTGTTTTTCTAGATCACCCCTTTGGACCAAATAAAAAAATTAAACCACAAACTACAGATGACCAACAGACAGTCCACATATTAACTTTGGACCCAATATTAACCAACAACAACAACCTTGGAACTTGATCATTTCTTGTAAAATAAGATTCGTGTGGAGTGCTTGGACCATATAATGACTAAGATATGCTAGACTATCAACTGTTAATTATATTTTTACTATGGACCATATGATGACCAAGAGAAGCCAGGCTTTCAACATTTAAATATATTTTCACCGTGGACCATATGATGACCAAGATATGTTAGGCTTTCAACCTCTAATTATATTTTCACCATGGAGGATCAAATTGAGCGGGGATAATGTGACAACTGCACCAAGAGCCTTTCCACCCTTCTGTAACTCATCAGTAAGCATCACAGGTATGATACAATCTAGGTTGACATAGTATGATAAGTTCACGGTCCAGGTTGACATCAAGGCCAACACAATAGCAAAAATGCCAACAAAAATAATTGATTTTTTGGAAAATACAATCCTCTTGATGTTTAGGCTCTTCAATGCCAAAAATGTACCTTTCCTAGGGATTCACACCAAGCACTAGTTAGTAAGTTTGGCCTTAAAGGGGCCAAATTAAAGAGAGAAGAGTTTATGGATAAGAGATGTGGTTGATCGCCAACAAAATAGACCATTCCCTTGTTCCTTAGGATTATGGAGTTTATGATTTGATAGGAAAACCAAAAGGTTTCTAAGGACGTTGGAATCTTGATGCCCTCGCACTAAAACTCAAGCAATTATCTATGTAATGGACAATGGAATTTTCATGGGAGAGCTAGTAAAATTTCACCACTAGGATATTCATTCACATGTTATTCATGAGTAATGCATGCAATAGTGATATATATATATATATATATATATATATATATATATATATATATATATATATATATATAGCATTCAATATATTTTCAACAAATTAAGGCACAATAGCAAACCCTAGATTCAACATGTTCCATATATTATACATAGAAAATAAATATTCAACAATTGGTACACTTACAAGATAAAATGTAAAGGGATTCCATCCA
The DNA here is from genome assembly GCA_031772625.1 of Pinus tabuliformis. Taxonomy (NCBI): domain Eukaryota; kingdom Viridiplantae; phylum Streptophyta; class Pinopsida; order Pinales; family Pinaceae; genus Pinus; species Pinus tabuliformis. The sequence continues at coordinate 47,633,858 of CM062809.1, forward strand.
TTCGATCCAAAGCATAGATCCAAAGATAAACAAATAAGCTCCAAATGTCAAAATGAATTCATAGATCTGAATTCTCTATAAGAAAAGAATGCCAAATCAGCTCAAGAGATTGAATTACAAAATTATGATGATGATTTGCTATAATGAATCTATCCTCTACTTATATTATGAGTTTGAATGCCTAATTTAGCGTAACCCCACCCCTAAAATAATAAAATAATGTGTCAATCACAAGTTAGGTCATAAGCCGACCAAATAGTCAATGATAACAATAAACTCTAGCCCACGCGTGTTAGTCACAGGAGAGGAAATGATGATGCCATCCATGTGTGAGCCCTTCTAGGGCTAGCATTGAGGCTTCTTGGCACCAATATGTGAGTAGAAGCCTTCTAAAATCTCCTCCTAAGTGTTGGCCCTTATACCTCTATCAATGCTCCTCTCTGGACCCCAATTTTCATGTTGGGGCACAAACGTGATCTCATGGATCCCCAGGTGGTCAAAATTCTTGTCTTTGCTCCAACATTGGGGGATTTCAAGGTGGTGTTATCCCTCCCATGTCTCAAGGTGTGAGACCATCCTCCTTTGGGCCCTAGATTAACTACCATACCTCTAATAGTGCTAAGTTGGCTAGGGGCATGCTAGGTCCAAGTGCATCATCCCATAAAGTCATCAATGTAGGGAAAAGTGTTAGAACATTGTGGATGCTAGAAGTTCCCATGGATATGTGTGATGCTTCATTTCTACTTGGAGTCCCATGTCTCTCAAAACCTCACCTATGGGTGTCAGTATGCTCCTCTGAAAGACTTAGGCCACAATTTAGTCTCCCAAGCCATGGTTGTGGAACCATATAACAATTACACACAATATCTAGTGATAGAAACTACATCATTAGGTATATTTATTCATTTTTGCATCTAAGTAGACAAAAATTGAAAGTAATGGGAAATTGTCAAATGTCCAAATAAAAACAAGCATAAGCATCTGATTGCAAAATGAATAAAGTATCTTTTTATCGAAATCCCACCTTCCAACATGTGATATTGCCAAATGGGCAAGGAAACATATGACTGATGTAGGTGGAAAAGATATGAATGGCACATCATCATTGACTAGTAGTGGTCACCAGTGGCTATTGGCTAGCCAACTAGAAGAGATGATGGGAGAAAAAATTATCCTATGATGCCACTCACTTTTGGTGGGTAGCATCTGGCTCAAATTGGGAAATGAGCTCACGATAGAGTGCATGATCCATGTAATTGAACAAGGATTTAATGAGAACTCCAACAATCTCCTGGGACCATAGACCTGTAAGTTGCACATTACAACAAACTTGTTTTGGAGCATGTTAATTGGGCGTAGGCTATCACCTATGTTTTATATGAAAGTAATAAATCCATATAGAAAGTAAATTCTAATCTAAATGCATTCTAATCTACATGAGAACATGAGATGAATGTTATTAGCATGTGAAAATAATATGCAATGCACCTACACTACCATGCATAGCATGTGAATGTCAATCTCCCATGAATGAGGTGAGGCGGCTCCCTTTCACTAGTGAAGGTAAAAGTTCACCATCAAGCTTGGCAATGTAAAAGTATCCTACACCCACTTTCCCATGGATCTTGACAGGGATAAGGTCCTTGTTAACCAAGACAAGATCTCATATTTGGAAATATTTCTTTGGTTTCTATACCCATTGTTTCTTAGGAATAATCGGCTCTTGGTTTGACTTGATATGGAAGACTTCGTGAGAAGGGGGAGACTTGGCTAGCTTAGATGACTTGCTTGAATGGTTTTGGTTCATGGTCCCATGCTGATGATTTGGAAATGGAAAGGGGTCTATATCCTCCACATGGTTTGGGAGTTGGGGTTCCCTATAGGGTCCCATTGGGCTTGGGAATAATGGCATATGATATATCCATTTGTAATTTTCCACCAACCAAGGTGCTCCATTTCCTTGATAGTAACATTCCCCAAACATCAGGTACATCAATGACAACAACATCCATTAGCACTAAAATGTCTTTGTTAGCAGCCAAAGAAACCTTAAGATATTTGATAATACCATAAATGGGGATTGACCTAGAATCAAAACCACACACATTCTTATATGGCCTAGTGATATCCAATTCCAACTGATGCATGACTTTCAATGGCATGACATTAGCAAAAGCTCCTGAGTCAAGCATACAATTGTGAAGTATAAGTCTATCGATCACTAGGGATAATAAGAATGGCTCATGACCTCCATTCCCTTTGTCAAAGTTCATGTTTTGCAATATAACAAGAGGGTCATCAGGCTCATCATTGAGACCTAAAGCCTTCTTGATTTGCCTCTTATGAGGAGGGGGTTCATCCATCTCTTATACATGGACTTGCATGGTAAGCTTAGCTATAGTGTTACCTACATCCACATCTAACTCGATTTCGTCATTCCTGTGGGCAGTGCTCTTCCCTTGAGATAGGTTCCTGGAGCTAGAGCTTACTTGGGTTTGACCATTGTTCTTCCTAAAATATTGCAAACCTTTAAATATCCCACTATTCTCCACATCTATAACATGCTAAGTTTGATTAGCATTGATTTGGGCTTGGCTAGGTGGTGGTGAAAATAAGAACCCCCAAGAAAGAAATTGAAAGGGTGAGTCTCATCTATGACATTCAAATGATTAGGATCATCATTCTCTTTATATTGCTCATAAGGGATATCCTCTTGAGGATCCTTAGAAGGTTGATCCCACAGTGACCCTCCTTTCCCTACCAAATTGGTTGGAGCAAGAGTGTTGGAAACATTTTTCTGCATGGTGTTAGCGCTTGGAATTCACCTAGGTTGAGATAGACAAACTCTCAAGGCTACATCAAACCATTTCACCTCGTAGCTAGCCCTACGAGGTATGAGAAGGCTCTCTCGGGTCAGATTTGATAGATCTTATAATATAATTAGGCTGACCAATTAGGATCAAAGATATTAGGCTAGTAAATTGATAGAGGGGGGTTGATTTAAAGATTTTTGGTTTTTTGGTGGCAATTGGAGGGAGTGCAATTTAGGGTGCGGGGATTGAGCACAGTTTTTGCAGGGGGATCTTTGGGGCAAGGTAGGAACTTGTACTGATGCCTTTGGCTTGGATGAGTGATCAGGGAAGAAAGAGAGGAGGTTAAAGAGGGCAAACAAGGACTTTGAATCCTCTTTAAACAGTGGAAAACATAGATATTGAACAGAATTAAAAGCTGAGCATGGCATGCATGAATTCAAACTTTATCACTTCATCTTGTTCAATTAGCAGCAAAGAAAGAGAGATGTAACACATAAACAAACTTACAGTAACAATTAGAAGACACACCATCAACACAATGATCCACAAGAATCCACAATGAAGTCTGCAAAACCCTGGCCTTCCTTTCCTTAAATTGCAGAAGTAGATGTACAATACACAATAATGCTTTCTCCCACAAGAGTCCAACCATGAAAATGAGAAGGAGAGAGCATAATATAGACCATCTAACTCCTTTCCCCACCTCTAGGGGTCGAGCTCAGCTTCCTAGGAGCAGTTTGAACTAATTCTAAACTAAGAACTAGAAAATAGGCAGCCCAACAACTTGCCTCTATTACTTAGCTAACTCATCCATGCATTAATTTTTCACTTTTTACATCATGGAAGCTTCTAGAAGGGTAAAGAAAGATAAAATCTACCAAAGTGCCATGAAAATATTACATTTATCCATCATCTACAAGTAAAAATAGTCAACCATAGTCAAAATAGTGTTTTTTTGACCAAAAATGTGAATTCTGGCAAATCTGGAAGTTCTGGTCGCGCCCCTGGAAGTTCTGGTCGCGCCCCTTCACAGCTGTTTTTGAGTGGGTTCCACTGGTCCAAATCAGGTGCAAGATGGCTCATTGGAAAGCTTGGCCTGTCTACTTTCCATCCCAAGTGGAATTTCTGAATTTGGTGTTGATTTGACCCCTCAAAAACCATTTCTCCCAAGGTCACTTTCTACAACTCAAAAAGTGGGCAGAAAGTCATTTTTTTTTTATGTATTTTGAGCTTTTGGAGGCTCAAAACTCAAAATCAGGCTTCTCCCAAGCATTGGTAATTTTTCTTTTTGCATGCCCTTTCCAAAAATGCCAAGTTTTCAAAATTCCGAGCAGTCCTCCAAAATGGTCTCACCCGGGGTGAGACCAAACCGTGGGCAAAACCTGTAATTTTACCAAAAATTTCCAAAATGCTCCAAAATTCTCAAAATTTTCACATTTTGATGCTAGATCAAGGCTGATCAGTACCATGATGAGTGAGAGATGCCTCAGCCAAGATGCGGAGTGGATTTGTCCTTTTCTTCTTCTTCGGGGCCTCTGACAGCTTCCTTTGGAGAATTTTCATTTTTGCCTTGCGAACATGTAACCTCTATGATGAACACCTTTGCCACCCTTACGAGGCCTCTGCTGTGTCTCAACCTCTGTAGAAGAAGACCGGTCATCACCTTGCTCATTAGTCTCAGTGGTTGACATGGTGTTATTGAGCAAGGTGGAATAAACAAGTCAAATTGACCGCTGCCCTGCCTGCAAAATGCTGTGAAGTATGCTGTTTTCAAGGGGAAACATCATGAGGGAAATGTTAGGGGAGGGAATTTACATATAGGAAAGGGAAAAATATATACATAAACAGGGAATTCTGAAGAAAAACATCACATAATGCTAAACATGTCATTCCATCTCTCACCATTTGCAAATCAATACTTTATTTAGGGAAACTGTGATTTTTAATCACCAAGGGAAAGGACAATGAAAATCATCATGATGGAGGGGAGGATGTCATAAGCATAGGGGGATAAGGCAGCATCATCTATATACAAGTAACAGGCAGCTCATTTCAATTTGTTTTGAATGTCATTGAGGAGTATACTCTGTTTTTCATAATTTCAAAATGACCATTTGATGCTTTGGGAAACAGGGATTTAGGGTTTCTGATTGTAAGAGGAAGGGAAGGGGTTGTTGTGATCATTTTACAGTGGAAGGGAGAGGGGATTGTATCATAGGAATGAGGGAAAATAGAGGATATTAGGGATTAGGTTTAGGGGGGATAATGGAACCCATCAACAAAGTCTGCTGCCAATCAATTTTTGTAGCAGCAATTCATTTAAAACAGAGGCAGCCTTATTTTTTCATTTGCCATGAGTAATTAGGGTTTCACTGTGTGATTTGATCATAGGGAGGGATATTCAATTGCCTAGGGAGTTTAACTGAAGGGACAAGCAATTGAATTAGGGTTTACATAGGGAATTAGGTAGGGGAAAAAACAGAGTTTTGAGGAGGGGAAAAAGATACCATGTTACTGCAAACCCTAACCACAGCAAAAGTAGTCTTTTTTGATAGCTATGCAGCTGATACCTTTAATGAATTTTGTCATGAATTTTATACAGCTTGTAGCCTTTGACATTATACAGCAAGATGACATTTTTCTTTATTTTTTCTAAGGCTATGCAAGTAGCAATTTTCACTGTTTTTTACAATTCTTGAATGTATGCCTTGTCATCACTTTTCTATTTGTTTTTTTTTTTACAATGTTTTCTGTTCATTCTTTTTCTGTGCATTTGATATATAATTTGCTGTGTATACTAGTGTTTAGGTTTTGAGCATATAACATGGGGAAAAGGTAGGGTTTGAAATGATTAAAGGGGACTAGGGTTTGATAGGATTTAGGGGTAGGGTTGGTATGATTAATTTGCAAATGAGATCAATAAATATGACATGTTAACATATGTAATTTACATGGGAAAATGAAAGGAGGGAAAAAGGGAAAAATTTCCTTGAAAAATAACAAACTGTCACACATATTGCTTGCAAAAACAACTATTCATTTAACCTATTTCTTTATGGATTTCTTGCACAAAATTTATGATCATTACCTTCCTTTCCAATCCCAACACCATCATCAAACATGTGAATGAGGCATACCTTAATAACTTGAGAGAATTTGAGGGTGATTTCAGCGTTTGAATGAGTTTCAAGGCGGGCAGACTTTTTTGGTCGCGCAAGCTGCCAGTTTGGTCTCACCCCTCTGTTTGGTCGCGCCTGTGTAATTTAACACAGCGCGTTGGCCTTTTTTTGGTCGCGCCCACCCACGTGGTCGCGCAGCAGAATTACCCTTGTAATTTGCAGAATTTTGCCCGAGTTGCCTCCTCTTGCCTCTAACATGAATTTTTGACCTTCATATGCACAATAAGAGTAACTAAAGAGGGAAAATTGCTTTTATAGGTTCATTTTAAAAAAAAATTAACTTTAGAACCCACTTTCTAATGTTTCCACTTGGACATTCTTTTTTAACACTGTTTTGGAGTCATTTTGTCCTGAAATGAGCCTTTTGATGTGTTTGACTTCGTTCTTTTTGCAGGTTGACCGCCTGATGGACTGTAGCGAAGGAACCAGGGTTGTTGCCGGCACTTTTACAAATTTTTGAAAATTTCTTTGTTTTTTCAAATTCCACATGACCTTGGAATTAAAAACAGTGTTTTTAAATCCAAGGCATAAAATGAGCTGTAGCTGAAGAAGATGACAATGAAACATATGTACAAAACTCCTTCCGGCTTGCTGGGCACTTACTGACCATGACTCATGACCTTGAAATGATTTTGACTCATAACCCTAGACCTAAGACCATGGGACTTCAAAACAAGAATAAAAACAAGCATGACTCAATTGCATTGTTGTATGACCTGATCCAACAAAGCCAAGAAGGGAACAAAGACCAGCTCCTCCATTCAGTGTTATGGCATGCCTAGCGGGATGCAAAACTGACACTGATGAGACACCTATAAATGCATATGCAAAGAGTTATTGATCACTGATGGAGGGCTCAAGACCGACACTAACACATGGTACGATCTCTTTCGGTGAACTTCCTAGGAAAAGATTTGTCCTTGTTGAATTGGTTTCTAGGAGGAAAATTTGACCTAGACCCTCTCTCTCTCTCTAAATCAATCATTCTATTCATGAATCTTTTGGCCTTGCGTGACTTCAGTAGTAAATTTCTCCATTTTTTCAACAAAGGCTTGTATGACCTCGTTTGGACGAGACTTTGATTTCATCTTAGATTCAATTTTAACCATAGGATAGTTGAACATGTCAATTTGTGCAAAATTCAAGTTTTGTTCAACCCCCATTACTATATTCTTAGCTTACATCAAGGAGTTAGGGTTATTATCTCTAATAACATAAGTCATATGCCCTTGGCATCCTTTAATGAATCTCTTAAGGATATTGGCATCAAAAGGCTTAATCCCTTCAGGAATTTACCAGAGGTGATCTTTGAACCTTTGGATGAATTCTTTAATATTTTCTTTATCAATATTGGCCATTGTTAGGAATCTATTGAGATCCATACTCCCATCCAGCTCAGATTCCCATCTCTTCTTGAATGCATCATGAAATTGATCCCAGTTAGTGATGCTTCCTTGGGGAAGAATAAAATACTAGTCCCTTGCATCACCGTCTAGTGATAGGGAAAAGAGCATCATGATCACATCCTCAGGATCAATACACTTAGGACTCACCTCCCAATGGAAATTGTGAACACTTATTTCAGTAGTGGTGGTGTCACTGCCATTAAATTTAAGTATCCACTCATGGTTTATATCATGCAGAGGATGAAGATCGTCAAGAAAGATACTAAAGTATAGAGGCTTGAAGGATGTAAGCTCCCAAGGCCTATTCATGGCTAGAGGAGGAGGATTATTAAGAAATAATTTCCTAGCTACGAGGGTAGGTTGTATGATAGGGGAGGTGCTAACATCAACACGCCTCATAGTAGTAGCTCTATTTCTCGAAGCTATGATTCTTTCAGGAGGGCTCTCTGGATATTTGGAACCAGTTGATTTAGGAGTCACCAGAAGAGGATTTATCTTTTCTTCAGAGGATTCATCTCTTCAAATAAGCTATATGATTTTATCAATGGGAAGGCAGACTCGCTTCCTCCTCGAAAATGATGCCAAAAATGTTGCCGCAAAATCTATCAGGCCTTAGAGAGGGGCACCCTACAAGGCTAACACTAGACCAAGTCACAACAATGGGGTGATGGCCCAATGTCACCACATCCAAAGCCCTCTACTCTTTATGGATTTTCACTTATGGAAGGAGTCCCAGTATGTGAGAAGGTCACCTAATGGATGTTTTAAGGATAGGGTACAAGGTGACAAAATGAGGCTTTCTATAAAAAGGCATAATTTAGGCTCAATTCTCTAATGGGAGGCAACTCAATTTATTTTTAGAGACCTTTAAAATGAGGCACAAGACCTAGGGCTTGATTTTTAAGCTTGAGTGTTAGGATGGAAAAATTTTGAGTCAAGGAGAAAGGGTTTCCAAAAATGTATATCAATAATATCAAAGCAAATGAAACCCTCAAACAAGCCCCTAAGTTAAAACAAGACAAGACTAGGGTATACCCTACGGAAAACAACTAGGGAAATTTTTTTATGGACAAGATTGAAGTGGATTCCCTCAAAAAGAAGATATTTTGTGGCAAATACACTCATATTGTTTTTTAGGCTCTTCAATGCCAAAAATATACCATGCCTAGGGATTCACACCAAGACTTAGCTAGTAAGATTGGCCTTAATGGGGCCAAATTAAAGAAAGAAGAGTTTATGGATAAGAGATGTGTTTGATCACTAACAAAAATGGACTATTCCCTTGTTCCTTGGGAGTATGAAGCCTATGATTTGATAGGATAGCCAAAAAAATTCTGAGGGAAAAATCTTGATGCCTTAGCACCAAAACTCAAGCATTGTTTATGCAATGGATAAAGGAATTTTTATTGGAGAGCTAGTAAACATTCACCACTAGGATATTCATTCACATGTTATTCATGAGTAATGCATTAAATATTGATATCTAGATAACATTTAATAAATTTCAACAAATTAGGGTACAATATCAAACCCTAGATTCAACAGTTTTATACCTTAGACATAGAAAATAAATATTCAACAATAGGTACACTTACAAGATGTATTCAAAGATATTCAATTCATTTGATCTAAAGAATAGCTTTAAAGATAAAAAAATCAACTCCAAACATCAAAATGCATTCATGGATCCAAATTCTCCATAAGAAAAGAAGGTTGACTTATCTCAAGAGGTTGAATTACACAAGTTGTGATGATGATTTTCTATAATGAATATCTCCTCTACTTATATGAGGAGTTTGAATGCCTAATTTAGCTTAATTCCCCCTAAAATAATGTTCCAATCACAAGTTAGGTCACAAGTTGACCTAATAGCTAATGATAAAAATTGACTCTTTCCTACATGTGTGAACCGTAATAAAGGAAATGATGATCACATCCATGCATGAGCCCTTCTAGGGCTAGTGTTGAGGCTTCCTAGTGCCAATATGTGAGTAGAAGCCTTCTAAAATAACCTCCTAAGGGTTGGCCCTTAGGTCTCTGTCAATGTTCCTCTATGGACCCCAATTTTCATCTTGGGGCGCAAAAGTAGTCTCATGGGTCTCTAGGTGGTCAATATTCTAGTCTCTACTCCAATGTTGGGGGCTTTCAAGGTGGTGCTATACCTCCCATGTGTCAAGGTGTGAGACCATCCTCCTCTGAGCCCTAGATCAATTATCATCCCTCTACTCATGCTAAGTTTACTTGGGGAATGTTAGGTCCAGGTGCATCATCCCATAAATTCATCAATGTAAGGAAAAGTGTTGGAATTTTGTGGGTGTTGGAGGTGCCCACGGGTATGTGTGATGATCTGTTGTTTCTTGGAGTCTCATGGCTTTCAACACCTTTCCTGTGGGTGTCAATATGCTCCACTAGAAGACTTGGGCCCTAGTTAAGTTTCCCAATCTATGGTTGTGGAACTACTTGACAATTTCACACAATATCCAGTGCTAGCAACTAAATCATTAGGTACATTCAATTATTTTTGCATTTGAGTTGACCAAGCTTGAATGTAATGGGAAATGGTCATATGCCCAAATACAAATAAGCATAAGCAACTGATTTTAAAATGAATAATGTACCTTTTGATCGGAAGTTAACCTTCCAACATACATTGTTTCCAAATGGGTTGGGAAACATGACTAATGTAGGTGCTAGAGATATGATTGACACATAATCATTGGATAGTAGTGGATGTTAGGTGTTTCCAGCTGGCCAGCTGGAAGAGATCAATGGGAGGAAAAATTCTCCTATGGGGTCACCCACTTTTGGTGGGTATCACTTTTTGGTTCATTTTTCTTTGAAACTAGAGCTATAAATGTATCATTCAAAGAACCTAAGACTTTCTTTGCGGCTCTTCATTTTTATATAACTCTAAATGGATATTCCTTCAAACAAAATCCCAAGTAAACTTCAATTGTTGATTCATTTAACCCTAGACTTTTTTTTAATAATGTAACATTGATCTAAGATTCTCTTTTGTTACTCCCATGTCTAAGTCCTCATTCTATTTCCCATCAATCAAACTTAGGAAAGATGAAGATACATTTAAAATCTTTGTTGTATTAGAGCTTGGAGATTCTTGAAATATACTTTTCAAATAATTTACTCATCCTACAATTTCCATGAAATATATAACCTTAGAGCCCTCTTCCTCATCCACCAAATAGTGTTTACATTCTTCTTGTGTTTTGCATAATTCTGGAAGAATTTTGAATTTCTGTCTCCTTTTTCCAATTGGATAACCATACTCTTCAACCTCCACTATGCTTCCCCTTGTCCCAACAATGTCCATTTTAATCCATCTAGTAATTTTAATTTAGATTTTTCATATGTAAAGACATATTTATTCATTTCAAACATTTGTTTGATATATTATATTTCTAACAACTCTTTTGGAGCATTTTGTGCCTTTATCTTAGCCCACTTTTTTCAAGTTTACTACAAACAAGTACATTTCTAATTCTTGTGAGTTTGATACAAATTTATGCTAGTTTTGAATGGCCATGGTTTTGAAACCTTCATCATCTCACCAAGTACAATCAAATTTAAAGGGTCTTAGAGGTTATGATCCTATATTTCCATTTGGAGAAAAATAGGTAGATGATTTGAGGAACCTACTTTCCCTATTTAGAGTTTAGTCTATTTGCATCTTCTAGAACCTTTTTTCTATTGAGAATCTATCAAAACATTTTCGAATCCCATTTGTATCACTTTCATTTCTCTTGGTATTGGAACTAGATCTAATGGTTCCCCATCACAAAATCTTAGATCCTAAACATTTGAGAAAAATATTCAGTAAGTGAATTCTATCGAACTCCTTCCCTACATACTTCTCCAGTATTTAGTGTCAAACCCATATCTCCCCCCAAAATGATATTTCCAATTTTTACCATACCCAACATTCTAAATTTGTCATAGAAAATCTTCTTATCTCCGTAAGGACTATAAATATTTACAAAAAAGGCAATTTTCCTTAAACCTTTGACCTAAGCTCAACTTTGATACTTGCATTTAAAATGAAGAGTTTATGAGTTACATTGAATCCTTTCATCATAACACAATGCCTTTGGATCTTCCATTAGAATCTAAAGAGTTGAAGGACCATTCTTTTAAACGGGTAGACATAATAGCCTTTGCTTTGGATCCCTCGCATATTATTTGTTGAATAAATATTTACATATTATTTGTAGTTTTCAAACATTGTTTTAAGGGCTAACTTTTTATGGGAACCACCTATCTCTTTCATGTTTCAAGAAAGCACTATCATGGCTTAACCCTGTCAAAGGGACTCCTTGTTTTAAGGGCCCCTATGTTAGTTATTTGTTTTCATTATCCTACATCTTTTTGGGATTTATTTTTTGATTGAGACAAGTAGGATTTCCTATAAATTTTTTATGAATGACTAGGGTCTATGGCTAGGTGTCCTTCCATTCCTAACTCGTCTTTATGATAGGTGTCCTTAGATTTGAGTTTTTATCTTGATAATTTCCTTCTGTCTACTTCAGGGAATTATCCTTCCATCTCATGTGGATAATTTCCTCTCTCTACTTCAAATCACTATCCTTCCATCTCATCGGTTGAATTACGAAGGAAGTTTGCTCATAATTTTGTATAGCTTTATCTAGCTTGGTATTTGGGATGAACATTAAAAATAACTTCTAACTTAGATGCGTCATTGTGGTCTTCCCTTTGCTTTGTAGCACCCAATTCATTGGCTAAAGGAGAATTCTAGGGAGAAAATTTCTTTAATAGTTTGTCTTTTGAAGAAACTAACTTTGCAAGGGATAGAAACTTGGGAGAAGAATGAATTATGTTCTTACCTTTTTTCGACGAATTTGCAATAGTGCCCAATATCAATTTTTTCTTTTTTATTGAGAACAATTTCTCATTGTCGATCTTCCATTTATCCTCTTCAATACAGTTCCCTAATTTTTCCTTAACCCACTCATCACATCCTTCCTCCTCAATGGTAATCGGATAACCCCCAATAGCCTCCATTTTGGTTATAATATCCTTTGTTTTCACATGCTCTTTCATAGCCTTTTATCTTTTTATTCTTGACCCACTCTCTAGATGGGTTAGGGCATGTTTTCCAAACATGCACTTAGCACCACAATTTAAGCATCTAAATGGGACTTTCCAATTGTCCAAGACTCACGCAAATATCCACTTATGTTATATTATCTCTAGCTTCTCTAGTAGACCACCTCGAAAATCAACATCCACTAATTTTTTTATGACTTTCATATCCACCTTAGAAATAAAATCTTCCTCTAGAGTCTTCAACACAACTTCACTCCATAACTCCATAGGTAATTTGGGTAATTTGAGCAAATAGGTTGCAAGTGCATAATTTTCTTCCTAGGGTTGCAACTTGGTCTCCATCTTCTTAAGTCTAGAAAGGAAGGGCCCCAAAACCACCTTAGTGCTAGGACCTTCTTTACGTTAGCCTTGTCTTGAAATTCAAATACAATACACTCTCAAATGAGAAATACAAATTTTGATGAATACCCTAGCATTCTAAACCAAGTGTTCTCCAACCATAGGCACATAGAACCATCTAAACCTTACCTTCCCATAAAGTTCCTAATTAATGTTTTTTCCATTAAGATGGAAATGTCTACCATGCCTACATCTTTTCCTAACACCAACATGACCTTTTCCTTCTGATATCTAATGCACTTCTATTTCCTTTTGTTTCTTAGACTTTAGGATTATACATGATCTCCTTCATTATGTTCCCTTCCTCATTTCATCCTAACTCCTCTTCTGAAAGATTTGAATCCTTCCCCAAGCTTGGTTCCTTTCTCAACCTTTAGCTAAATCCCATTGTTCTAAATCTCCTTGGATTCCTCACAGTTTTGGAAGGGTCTATGAGTTCCTATTGCCATTGAGGGTAATGCCCCCCTCCATGTTGAGGTAATTAGAATGAACTCCATGGTTGACAGACCACCGTTCATCTGTTGTCATTGATTTGGAATATATCTCCTTGGCATTTTTGAATGTCCTTTCATTGGCTCATCAAGGATTGTTAATACTTCCAATATTTCTGGTTCATCCTTCGACTCACATGACATTCCCAAGGTTCTACAGTAAGTTAGAAACCTCTCCTATACCCTTATTGATCTCCTCATTATAGGTTATAGATATTTTCCAAATCTCTTGCAATTTGTCCCTTGAATTCAAAATGGATTTAAAATTTCTTCTTCCTCATCATTTTAATAATCTACTAACTCTTCCTCCATGTTGTTCCCCTTTGTAATCCGTGTAGCATTAATAGAGAAATATTAGCGCATCTTTGCTTCTGAATATATAGACATCGAAAAATGTTGGACCTAAGGTTAAAGGGAGCTTGATTAAATTATATATGTTATATGGTATCATAAAAACACATTTAACCAAAACAAATTCTAATTATCAGTGCAATTTTGTTAGTTTGTTGGAATATTAAATGGTTACATTCTATCATGTTATTGAGAATTATAATTTCAACTTTTATAATTAGAATGTACACATGAAAATCAAAATTAATTCACAATTCCTTGAGAAATATTCAAATAAAGGAAGGCTATAATTTAGCAATTTTAAAAATTTATGTAATTCCTTAATAAATGTTCAAACAAGGGAAGGTTATAATTTTGCAATTTTAAAATTTTATGTGATACAGTCTTATGAATAAGGCTTAGATAAAACATAAAGGACTTCAACAAAAATGGACACAAACATTTTAGAACAATCTAACATAATAACAATCTTGTTTTAGGATTCTCTTTGTAGATGATGGTATGTAACTCCATACCAAGACAATCAATTTTAGAAAGTACGTGCATTATTAGCTGCCATACATTTTATTTATTTTGCATCCAATCACTTAAAATTCTACACAGGAGTGCAATATTCAAGGAAAACTTGAATATTGAAATAAAAAGATAAGCACACAGAAATAGTGCATTGTTATGTAAGCATAATTTACATTTTAAACAATAATGTTGTTTCAGAAGTGATAAACACATGGAAAACCATATATTACATTAACTATATTCACAATTTATTTATCTCTGATAACAAGATGAGTGGCGTAAGGAAGTAGTTTTTACCTTTTATTTTTATCACATGCCTAGTAAATTACGCTTTATTAATAGCTTTATCAATCAATGTTCCTTGTCTATGAAGGTCTTTGAGTCATCTACCTAATCTGGGATGCTATGTCGTTTATAGGTGTGACATGTCTTGGGATTTGTGGGCTATGGAGTAGTATTTTTCTTTTAAGCATTTGACCAGAATACGTTTAACATAAAGCAATGTGTATGTATGCCTATTTATGTAGATAAAGGGTTGTTATTTGTTGGGATACTTGTGAGGTGTATTTAAAGTAATTTAGATCTATCTTAATTTTAGATGTTGAGAGGCATCAAATTTTTTGACACACTAATTTATTTTAGAGTGAAAAGATATTTGATCTCTTTTAACATTGGATACATCATGAGTTAAGATGGATCTAGGTTGGTTTTTATGTCAAACAAAAACATTTAATATGTATGTATCTATCTATCTATCTATCGATTATAAATGCTTATTATTTTTCCCTTTGTTAAAATTTATGGGAGAAAAACACACACACACATATATATATTTCAACTTGAATAAAATTTACCACACACAACTATGATATAATTTACGTAATTTATATATCTGAAATATTTATTAATTTTCACTTGGATAAATTTTAACTAATTATAATACCAATTATATTAAAAATACTTATTGTTTTTTAACTCGCACAAAAATGTTTTTAACTATAATATCAATTTACTTAATTTATATATATGAAATACTAATTATGTTTTTAATTTGATAAATTTTACCTCACACAAACAAGTTTTAATTACAATATCAATTTAATTTTTTAGTTTTGTATGTATTCAAATTTCATGCAACATTTTATATGTAATAAGAGTTGACTTGTGTTTAATTAGTTTCAAGTTTTGGCAAATAATCTTATATGATTTTTTACATTACAAATAGACCCTAATCTAATATTTTTTGTGTAAAGCTAGGCGAGGGATCAAAGCAAAGCAAAATGAGGAATGGAGTGCTGGTAAGTTCTATAGCTTGGTGAGTTTATTATTCCAATGTGAATTATCATACAGTGATTGAAGTTTTGGCATCAATACTCCTTATACTCTACTCTTTTATTTTTCTTGAATTTTTTCACACTTAATTTTCTTTTGTGATTGATAATATTATTATATGTGTGTTTTTTTGTTAAAACATTTAATTGAAGCAACAGATTTAATATTATTATTTATTTTCCATTAATTAACTGACATATATTAAAAAAAATTAATGTAACATACGTGACAACATTTTCCTCGTATACTGAGTTATAGAACACATCTTAGCGCAAAAAATATTATCATAAATACAATATTTAAATAGAAAATTATGGTATTGGTATATAACAATAATAATAAAGAAGTAATCAATAACAATAATGTATAACATACTTCATTATTTTGGACATAAGGCACATCGTGTAAAATGGGTTAGGAAGGAGAATCGAGAATCTAAGAGTTGGTTCATGAGAGTTAATAACAAACGGAAATTCAACTTAATTTGGTGGTTATCATAGTGACCATATTCCCAATTATAATATGTCTGCACATCACATAAATAAAAACTACAAAGTAATCACGACAATACTGGATTTCATATATTTCACATGGCAATATCAAATAGCCATCAGACAAATCAAAATAACTTATATATGATTGTGAAAATGGTGTATAGCATACCCATAAGAATTGGATTTTCATGGCACTCTATGCACATAATTGATTTATAAATCAATTATGTGCATAGAGTGCCATGAAAATCCAAGTCTTATGAGTATTCTATACACCATTTTCACTATCATATATAAGATATTTTGATGTGTCTGATGGCCATTTGATATTGTACTGTGAAATATATTAAATCAAGTATTGTCATAATTATTTTTTAGTTTATATATATATATATATATATATCTTAAATGGTTAGCTCAATTTTTTTGAAGTCACTAGTTCAAGGGATATTACCAAGAGGTCACATGTTCAAATTTGGGGATGATGAGCAGGGGTCATGTTGGTCACCAATTTCTCTTGTGTATAGTGGTCAATCCACCTTTTATTCATGTGTGTGTGTGCAGGTGCACATGTGCACAAGTGCATGTGCGCACTCATACAATGTACATTTTATCAAAAATGTGAGAGAGTATAACATCTTCTGAGTAGTATGTATAAAAATTGTATAAGCTAATTATTTTGATTTTTGAATTATTTTTTAAATATGTTTAAATGAACATATTTTATTTGCGTTTTTTTCTTATTGTAATGATATATTATTATAATCATTAAATATTTAATTTGATGATGAATCAATTAATGTTGTGGCATGAATTTGAATGTATAATTAAGTCGATATGTGGAGAATAAAACTTTATATGAAAAAGAAATACTTGAAATAAATAAGCATGCATTCATGAGATGTCATTTCCTATTTAGACCTATTAAGCTACAAAGATTCATTGCGATGCCAGGGATTGTACTTTTATACCCCTAATAAAGAATAAATATATAATGTGCATGTTATTATTATAATATATTTGATCTTAGGAAAAAATGAGGTTTTCTCGATAGGAGAGAAAGAGGTCTACTTTTCAAGAGAGAAGGAATGCAATACCCCATTTTGACTCCTAGATTATGAATGTTTATGCAATGAGGAAATGGTCATTAGCTAGACAAATGTGGTTTAAATAAATAATTACCATGGACACTGTAAATAATCATATTGAACTATAATATAAATACTTCTAATAACGTAATGGAGGAGGAAAAATAGAAGCGCTATGATTCCAAAAATGCATAAGAAAGGGGGCTTAGTGGATCTAAGAGAAAATACTAATTTTTTATTACTACTCACCTTTATCCTAACATATTTAACCTTTCCTTACACTAATTAATCTATTCACCTACCATAAGATTAGTTTCCCAGAAGAGAGATGGGTCTATGCATGGAGTTGAGTTACACTTTTTGGCAAGCGAGGGCGCATTATGGGTGAAAAAAAGTAGCTTGATCTAGCCTTCTTAGGTGCTCGATTGAGCAATCTTTAAGCCATTAATTGAACTATTTAAGGGCTTAAAGATTGCTTGATCGAGCATTAAAACAAACCATTGATTGAGCTCTTGTGTAACCTGAGGTTAGGGGCTCGATCAAACAATGGGTTCAATTGAGCCATTTTTTTTAAATTTTCCACTAACATATCCTTGGCAAATAATAAAAAAAGGTGGCTCAATAAAGCCATTGTTTAACCACGTTAAGGGCTTGATCGAGGGTTTCTTAAACCCTTTATCAAGCTATTTGATTTTTTACCTTAAACACTTGATCGAGCGTTTTAAGCATGTTAATTTTATCTTAGGGCTATATTGTTCTTTGATTTGATAATTGAATTACTTTATTTACACAATGAATTCACCTCTAAGCATTATAACATTATTACTTCAAATGCAATTATGTAGAAAGAATAATATCAACAAAAATGCAGCGGAAATAAAAGGAACATAGAAAGAATTCACACATAAAGGCACTAGGATTGGTCGGAGACCAGGGCAAAACCCCACAAGAGGGAAAACCCAGAATTCAATTCTTCTTCTTCTATAAGATTTTAGCAATTGTTCAGCTGTGATACAAATTACATCAATTATAGGATACATCTTTACATCAGTCCTCCTAGGTCTAGTTCACAACTTCGTTTGTGAATTGAACAACACTAATTCATGAGAGCTGCGAACACATCTGACATCATTAAATACACAGAAATGATATTGAAAACAAATACCATCAGATGCTTGCACTATTAATTATCATGATTTTTTCATTATTCATAATAGGTCATTGAAGCATTTTCATTGTTCAAGAGTAACTGATGTGGAAACTGATTTGTGAACCCTAACTGATTATCTATTAAGGTTTGATCCTCTCACTGAAAATGCTAACATAGAGGAACTACTCTATAACCACACAACACTGCCATATATTATGTGTATATACGGACCATACGAACACACTTGTTCCATGCATATATTGTATTGTTGTTTCATAACTCAAAGAGACTATGTAATAAATTAATGCCCATACCATTGAAATAATTGGGATCCAATACTTAAATGCCATATACCATTCCCTTTGTGCCAAAACAGATCATACAATCTATGCCATGTGTACTTATGAGTCTAGGAAGATTCCCATACAGTAACAGATACAATTCTAATGTTATACATTAGAGTGAGCAATTCTAAATATATGTGAGACACCTTTTGTATAATTATGTGAGGGTCATACCGTATGTGTTGAGCCAAACAGAGAACGAAAAATTCAAACCATACATAGATCTTTAACTGTGAGGTTATGTTTATGAATGTGATGTTTAGACTACAATGTGATTCCAAGACTATAACGTGATGCCATGCCAAAACTCTAGTGTGAATGCGATTCCCAAACTTTAACATGATGCCATGAAAAAGTTGTAATGTAAATGCAATGTTAGGACCTGAGGGTATGTGCGGTGTTGAACTATAATATAAATTTGATGGCAAGCGGTGCCAGGATATGAGGGTATATGTGATGTTGCACTATAATATAATTGTGATGACAAGCGATGCTAGGACCTAAGGGTATATGCAATGTTGAACTATAAATAGAGATGGTGAGAAAAACTAAATATCGAAGGAGCGAGAGAAATATGAGATTGACATGAGACTATTATATACCAATTCGATTTTTGTCCAAACTTCATCGATGATCTATTGAGATCAATAGGTTCCTTATATATAGATCAATGTGGAGTCTTTGAAATATCCTTTGCTCAAGCAGATTATGAATTATTATTATTTTTTTGGAGGGAAATGCTTTAATTAAAATTCGAACCACACATATATATTTCTTTAAATAAATACAAACCCAAGTTAATTTAATTTTCCATTCACAAATATAATTCAAGTTCTCTCTTCTTAACCAAAAATAAATCCCTTCTAAGGGCGAGGTGGGATTTTATTAGGGCTTAGGGTTTCTATGGGAATTCATACTGAAGCTGCCCACATTTTAACAAAGCGCTCGATCGAGTTGTTGAGAGCCTAAAAAAAATAGAGTTTTAGCTCACCTTTGCAGATTTCTTCGCAACACCATTTGTAGCCTAGTGGACTTAAGGAAATATTTGTTCTTAGGTGGCAGAGTTGATCATGTTGGATTCATGAAGGAATCCTCTATCCAATGGCATATGAGTTTGACATTTTTGAATTCATATGATATTTTTCATCTATTTTCTTTTAAATATTATGCTTGAAATTTCTTTGGATATTTTTAAAGGGGTTGAATGAAAAATCAATAACGTAAAATATACCAAACAGAAAAATTTCAAAATATACCACTCTCTTCATTTACGAGTCCTCTTCAAAAGGGTACTCTTGTTTTTTTAATTTATTTAAATAGTAGAAAAAATATTATGTGAACACATGTGTCTGAAAAATGCAATTCAAATATTAATTCGCCAACTTCAAAAAATAATAAAAAATATGATTTTGCAAAAAAAAAATCATTTTTAATATGCAAAACTTAGTTCTGTATATATATATATATATATATATATATATATATATATATATATATATATATATATATATTAGACTAAGTTATATTAGACTAAGTTATGTTATGTGAACACACACATACCTGTTAAGATGTGAGAAAAATTGCAAGGAAAAACATTTCATTTAATAGAAAATTTACAAATTATATGACATTAGTTTTTTTTTTGCAAAAAATATCATTAGGACAAAAACATAATTCTCCACAAATTGTCCTTTTACTCTGAATCAGAATTCACAACTCTTATATGAATTTTGAGGGCTTCAATTTGATAAAAGAGTAAAATTTTGAAATTTCATCTCCACATTTGTCCCAAAAGTGTAACCGATCTTCATGCATTCACCCAAATACATGAAATTCTCATTAATGCATGTGATCTCTAATTAACATGTAAATATAATCTATGATTTTTGGCATTCAAGCTAGCTACTTATTTATTATTTCTTTGGTTTTTCTTCCCTATGCTTTATGTGAAAGCAATGATTGAGTTTATGGGTGATTTCTAAAATAAAGACAAAGTTAATGTGCATGTACAATTCCTTGTTTAGCATGTGCTAGAGCATTGGAAGGGCAAGCGATAGCCTAATGGATTGCTTAGTAAAGAAGGGGATCCCGTTGTTGGTGTTGTGTAGGCTAAGAAGGAAGAGGGGATGTTTGATTGGGACTATTGTGATAAAAAAATGTAGTGTCAATTACTTTACTTAAAAATTTTGGGAATAGGGTTGAGTGGCAGAAATTAGAGCCAAGGTATAAACTTTCACCCTTGTGGATTCATATTCCTTGACTGGGGGTGACCTCCATGACAAAGAACATATGTGCAATAAAGAGTCTATGGTTGAGTAGAATTTTCTTTATTTGTAGCTAGTTGGTGGATAATTCATAGAAATATAAGTATTATTTAGTTGTTTATGATTATGCAAATATTATTACTTTTTTATGTATGAGTTAATGGTTATTATATATTTTTCTTCTACTTAAAGAAGTTCTAATTTATCTTATGTGAAATGAATTGCACCAGACAAATTGTATTTATATTTATAGGTTAATAAATTGAACTCTTTACTTATGATTGTGTTATTTTTGCATTAGAATGCAAGTATAATGTATTTGGAGTTAATTTTGGAGTACGCCATCACTTTAATTTGAGCATATAAGTGGTTGGATATGTTAAAATATGGCATCAAAGTTATTGGTGACAACAATGGAGTTATTTGGGATAGAAATTAGAATCAATGAGAAAAAAATTAGTTTGCATGTCAGGCATTCGATAGAGTGCTAATGATATTTTTTTTTGGAAAAGTGTTTGAAGTTTACAAATGCTATAGAAATGGCTTCAAACCTCATATTGGATTACTATTAGAAAAAAATATGATTTGAATGGTTTTATAAGTGAGGTCAAATGAATTCGTGAAATACAGAGTTCAACATTGTGAAAGAATGGGTAAAACTTGAAAATAAGTAAAGGTGCCCAATTTTAATAAAGCAAATTTACTTAAAAGGAAACATAATGTAACAAATAGAGTAATAATCCCAATTGAATAAAAGGATATTCTAATAGGAACCCTCGGAAGGGTTTGTGATGTAATATATAACATATAATGTAATAATCGTAGGTGCTTTAACGAGGGCCTATGATGTTAAAGTATATCAGATAGAGTAATCACCCCCATTGGAATAAAAGTATGATATACAAGATACTCTAGATGTTCATATACACAAAAAGCCATCATATTTATTGTGTTTTGGGAACTACTCATTTTTATTATTGGGAACTAATTTAGACAAAAGTAAGAGCCATTAATGGATAATTCTTTCCTATAAATAAGCATGCTCCTAATTTCTTAATATTTATAAATAATCTAACTTTCTTTGTAGATTTCTATGAATACAATACAAGATCGAATATTCCATTAGGTTAGTATTTTGTTCAACAACATTTTCCATTTACATTGGGACATAATGTGGTCTCAATTATTGTATGGGGTATCCTTACTAAAGTACTTGGTAAGAATACTTATCAAGTGAATATTCTTGACATAGCTATTTGTGTTGATAAACCAAAAGAATCAATTGAGAATATTGGAAAAATTAAAAAGATTATTAATAATTCCAATGTTCATGGAGATATTGTACTAACCCTTATTATTTGGAAGCTCGAGACATAGAATAACTTTGAGATCCCTAATGATTTATGGTCAAGAGAACAATATTTTGTAGATTTACAATACATAGATTATTTTAAGGGGTTATCTAAAAAAGAAGTCACTATTCCAATGGCACTTGAGGAATATGCATAGATTATTTTAAGGGGTTATCTAAAAAAGAAGTCACTATTCCAATGGCACTTGAGGAATATGCATATTTTAAATTAGAACTCCAAGAATTGTAGGACAAAAAAATTATAAACAAGAGAAAAATCGCATGGGCTTGTCCTACATTTTATGTAATAAGCATTTAGAGAAAAAACATAGGTAGACCCAAGATGGTAATCAATTCAAGAAACTAAAAAAAGTTGTTATGCCCCTTATATATCATATTCCAAATAATTGGTTGTTGTTACAAAAAAATCCATAATTGTAATATATTTATTTAATTTGGTTTGAAAAGTGGTCTTCAACAAATAGTGATTAAGCCAAAAGATAGATATAATATTGGGTTTGTTGTACCTCATAGACAATACCAATGGTGAATCATTCCATTTGAACTAATAAATGCTCTATCCAAATTCGAAAATGGGATGAAAAAATGTTTTAATGATCTTGATTTTATAATTGTATATATTTATGAATACTAATATGTTCTAAGGATTTGAAGCAACATGCAGAATGCCTGGAATTATTTTATCAGAAATCTTATAAGCATGGACTTGTATTGTTTGAGAAAAAGATGGAGATTGGAAAAAACAATACAAAAATCTTGGGACTTATCATATTAAAAGGGAGGATTCAATTCCAACCTCATGTAATATCAAAACTTTCATCATTTCTTAATGAAATTGAAGACACAAAACAATTCTAGATATTTTTGGTGTATTTGAATTATGTGAGATGTGTTTACTAAGTGAAGGCTAAAGATGTTGCATGTATATATAAACTGATAAAAGACCAATATCATTGGACAAATAAAATGATAAAAGTAGTAAAAAAATATCAAAGAAAAGATACAGTATCTACCAAAACTAAAGCTCCCTCAAACTCAATTTCCATATATATTAGAAATAGATGACTCACACACCACCTAGTTTGGAGTACTTCTTCAAAAGGAAAATAATTTCGAAAAAATATATATCTATGCATCTAGTACATTCATAGATGCAAAACTATGATATGCATCTAACCACAAGAAATACTTGTTATTAAAAGAAGTATTTGAAGATTAAGGTTTTTTTCTTAAACCTATGCATTTTCCCTTTAAATTAGATCTAAAGCATCCAGTAGGAATGCTAAAATATCAAAATCTTTTAGAAATAGGGAATAGCAGGCTCTTTATTGGAGTCTTAGATTAGATGGTATTTTCTTTGAAATCCAATTCAAACTAGGGAAGGAAAATAACCTTGAAGATTTATCAGCTAAAGAAGTTGTTATACATAATGGATATATTGATGTCCTAATTGTAGTAGAAAAATGAAAACAAGTGGTTCAACAACGTCAAGAAATGATTTTTGGAGGTGTTTAGTAAAGGTTTTGAAGGAATTACCAACAATATAAGACATCCTTGAAAATGGGATGAAATATATGTTGTAGAAAATAATTATATATGCTTCAATTGATCAATGCAATTTTCTCTTTATTTAGTAGAGCAAGGACCACATCAAGGATAGACTATACTTGAATGTTTGGATGGAACAATAGAATTCAATGATTGGTATGAAATCATTAAGTTGACCAAATACAGAGGATTAGTTTAGATATATATGGAATGCACCGTAGTTTCTCCTTATTCCATGGCACAATGGTTTGCATTGTTTTAATCCAAATTCTAGACTCATAACTATGATGAACTCCAACGCATAAAATAATTCATAGAGTTTGATGCAGACTTATGGATTGGAGTCTATCATTATTCTTGGTTCCATTTTGAACTAACTTTATCTAGAACAATTCTTGAATAAATTGATAAAGATCTAGAACAAGGGGAAAATATTGGTGCGAGCATAATTGTTTTGCTTCTAGATTCCTAGAAGATTATAGCCTTGGAGAACTGGAAGGCTCTCCATTCTGGCATGGTGTTATCACCTAAAACCCATAGATCTATATAGATGATTGCCAGGAAATTCATCGATACATATAATAGAGTGCTATTATATAGTATTTATGTACCATATTCAATAGAGCACCAAAAACTATTTAAAGTTGATGTTCATGCATTTACATAGCTTCATAAAATTTATGGTTTTGTAAGATTTGTGTGACTATTTCTTTGATAGTTGCATAAATCTCTTGAAGCAAAATTTCACCTATATTTGATGCAATAAATTCTAAATTCACATTAGAGATCCTCTCACGGTAGTGCACTAGGGAGAGTTCAAATGTATTACCATTGATGATGAGTCCTTGGGTAGTTCCAAGTATCTTCTTTTTTGCTGAAGCACGAGTTGGTCCTTCTATTCACTTGTATCTACAAAATAGATTACATAAAATACATCGAACCAAAAGGAGAAGAGGGTCATAGAATTTAGCTATCACTCTGAGCTTTGGGAAAAGAGCCAACGACTCGAGAACTAGACCTAGGGCCTGAAAAAACAAAAAAAACCACCTCCAAGATCTAATGGTCGAGCATCAAAATGGAACAAAAGCATGTGAACTCGAAGAAAACTTTAAGTGGACCCATAAAGAAAATAGAGATAGCAATATAAAGATTTCGAGTAAGCTAGGTACACAAGGAAGATAACCCGGACCCGCCAACATGCTCCTTGAGCCTAAGCCATTGATCTACAATTGCTTGATCCAACAGCTGAGAAGAATATCAGGTTGAAAAGAAGCAGGAGGAATACCCGCCCGATGAAGGCGGTATTCTCTCTCCTCCTTGAGCCACGTGTTGAACGTTAAATTGCATCGAGTTCATTTCTAATAAACCGCTTTGGGTTTTGAGGACGCCTGAAAACCTTAAAATCGCCATAACAGTGTCAGAACTCAAATCACCATGAATACGTTTCATCCACTGCCAATCATTCGAATGAGAGACACATTTGTACCACTGCCACATAGCTTTGATCAGATTTCCGCAATTTTTTCTAACTTTCTGCTCACTGTCCAAGCTTCCTGCAAAGTCGATGAGAATGCGATCTGTGTTGTGATACAAGTTTATGCCAATCCTTGAGCTGTCAGTCGCCACTCGCATGAGAGCCCTAGGTTTGTAGAGTTCTGGCCAGATGTGTCGATCAAAGGACTGGATATTCTTTTCATAAATATCCCTAGATTGCTACTTCATGTAGACTGTAAATCAACTATTTCCAAAATTTTGCAACCTGCTAGAATCCCCTGTTCTAATAGAGCTCACAGTCTGCATTAGCCTATCTGAGACACTCATCCCTCAATCTACCCTAGGGGAACTCTATCCATCTATGTTTATTGTTGCTTTTAGCATAGAGAGCTCCTTCATTAGCTAAAATGTCCATCAATTTGTTGGTTGTCCGGCGTACATGTGTGAAATGTAGAGTTCTCATGTTCTGAAGGTGGGTTTGGATCCTTTGATAAACTTGAAGGAGCCTCCAATGATTCGAGACTTTTTCCGGAGCTGAGCCATAGCATATGTTCTTGACCAAATTGATAATCAACTCAGAGTCCACTTCAATTATAATGTTATGAAGACTTGTGTCCCTCAGGATCTCTAAGAATTGCTCAAGGGCCATAAGCTCCACCATATTGTTTGTGGCTTCCCCAAATTACAATGAAAAATGAATTCTATGCAACCATTTTCATCCCTTATCACTCCCCCGTAACCAGCCATTCCCAGGTTTCCTTTTGAGGCCCCATCTATGTTGCATTTCATAAATCCCTGAGGGGAAGGGTGCCAGAAGTCTTTATCAGCAACAATATTATTTGTATTTTTGTTATTTCCCTGAGGAATAATCCCTTGCATACCCAACTGTAGTAGTATCTGCACATCAACATCTGAAGGGTGATTCTCATGTGGTTTTTGAATTAGAGTTCCTACCGTCTCCTTGAGCTGTCTTAAAATCTGTTCTATGATACTCTAGGAAGAACCTTTTTTATTTTTGAAAATTTTGTTGTTGCATTCTTTCCAGACATCCCAAATTAGGAATATTGGAGCTAATGCCCAAGCCTTGTTGATTCTATCATAATCAGAGAAGTTTTTCCTCCAATTCTTTAAGGTGCTGGTGATACCGCCCATATCCCTGTCTGTTTGCTTGAATATGGAAGCGATCTCATTTCACAATGTGGAAGTGAATGGACAGAGGTTGAGAAGGTGATCCATAGTTTCTTATTGTGATTCACATAGCTGGCATTTTGATGGACCAGATACACCTCTTTTCCGGAAGTTTTCCCAGGTAAGAATTTTCTTATGTTGCACTAACCGCATGAACAGTTTAATTTTCATTCATCCTTGGTTCTGCCAAAGATTCTTCTAGACCCAATCAGGGTTTGTTGAGTCAAGCCCAAGGGCTATGCGTTTTGCCTCTTTAAGGTTAAAGGTGCCTTCATTGTTATTTCCCCATCTTAGCTAGTCTGAATCCGCTGATATCAGGATCTTCCTTTGTTCTAGGATGGCTGTTAGAGCTTCCATTAATGTCTTCAAGGGGGTGTTATCGCTATAATCCAGTTTCTTCCATATCCTCCATTTTCCTGATCCCAGAATTCATATACTCTGAGTAACCCTTTGTTGTCAGTATCATTCTTGAGATTTGCAAAGTCTTCTCTTAACAGTTTAGGTTCCTGTTGCCACTTATCCTCCCAAAACCATGCAAGGTTTCCATCTCTAATTTCCCAGAAACTGTGTTTCTAAACAATGGTTTTGTTCTCCTAAGCTTTGTTCCAGATGTGGGAGCCTTTGATTATTCCAGACATTCTAATGTGGTCCCTGTCTTGCCAACTGTTTGCATATTTCTGTTTCCAAATTTGTGCCCAAGGTGCAGTTGAATCTTTTAGCCATCTCCACCATAGTTTAGCTCCCAAAACTTTGTTTAGCACCTCGGGATCATCCAGTCCCAAACCACCATGTGTTTTAGGTTTACAGATTTTTTCCTAGGCTACCAAGGCCCATTTTTTTCTCTTCCCCTTTACCCCAAAGAAAGTCTCTTTGGATATTTATGCATAATTGCATGACTCCTTTTGGAGCTAGAAGGGCTAAGAACATGAAGATGGGGACAGATTGTAGGACAGCTTTTGTGAGCACTAGCCTACTTGCTAAGTTCAAAGACCTACTTGTCCATTTCTGAGTATTGTCCTGAAACTTATTAATCACAGGCTCCCATACTATCTTTCTCAGAGGTTTGTCTATTAGCGGTACTCCCAAATATTTGGATGGTAGCATATCTCTTTGAAAGCCTAGAATTCTGGATATATTTCTTTGAGTAGCAATATTAGTATTGAAAAAGAAAACCTTTGATTTGGAGAGGCTTACCTCTGTGCCCACAGCCATTGCAAAGTCTTTTAGGATTTGTTTGTAGGCTATAGCTTCCTTAACCGTAGGTATGCCTTGTAGCATAGTGTCATCCACAAATTGTTGATGGGTCAAAACATTTCCGTTCCCGATTAGTTGAGACCCTGGATTTTACCTTCTTCTTTGGCAGCCTTGATAGCTAGGCCTAGACCTTCCATCATGAGAATAAAGAGGAAGGGTGAGAGAGGATCTCCCTATCTGAGACCTCTCAAATGATTAAAGGGCTTTGATGGAGAACCATTTAACAGGATTGAAAAACTAGAGGTAGTTACAATGGCCATTACCCATCTTACCCAGTTATGGTCAAATCCATAAGCTAGATGAACTTTCCTTATGTAGGCCCAATTTAACTTATCATAAGCCTTTTCTAGGTCAAGTTGCATAATCATTCTTGCCTTCCTATTTCTTATAAGAGAGTGAACCACCTCATGAGCCTGAATGATATTGTTGAGAATTTGTCTGCCTTCCACATACCTAGTTTGCTCCACAGAAAATAGAGTTGGTAGAAGGGGTTTAAGCCTGTTGGCAATTATTTTGGAAATAATTTTATACACCACATTGCATAAAGCTATAGGTCTGAACATGTCTGGTGTCATGGCATTATCCTACTTTGGAATTAAGGAAATGAAAGATGTATTGAGCGCCTTCAAAATAGTTCTATTTTTCCTGGAGTCCTCCACTACATCAAGGATATCCTGCTTGACTATACCCTAACAAGCTTTAAAGAAGTCGACATTAAAACCATCTGGGCTTGGTGCCTTCCTATTATGCATATCTTTAATGACTTTGCTGACCTCCTCTTCATTCACGGGCCTGTTTAGATTGTAATTATATTCTCTTGTCACAAGCTTAGGAATGTGCTTTGTGAAGTCATTGATGAATTGTGATCTATCTAAGAGAGGTTCCTCTACTATGCCTTGGAAATGTTGAACTAGCGCCGCTTCTATATCCTTGTGGGTGTTGAGTTGGTTTCCTCGAGAATCCTTGATTTTCGAGATCCTGTTGTGAGACCTGTGATCCATGGTAGAATTGTGGAAAAATTTTGTGTTCCTCTCTCCTCCTTTTAGCCACTGTACTCTTGATTTCTGTTTCCAGAATATTTCCTCTTGTTTGCATAATTCTTCCCATTCTCGTTGAAGGTTGTTAGCTTGTTCCTTTCTTCCCTCGTTGAAGCCATCAGTAATGAGGGTCTGATTAATTTCATGTAACTTCCTTTCAACAACTTTTTTGGCTTAAAAAATGTTGCCAAACTCATTCTTATTCCAATCTGTAAGCCTGATTTTGATATGTTTCAATCTTTTATGCAGGAGAAACATTCTCGTACCTTGAATCTGCATATCCTCTTTCCACCATTTTTCAATATTGTTGATAGAGTATGGATAGGTGAGCTAGATATTTTCAAACTTGAAAGGTCTATTTCTTGGAGTTCCTATACAGGACGCTTCAAGTTGAACAGGCCAATGGTCCGATCCACCAAAAGGGAGTGTCATCGCTGACATGTCAAGGCCTGTGAGAATAAGGTCCTCTAAGATAATGAATTTTTCTAGCTTTGAGGCCACTTGAGACTCTCCTCCCCTTTTATTATTCTAGGTAAAGATGCCATTATTTGTCTCTGTGTCTACTAACCTCATATTGTTTATAAAATTTTGAAATGCTATGGAGTCTCTACCTAGTGATCTGGTTCCTCCTTTTTTCTCCGACAGGGATCTAATCATGTTAAAGTCCCCTCCCAAAATCCATGGTATTCCGGAATGTCTGTCTCTTAGATCCTCCAGTGAAGTAAGCAGTCTGAGTTTGTCCTCAAGCTTCTGTGGACCATAAACAGTTGTGATTAGATAAACTTTCCTATCCCCCAAAGGTTGAATAACCATTGATATGTAGTTTCTAGATGCTTCAGCATCCAGGATACCAAGTTTCTGGGGGTTCCAAAGTGTGAGAATACCTCCTGCTATTTTGTCTGCTTTGACTTCTAGATATTCATATCTAATCAGCCATTTGTTGTGTACTTCTCTTATTTTTTGAACTGAACATTTAGTTTCCTGGATGAAAATCATTTCTGGTTTTTCTTCTTTCATTCTATTGCTGAGATTCCTTTGTTTCCTTTTACTCCCTAGACCCCTAATATTCCATGTTGTGAGCTTCATTAAGAAAGATTTGTAAATGAGTAACTAGTTAGGTCTTTCATCTTACCTGAATCTATCATCAGTTTTCCACATTCTATCAATAGCTCATTCTGTTTTTTCCTTCCTCTTTTCTTGCCTGGCTTCCTAGGAGCTAGTCCCAAAGTTGCCTTCATTGTTTTCACCCTTGTCCTGACTATTGAGGTTTCTTTTGTCTCCTGCCCCTTTTTCCTGAGTTCTCCACAGGAACAACTGCTGCACTCTGTTGAACTCCTCTTGTGGTAGCGAATCCATTCCTTTTGTGGTTCCCTACTCCAGGAATTTTTCTAGATCTAGATTTTCCCTTTTGAGAATATCCTGTAGTTCATGATCCTCTGTTTCCACCTCGCTCGGGGATCTCTTGGTCCATACCAAGTACCATGGTACTCAGAAGCTCTTCCTTTTGTTGGTTGTTGTCATCTGTGTCCTCCATGTTTTCTTCCTTTTCCTTCTCCCCTAGGCTGTCCTCCAGAGTTTGATTTGCCTTATCTTGCTCCTCTTCTTCTTCCAGTACCTTGTACCTATTCTGGCTTGTCTGCTTTTCCTCGTTGATTATTTTTTGATACGTTCTCCCTCTTTTACCTTTATTTCCCACTTTGTGAAAGCGATCAGTTTCTTTCCCTAAGGTAGCTTTAGTTCTACCATCTATTTTGTTTAGGGGGAAATCCCTAAATAGATGCCCATGTTCATGGCATCTGTGACATTTGAAATGAACATGCTCGTAGTCCACCGCTTGTACCCATTCTTCATCAAAAAACTTCCAGAATCACTTCATCCGGTAGGGCTCCAGAGAGATCCATCTCCATGCATATACGGGCAAAGGATGTGTACTTTCCCCGCCTAGTGGCCTCAGATATTTTTACAAAATACCCTAGTTTATTTCCTATTGTTTTTAGTGATTCTGGCTACCAGTAATCCAGTGATAAGGAGTAGAGTCTTACCCAAACCAGGACCGAAGTGAATGTCTCTCGCTTCAGGACAAAATTCATCACCCAAGGCCACATATAAAGGCCTGCAACAGCATAGAAGTAGGGCCCTCCTTCAAACACCCTGTCTTTATCCTCAATGTTAGTGAAGACTACGGTGAAGAAACCCTTTGACCCAAGGTGTAGGTCTATATCCCCTTTAGGTTTCCAATGATTCTTTATCCATGCCTGTAAAGCCTTCTCCATTGGCCATAACCCCTTTACAAATGATTGTGTAAGTCGCCATGTGCTCCCTATGCGCTTGCAGCACTGGATCACTCAACACCACTCTGGGTGTGATAGTTGTCCTACGCTTACATGGTCCATTTTGTTTTCCGGTGTCTGCATTCTTATTTTCTTCCTCTATTCTTTTCTCTCTTTTGACGTCTTGCCGCCTGTTTTCCTGCTCCTGTATGTCTCTACTGTCCTGTTTTCCTCCTCCTAAAATACCTGTTTCAGCCTCCTGCGATTTCTTGTCGCAGCTGGAGACTGCCTAACTATAGGAGGGAGTGGAACTCCCCCCCTTATGCCCCTCCATGGTCCCCAACGTTTAACTTCTTCTACAAAACCTATCTCTCCTGCCTGCCTTCTCTACCTTTGTGGCCTTCGTAGTTCCAAGTATCTTCATAATGGGGAACCATAATTAAAACTTGATTCATTCATATTGAGAACTAGTTTTTATGGAGCTTGAAGGAATCGTAAAAAGGAAGCCATGGGACAACATTTAAAGAGAGAAGACAAATAAGGTTATGTTGTCTGAATGATTCTTGAAGCGCCATAAGCCTTGAGTGATCATTTAGAGAAAATATAGCCACTGGCTAGTTTTTCATCTCTTCCCATGTAGAGACCATACACACATATTTTCTAGAGGGAGATAAGAGCTTCCAAGAAACACAAATGTCCCTCCCAAGGAGGAAGGGAGATTCCACCTACACTCACACACTTTTGTAGTGTAACAACAAAGTTCTTTTCCTTGGTATATAGATATCAATGCTTCCCTTTTGCTTTTGGTGTAATTTTTATGGTTCCCACTTCTTTCTTTTCCTTTCCATCTTTATGTTTTGGCAATGATATTTATGTTATTGGACAAACACTCCAATAAATTCTTTATCATTAGTGCAACAACCTTACATTATAGCAAGGGTGTTTTTTCTCACCCAAGTGACAAAAGCAATCAAACACGACTTTTGTACTTTTCCACCTATGACTCTAGATCATCCACATAATAAAGATATGGAGGAACCCTTAGAAAGAGGTCACGCCCATATTTCATACCTTGATGATTACAGAAATATCAAGAACTTCCAAGATGACACATAAAATCATGGTAGACCCTATTTTTTTTTAATCTTGTACAAAACATATATAAGTTAGATAGTGTTTTTAATTTGTTGGAAACCAATTCCCCACATGGAATAACCTTTAAGGTTGATTGTATCATCTAATTTATGCATGAGAATCATTTGATTTTGGTGAATGGCCTATACGCCAATTTTACCTTTTACCACCTATTACTAGTCAGTTTGTAATAATTTATATACTAGAAAGTGTATAAATAAGACCTCATGACTGTCATTAGAGACATCAAATTAGAGGTAACGTTTTAAGATTTTTGATAATAATTTAATGCTTTTTTATATTTGAGTTATATAATATCTGATTTTTCTTGTTGCAAATTTTTGTAATCATACCCATTGGAATCATCTTTAAGATCAAAGTAATGATGCCAACTAATGCATGACAAGATATGGTTGGATTAATTCCTTCTAGTTATAGATCATGTGATGGTTCCAATTCTTTATCTGCTTTCTCTAGTATACTTTCTATCACACTTGAAACATATCCCATATTATTTTCTTTCATTCATTTGTTGAAGTGTCAAACTTGTAGGATGGGTGCGATTTGGAGAGGGAACATGTTGCTCTCTATAGTTGTTAGGGGACACTCTTCTCGTCACCATGTTTTTACTTTTGACTTTCCTAACTAGACTAAAACCATGCTCTAGGGATTTAGGTTAAAAAATATGCACCTCATGTTGAATGCTATCCTTTAAAGTTTCCATAAATAGATGAACAAATTCTTTTCTATAATGTTCTTTACTAAGGATAAATTTTGGAAGTGCTATATGTGCTTTTATAATTGACCTAATTTCCATGAGATTCATTAATTGAATAAATATGTATTTCCCTTCATATCCCAATAATATGCTGTCAATTCATTTGTAAAAATAGATCGAGAGACAATATAATCACAGTTTCATTCACAAAGCCATTGGTAACAAACAAATTGATCAAGTTCTAAATGCAATGATGAAAGAGTTACATATTGTAATATTGATACTTGGTGTAGAGCAAATATTTGTTCCATATAGAATATCCATGTTATAGAATCTTTACCATCAAGTTTTATCATATTGATCTTGGGAATTAAGTAGTTTCTTGGTGCCAAGTTGAACCCGTGATGATGCAAATCTTGGACTAATGAATATCTTCATGTTAAAGTTAGTATCTTAAAGCTATCATAGTTATAGTAATAATCCCCATAACATGCTATCAATTAACTTGTAAATATGGACCAAGAGACAATTGAATCCTCTTTTCATTCATAAATCCATTCATACTAAAGAAATTGATCAGATTCTAAATACAAAGATGCACAGATCACATTTTTTAAGGTTGAAAATTGGTGTAGATTAAAATGTTGCTCCATTCAGAATATCCATGTTATAGGATATCTACCATCAATTTTTCTCATATTAATCATGGTAATTAAGTAGTGATTCCAAGTTAAGCCCCTTATGATGTAGATCTTGGACTGATGGATATCCTTTATGTTAAATTTAGCACCTTAAAGGTATAATAGGAGTAATCATTCCCATTAGAATAAAAATAACATAAGGGATATACTCTAGATGCTTGGATAGATACAGAGATGGAAACAATTGTCAATAGTGCATCTCCCATAAAAGCTTTGATTAGAACTGCTAAAAAATAATTCTATGGTAAACTTCTTGATATAGGTAAACATTATGTTAATATTTTTTTTCTTAACAATCATGTGACCTATTGTTGAAACACACACACACACACATAATTATACTACACAAGATCTTTTATAATGGAGAGATGATCCTTCTAACCCTATCTATAATATATTATATATACTATGTTTTATAATGTGACTTGTATAGTGCACCTTAATACAGATCACAACAAAATGATATATTGAGCTACCACATAATCACATCATAACCTTTCATTCTTGGAAATGACCCTTTCAATGCATTTTTTTCTTTCTATCCTATGATGAAATGAGCACTAAATGTTTAGTGTCACTTCAACAAAATGCTCCCACCATATCTACGATCACATTCCTAAGTGGATAAGAAGACTTCCAATGATTAAAGCTAAGATCCCTGATCAATTTTTGGATGATTGATTTGTGAAATTATGTGTGCCTAGTATTTGCATAGGTGTTTTCCTAACAAGGGAAATGATTAATGAAGAAGTAATTATTAAATCCCATCAATTAATTTTATTTACCCAAAATTTTGGGTTTTGTATGAGAGCTTTTGAAATTAACTGAAATTAGAAATTGAGCCCATGAAACCAAAGGTAGGAACTCGTGCTAATGGAATTATTAAGTATGTTCTCAATGCTAAAACTAGTCAAGTGATGAACCAAATGGGATAGATGTATTTATACTCAAACAAAATTGTAGTTACACAAATATTATGAATGCCTCAAACCCCACTCAATCCTTGATGTTCATTTAGTCTGAACCACAAATTTGAAGGCTAACCATTAATCTATAGGAAAGAACAAAGGGAGAAATAAAAATTCTAAATTGGGGTATGCAATGAAAAATGACACTAATAATGTTGCATAAAACATAGAAAAATAATTAAAGTGAAATTTCCTTGAAAACTCTATAAGGAAAATCACCACACTCATCAATACCCAAAATTGGAGGAAGCTCAAAGATTGTTGGTGTAGTGAGACACGTAGAGACAACCCATTCTGCTCACAAACCCCTTTCCTCCACAAGGCCAACAAATGGTTGTTGGTGGTCCTACTTACTGTGCACTTTATTGGGGAGGTTTAAGATTTATTGTTTAGGGTTTATGGTTTAGGGTTTAGGGTTTGGGGTTTGGGGTTTAGGGTTTAGGGTTTAGGGTTTATAAAACTTTATTATGTGTTTTCAATAAACATTTTAAAAAGGTTCTGAACACTTTTTAAAATGCTATTAAATGATTAGTGTTTAGGGTTTAGGTTTTAGGGTTTATGGCTTATGGTTTATGGTTTAGGGTTTAGGTTTTAGGGTTTCAGGTGTAGTGCTTGGGTCATAGTGTTTATGTTTTATAACACTTTAGTAAATTATTTTAATAAACACTTAAATAAAAGCTATAAAACAATTCTTAAAATCTAAAAATGAATAAGGTTTAGGGTATAGGGTTTAGGTTTTGGGTTTTATGGTTCAGGGCTTAAGTTTTAGGGTTTATAACAATTTAGTAGATTATTTTAATAAGAAGTTAAATAAAAGTTATGAAACACTTTTCAAAATGTTATAAAACACTTAGGTTTTAGGGTTAAAGGTTTTGGGTTTAGGTTTTATAACACTTTAGAAAATGTTTTTAATAAAAAAATAAATGGAAGTTACAAAATGTTTTTTAAAATGTTATAAAATGATTAGTATTTAGGATTTGGAGTTTGGGGTTTGGGGTTTAGGGTTTAGGGTTCATGTTTTAGGATTTAGGGTTTATAATGATTTAGTAAATTGTTTTAATAAACAATTTACTAAACAATAAATAATGTGCATAAAGTGCATAGCACACAAAAGGTACACATTGCAACTTTATATTTGGAACCCAATCAGTTTGTATGGTATTGATGGCTTTGCTCTCATAAACAAATTGTCACTTGGGAAACTTTTATGGAAGAAATGATAACACATTATGAGGATACAAAAAGCAATACCTTTTTTTGCCAATTGATAAATCTCAAACAAAAGGGTTTAATGGTGGAGAACATTGAGGACCTCCAAAAATTGAATATAAGGGTAAAAGATATTCCAGAGGAGCATAGGATCCATGTGTTCATAGAGACTTTAAAGGATAACATCCAACATGAGGTTCACCTTTGGGAACCTAATTCATTGGAGAAGGCATTTAGGTTGGCAAGAAAAATTATGGCAACAAAGAAGCCTACCACTCTCAACTATAAAGATGGAAGTGGTGTTTCCCCTGGCCTTCTACCACCTACAAGGTTGACACCACAACAATTGGAAGAAAAAAGAGCAAAAGGGATTTGCTACAGTTGTGATAGAAAATACACTAAAGGTCATAAGTGTGCTGAGAAGAAATTATTTTACATAGACTGTGAAGAGGAAGAAGAAAAGGAACAAGAAACATCAAAAGAAGAGGATACACACCAGGAACAAACCCTAGAGAAAAAAGAAATGAAAACAACCATATCTTGTAATGCATTGACCGGAATTACCACTCCTCAAAATATCAAGATAGAAGGACATATCAAGAAGAAAAGGGTAATAGTGTTGAT
The DNA here is from genome assembly GCA_031772625.1 of Pinus tabuliformis. NCBI lineage: Eukaryota > Viridiplantae > Streptophyta > Pinopsida > Pinales > Pinaceae > Pinus > Pinus tabuliformis. The sequence goes on from CM062809.1 coordinate 47,670,284, forward strand.
TGATTTAGGCAATACCCATAATTTTATTCATTGTAAGCTAGCCAAGGAATTGAATTGCCTCATATATCCAACACCAGAGTTTCAAGTGATGGTTGCAAATGGAGGAACCATAAATTGCTCTCGAAAGTGTCATAATATCAAGCTATCCATGGACGAATATGTGTTAAATAGTCCAATTCTTTCCATTCCAATGGGTGATGCTAATGTTGTACTAGGAGTCCAATGGCTACAATCTTTGGGTATGATAAATTTTAATTTTCAAGAAATTTTCTTGAAATTTGTTTTGGAAGGAAAGGAAGCTGAATTAAGGGGTATCACAGGGAAAGCGAGAAAGATAATAATCTCTAATAGCATGACAAAGCTTCTAAAGAAAGAACAACGAGGTGTAATTGCACAATTATGTTCGCTAGAGGTTCCCACATTGGAATCATCTATTTCTCCAAATCTCCAAAAAGTCTTGGACAGTCATTCCAGACTATTTGAGACTCCCAAATGCCTCCCACCTATTCGTGATCATGATCATGCTATTCATTTGATTCCAGGAAGTGCTCCTCCAAACATCAGGCCTTACAAATATCCTTATGCCCAAAAGAGTGAAATTGAACATATGGTTGCAGAAATGCTAGAGGCTGGTGTGATTCAACCAATTCAAAGTTCTTTCTCTCCTCCAGTAGTATTGGTGCACAAAAAGGATGGATCATGGCACATGTTTCTAGATTATAGTGAGCTCAACAAGCTCACTATTACAGATAAATTCACCATTCATATCATTGATGAATTATTGGATGAATTGCATGGAGCAATTTACTTCACCAAGTTAGACCTTTGTTCAAGATATCATCAAATCAGAATGAAGACTGAAGACATTCGGAAAACAACATTTAGAACTCATGAGGGTCATTATGAATTTTTGGTCATGCCTTTTGCCCTTACCAATGCACCTTCTACATTTCAAGGCTTGATGAATTCCATTTTCAAACCCTTCCTTAGAAAATTTGTGTTAGTATTTTTTGATGATATACTAATATACAACAAGTCTTGGAAGGATCATGTTCAACATGTTGACAGAGTGCTCAAACTATTGGAGGAGAAACAATTATATGTAAAAACCTCTAAATGTTTCTTTGGAGTGGGAGAGGTGGAATATTTGGGTCATATTGTTTCTCATGAAGGTGTTAAGGTAGACCCTAGAAAAATTAAATCCATTAAGGAATGGAAAATCCCCACATCCATAAAGCATCTGCGAGGATTTCCCAGGTTGATTGTGTATTATCACAAGTTTGTTAAGAATTATGGGAAAATAGCGGCACCTCTAACAACATTACTGAAGAAAGATGCATTTTGCTGGACTCCAGAAGCAATGAAAGGCCTTTGAACATCTTAAAGAGGAAATGTGCCAAGCACCAGTCTTAGCTACGCCAAACTTCACAATAACCTTTATTGTGGAATGTGATGCCCCGGGAAATGGAATTGATGATGTTTTAATGCAAGAAGAAAGACTCATTGCTTTCGAAAGTCATCCAATCAAATGAAAATATTTACAGAAAGCTATTTATGAGAAGGAAATGTTGGCAATACTACATGCACTTAAGAAATTGCGACCTTACCTAATGGGAAGACACTTCAAGGTAAAAACAGATCACAATAGTCTTAAATACTTTTTAGAAAAAAGATTATCTTCATAAGAACATAAAAAATGGGTCACAAAGATGTTGGGTTATGAATTTGAAATCATCTACAAAAAATGGAAGCAAAATGTTGTTGCAGATGCACTCTCAAGAAAGGATGAGGATGTGGAATCATTTCTTTGCCGCATTTCTATTATCCAACCAGATTGGATAAACGAAGCAAGAGACGAATGGAAGAATGACGAATAAGTGTGGGCACTCATTCAAAAGTTGCAACAAGATCCCAGTACATCTTATACATTTAGCTCGAAAAATGATTCGTTATGGTACAAAGATTGCTTACACCTCTGTAAGAATTCCCAACTCAAACAAAAGATTCTTAAGGAATTACACACATATCCCTCAGGAGGGCATTTGGGATTTTTAAAAACTTACCATAGGGTTATGGAGGAATTTTTTTTGGGATGGCCTTAAAACTGATATTCAAAATTTTGTGGCAGAATGTTTGGTTTGCCAACAAACTAAAGTTGAGACAATTAAGACCTCAGGTCTATTACAACCTTTATCCATTCCAAGTCAACGTTGGGAGGAGGTTTCAATGGATTTTATCACAGGATTACCCAAGTATGAAGGAAAGAGTGTCATCATGGTGGTAGTTGATAGACTTACCAAGTATGCACACTTTTGTGCATTATCTAATCCATTTAAAGCCAGTACAATTGCTACTGCGTCTATGGAAACAATACAAAAGCTACATGGAAACCCAAATATTATTGTAAGTGACAGAGATCCTATTCTCACTGGAAATTTTTGAACAAAATTATTTTCTTGTCTGGGTACTCAGTTAGCTCATAGCTCATATTATCATCCTCAATCTGATGGGTAAACTGACATAGTGAACAAATGTTTGGAAGGATACCTTTGTTGCTTTGTATCTGATAAACAGACACAAAGGGTCAAATGGTTGTCTCTCGTTGAATGGTGGTATAACACTTCTTTCCATACTGCAGAAAAAATGACCCCATTTATGGCACTTTATGGATATCATCCACCGTCCATCACATCATATTTAAGAGAAAATTCAAAGGTTCAAGTAGTGGAAGATCACATCGAGCATCAACAAAAATTTCTCTGACTCTTAAAGGATAAACTCACTTTGGTGCAAAATAGAATGAAACAACAAACAGATCAACATCGCAACGAAAAAAGTTTTGATGTAGGTAACTGGGTGTTTATACAGCTACAACCATACAAACAAATTTCCCTAAAGCAAGCTAAGAAGGATAATAAATTATCACCAAAGTATTATGGTCCATACAAGATGTTGCTAAAGATGGGTACTATGGCATACAAATTGGAACTTCCTGCATCTTCTCGAGTGCACCCAGTTTTCCATGTTTCATGCTTAAGGAAGGTTATAGGTGACAAGCTCCCAGTTCAAACAATATTTCCAGAGCTTGACGATGAAGGAAAAATCATATTGGAACCTAAAGTAGTCACAGAAATAAGAACTCAACAGCTACGAAATCGATCAATTTCAAAGTATATCATCAAGTGGAAGAACTTACACGTTGAAGATTCTACATGGGAGGATGAGAATTTTATAAAGAAGCATCCAAAACTACTCAAGCATTGAGGACAACACTTTTTTGGAGGAGAGGGGCATGTTAGGTCCTTATAATACTAGTGTATTCCCTTATTATTATTGTCATTGTACCCCTTATTTTTATTGTTGTGCCCATGTGGTCCCCATATTGTTATTATTGTGCCCCATAGAAGCCCACTATTGTTATTGTTGTGCCCTTACATTATTATTGTTACGTCGGCTCTGACTATATTGTACCCGTAGACCCCTATATATAGAAAGGAGGTATTTTCATTTGTATCATCCAAGAATTGTTCATTTGTGTAATGTAAAGGAGGTTTCCCCCTCAAAGAAGCTACGTTTTAAGTCATTGATCTATCTCTTTCTTCTATTTTGTGAGTTGGTTGCATAACAAGTCATAACTTTTGCATATGATCTCTGTTTTATGCGCATGATACCTCGTTAGAAATCTCTATTCAAGGACTATAAATTCTGACTCCAAATGTCAGTCGAACACTTACATTTTTCTCTTTTCCAAAAAAACGTCATTTCGGGCTCAAAATGGCTCTAAAACTTCAGGACCCGAAAAATTGCCAAAAATAGTAAATTGTACTACAATTATAGAAACTGAAAGAAATATTGGTACAATGGTGGGGATTCAAATGGAATAGGTGGGTAGCCACCAATATCCACCTAAATCAGTCCTCCCTCCTTATGAAGCAATGGACCCCATTGCATTGAGTGCCTCCATGAGATGGGGAAACTTCTGTTGAACTTGGTCCATGGTGAGCCACTTGCCTTGGTGCAGGAGCTGACCAACTTTGACAACTCAATACATTTGCATCTTCTGTTTTCGAGTGTTCTTGATATGTGTGTCCATGATTTGATCAGTTATGGCTTGTTCCATGCAGTCTGGGTTTATCTTTGTTGGTGTGATTTGTTCTGCAATGTCTGATGTGTCCAATAATGGTGGAAAGTATTGACGAAGGCAGTCCACATTGAACACTAGGTGCAATCCAAGGAGTGGGGGAATATTGAGCTCAAAAGCATTGTCTCCCACAAACTTGGTAATGGTGTAAGGCCCATATCGGAGTGTTTTGAGTGTCCGATGGGCTTCATTAAGATGGTCTTTCTGCAAATGCAACTAAACTTTATCACCCACCTGAAATTTTTGTGGCATCCGATCTTGATCATGTCGTCTCTTGTACTCGGCATTGGACTTCTCCAATATGTCGTGAAATTGGCGTCGAATGTGTTGGATGCGTTCAATAAACCTAGTTACTTTATTAACCTCAAAAAATACATGTGTGGATTTTGTATGTGTAGTCACACGAGGCATGGAAACATCAATCGAACACAATGGTTGAAATCCTAGACCCACTTGAAAGGGATTGTGACTAGTCAGACTAGTCAATTTATGGAGAAAGTTGTTATAACTGTGTTGAACATAGGGAAGGATCTCATCGTGGATGCTTTGAGTTGTACATGTGGAGTATGTGCACTATCATCCTGTTGATGACCTATGTTTGCCCATCAGTTTTGGGATGGAATGCAATCGACTTGGTGAGCTTGGTGTCCAATAATTTCCATAGGCTTGACCAAAATGTGCTCAGGAACCTGCTATCACAATCTGATGTAATGGTATGCGAGATCCAAAAATGTACTGTCACTCATTCAAAGAAGATTTTGGCAATTTCCTCTGCTTTGATACTCTTCTTATAGGTCGCCAATATGGCCATCTTTGAAAATATGTACATGGCCATAAATACATAGCCATTACCATGCTAGGTAGAAAGGAGGCCAAAAAAATAGTCCATGGATATGGATTCCCAAGGTTGGATGGGAGTAGGCAGAGGATTGCACAGGCCTTGCTTCTTATTGGTTGGCTTGGCGATGACATAGGTAGTGTACGATCTAATATATTTCCCAACATCATGTTGAAGCTTTGGCCAATAAAAGTAATTTTGTAGTATGATCACAGTTTTCTCCACACCAAAGTGTCCTGCGACCCAACTGTAGTGTGCCTCCCAAATCATCTTGGCACGCTCACTTGAAGGAACACAAAGGTGGCCCACATAGCATAATAATGCGTCATGGAGGTGGAAATTAGGAACTTGCTTTCCATCCACTAGAATATGGTATGTGGAGGCAAACTATGGATTATTTTTGTATAGTTGCGGCCATCCATAGGTCTCGTGGCCACAAGAGTTGAAAACAGTAGTTAGTGTTGAAACTCGAGGTCGGTTGAGGCAGTCTACAACATGATTGGTGTTTCCCTTTTTGTATTTAATGTTCAAGTGGAATTGTTGCATATATGTAGACCACTTATGATGGTGAATTTTTTTCAACTTCCCTTGTGTTTGTATAAAATAAAGAGGTCGATGATCAATGTGGATGATCGTCTCCTTCCTTGGAATATTTTGCTTCTATTGTCGGAAATCCTACACGATGGAATACATCTCTTTATCATAGGTGGGGTACTTCTGAATTGTATCAGAAAGTGTCTCACTATGATAGACCATTGGATGCTCGTGTTGGGTGAGGACTGCACCAATAGCATAGTCAGAGGCATCTATCTCAATTTCAAATGGTTGTTGCAGGTCTAGCAATGTGAGTATTGGTGTAGAGCAGAGGTGGTGTTTCAAGGAGATGAACACCTTCTCGTGGGACTCAGAATAGGAAAAGACTTATTTCGCTCCACCCTTGGCAATCTGACTCAAAGGCTAGGTGATATGGGAGAATCCCAACACGAACCTCCGTTAAAAAATCGCACGGCCCAAAAATATGTGAAGCTTTGTTAGAGTGGTTGGGGCTGGACAATCCAAAATGACTAGGAGCTTAGTCAGATCCACATGCACACCTCACTCATCTATGATGTAACCCCGATATTGGACCTAGATCATGCCAAAAGTGCATTTCTCAAAGTTGGCACACAGTTTGTGATACTGTAGGGTTTGAAGGATCTGTCAAATGTGTTGCAAGTGTTCTTCACAAATCTTTCTAAATATGAGGATGTCATCCAGATAAACAACAATGAATTAGTTGGTAAAGGACCACAAGATGTCATCCATTACCCTCATAAAAGCAGCAGGGGCATTTGTCAACCCAAAGGGCATAGCCAACCATTCAAAAAGGCCTTCTTTGGATTTGAAGGTAGTCTTACATACATTTGTGGGCTCTATTAGAACTTGGTGATAGCTAGGCTTCATATCAATCTTGATGAAATACTTGGCCCAGAAGGTCATCAATCCATGGGATTGGATACCTGTTCCTCACAGTGATTTTTCTTAATGCCCAATAATCAAGGCAGAGCTTCTAGGTCCCATCCTTCTTTTGTACAAGTACAATCAAGCTCCCACAAGACCAGGAACGTGGTCAGATGTGCCATTTTTGCACCAACTCATGTATTTGCCGCTTAATCTCTTCATTTTCCAAAATGGAGTAGTGATATATTGTCCCATTGGTTAGATTTTCTCCGGGAGTTAGATCGATTGAATGGTTGACCTGACAGTGCAAGGTTACCCTTGTGGGTGAGGAGAAGATGTCCCTGTATTCTTCCACGACCTTATCCACTTGTTTATGCTGCATAGAGGAACCCTTCTTAGGGGCCATGGATGTGGCTATGATCTTCCCCTTACTTTGAGATTGAATCAAAAAGAAAGAAAAATTCCTAGTCTAGGAGATGATCTTATTGCATTAATTCGCAGAGATCAAAGAGATGGTGGTAAGCGAGGCTACCTCTGGGATCCTATATTACTTATTACCCAAAGAAATAATAACAGTGTGAGGCCTCTACTGATACATAGCATGGTGCTTCCACAAGTATGGTTGACCTGATAATACATCACAAACTTCAAGAGGAGCAACATCACACGATACATCATCTGTAAAGTGCTTGATGTTGTAGGGAAGGCAACATTGTTGTTTGATGTGGAGATCTCGTCCTTGGTGAAACCACCCGATGGTGCACGGTTATGGATATGGTGTGGTCGATAGCCCCAATCGCTTCATGACCTTTGTTGAAATGATGTTATTTTGTCTCTAGTTGTCGACAATGAATTGCAGCAGTGAACCCTTCACCCACATCTGTGAGTGGAAGAGACACTCCCCCTCCTCTTGATATTTAGGCTCAATATTCTGGATCTTGGTGGTGGCAACAATAGGGTTGGGCTCTACACCAATAATCTAATTCCCTTTGTCATTCCCCTTGTTGGGTTTGACTCAGAGTCGAAACATGCATCTGATTTTGAAGCCTTTAGCTTGGCCACCAATGATTGCTTGGCTCAACACTCACTTGTGTTGTGAATGGGGCTCTTACGGAACTCACACCACTTTCCTTTATCCTTATTTGTCTTCGTGGTTGATGAGCCCCAATTTTTGGTAACAATTTGGGCTCATTTGGCCTACTGACCTTGCTCAACCCTTCATCTTTTATCACTTATGCATCATTTCTTAGTATATTCGTATTATTTGTAGGAAGAAGGGCAGGCATTATTCCTATGTGACTAATACATGATGATTTCAGGTTTTTTGACATTAAATGGAGCAAAGACCACGCAAATGGAGACAAGGAGACAACAAAGGTGGCATTGCAGGTTTATAGGGAGGTTGTCCACAGTCTTGAATGACCTCCCTCGTGATCTCCACCCTAACTCCGAGCTCCAACAGCTATCCCCACCGAGCTAAAAGGCAGCCAACGGATTCTACAGGAACAACAGTTCACTTTCAGTTGGACAGCCAAGCTCCACTAATTGAGGAAGCCAGCTTGATCCTCATCATGTATAAATATTGAGGCCGTAGCCTTTGATAGGAGCTTTTTGAACTTTTGAACTATTGTTGCAATTTCTAAGCACGAGCTACAGCTCGGTTTTTGCTTTTTGTAAGCCAGTTTTGGCATGTTGTTAGACTCATGATTATTTAATAAAGGCAGGCAGCTTTGGATTCAATTTTGAGTTCTTAAGGGAGCTATAGCTCTCAGGTTAGGGCCCAACCTGAGAGCAATAGACCTCCTTTTCCTTGTATTGTTACTTGTCTTTCCTTTCAGCACTTCATTTCTTTGCTTTGACATGCATTTGAAAAACACAGTTTGCTGATTTAATTTCTTTAATGTGATTGAGTAGGATTAGTTTATGGTTAAAGTGCTTTCAGTAGCTTAGATTAGAGTAGGAGGATTAGCATTCATTAGAGCTCCAAGAAAAGGTTGACAGTGCACTCACTGCCATCTCTGTTTAGAGATTGGGGGTGTAGACCATACCAACCACCAAAAAAACGCAGTCTTATACGTTCATGCAAGCTGCAACACAATCATTTCAGTCATAGAACCATCCATGCATTCTGATCTTGAGCAATACTTCTTCGTTCCAACACCATGCATGATTTCTCTCCAAAGTTTACATTGCTGTTCGTTGTTTTAATAACACAGTTAGAATAGGTGGATGAATTCTCGGTTTTGTGCAAGACATAGAGGATTTGTTCCATTTACACTGCGCAGCACTGTTCTATTATCTTCTTCTTCTTCTCAACTGCGCCTAAGCCACCTGCTTAACCTCTGTTCAGCTCGTTTGCCTTCCAACCCTTCTACTGTTCACGTAGCTCCATCTTTTTGACTTTACATTGCTTCCACCCTTCTATCCACCAACCAACTGCATGCACTCTCTCTCCATCCCATCTCTCTGTCCCTGAGCCATCACAAGCTCCCTTTTCATCCTACCTATTCACCCATACAGCTCCTAGACTCCTCCATCACCCAAAACTCCAACTGTAGCACATCTTGTAGAAGTTAGCAGACTTCCTATAGAAATCCCGAGTTTCATGTAGGATCCCCTGCAGAGATCCTGTAGAAGCCTGCAACCTCGGTTGCCAAGCACCTGAACATTGTGGACTCCTGTGGAATGATGTTAGGGATCCCCTGGAACCTCTCCTAGCCCTCCTGACCTTTTCCAAGCCTCCCTTCCCTTCGAACTACCCCTGCACAGTCAAACCCTAATAAGAAACAAAGTCATAATAACTCCACCCACTTGAGCAAAAATACAAAAATGTGTTCTCTTCAATGAAAGTAGTTCAAATTCATGCATCTCATCTCACTAGAAGTAATGGCATCATTTCTAGAAGTTTGCACTCCCACCATTGCATCATAGAGATTAAACTAGTTAGATTAGGGTTTACTAGGGTTTCCCTGTTTGGTTGGCTTTCAGTTCATTCTTGCAAAGTAGGTTAATTTCATTTAAGATAGTCTTCGTTCATCATTTAGAAAGCTTCTTCTGAGAACATATAGAAGTTGGCTTGAGCCCTAGCGGACTTGTGCCAGCTGACCAAGTGACAGCTGCGACAAGAGCTAGTACTTGTGCATACAGCACCGTCGCTTCCAACTTTGTTACGAACTATGGGGAAGCGTCAGAGTATTAGTAATTCTTGCTTTTCTTCTATTTTCTTACTCTTGCCTTCTGCCAAGTAGTTTATTTCATTTCCATTCTGCAAAAGTAGCATAGACATTTCCTGCTTTCATAGATTAGCATTTCTCGCTTTCATAGATTAGAATTTCAATTCTGCAATTTCATTTCTGCAAGCGTAGACTAGCATTTCAATTCTGCAAGCGTAGACTAGCATTTCCATTCCTGCAATTTCATTTGAGCAACGTAGATTAGTTCTTTCCTGCTTTCAATTTAATTCTGCATCTTTATTTCAGTAAGATAGTTAGTTGTAGATCAATCTGTTTCAGTTTTGCAGGTACCAAAGAAAAACAAAAGCAATCAAAAAAAAAAAAAAAAGTCTTTCCGTTTCATGCCTCGTAGGAACCGAGATAAAACAGGCAAATTCCTACCCAACACCCCCACCACATCACTGAGTCACCCTTCTCTCTTCTTTGGTGACAGTGATCCAGAAGAACCTATAAGTGAACCTCCTGAGATATACGAAGATCCTATAGCAGAAGAAGAATTAGAGACCATCCCATCTGAAGCTATGGCTGACAATAGAAGAGAAGATGAGAGAATGGAAGGTGCCTTTCCCATCCGAGAGACCAATGGAGAGATGAAAATGAAGAACATTAGCCCCTCCGCTTTGCCTCACTTCCATGGACTGACTACTGAAGATCCTGATACCTTCCTGTTTGAGTTTGCTGTCCTTTGTAGAACCTATGACTATACTGAAGATGAGCAGAAGCTGAAACTCTTCCCTTCCACTCTTAAGGATGCAGAATTACGCTGGTTCATGGGCTTACCTGGGAATAGTATCACCACTTGGGCTCAGATGCAGCAAGCTTTCAATACCAAGCACCGGGACTACTGTAGGTCTAAGGAAACCAAGGGAGAAATCTTTCAGATGACCATGGGAAATGATGAGTCCTTAGAGGATTATGAGGAGAGGTTCCAACTTAGCTATAAGCGGGCCAGGTGCACACTTGACCCTGAATCCCTCAAGTTGGTCCTGCTCCGAGGAGTCCCTGAAGACCTTTTAGATACCCTTCACATGTTAGTTGGGGGAGATATTTACCAGCTGCCTTATGAGGACATCAAGACTGTGTTCAGAAACCACTCTAGGGCAGCTCGGAAACGAGGTAGAGGAAACCCTCTCTCAGCTAGTATTCCTTTCTCCAAGCATGAGTTTGCAAATCAATTAGAAGATCTTAAGAGTGAGGTGAGACAGACCATTTCCATGCAACTGGACACATTCAGGATCCAGCAGAAGAAGGAAGAAGCTGAGAGAGCCTTGGCTATCTTCTGCCCTAGATGTACAAGGAGACACCCTAAGAACGAATGTCCATTGCATTCGGTTGAAGTGTGTTTCGTTTGTGAGGAGGAACATCCCACAAACCAATGTCCAACCTTACCTGGATTTAAAGCCATGTACCAAGGGACAGAAGCTCCCATTGAACCTCTCTATTACCTCAACCAAAGGAGGCCACAAGGACCTAGACCTTACCAGCAGGGGATGCAAGGGGCACCTCAAGCTTATTACAGCCCCAACCAATCGACTCCTATGCCTTCCTGGGGTCCCCCTGCTCATCCTTCCTGGTCTATGCCTCCTCCATGGTCTTATCCACCTCAGTACCCTACTCAACCCACTACTCATTCTTATCATTCGCATGCCCAGCCACAGCCTCAGTGGAATGCACCTCAGTCGGGGTGGAGGCCCCAGTACAACACTCCTCCCGCCATTTTGCCTCCACCACCAGTTCAACCTCAGCCATTACCTCCTGCTCCTCCAAGGCAACCTCAAATACCTGCTCAACCGAACCCGAACCCCAACAATAGACAGGCCCAGCAGGTATACACTGGGGAAACATCATGCCCTACTTATGCTGTGGAGATCCAGGAGATCAATCTTCGATCTGGAAAGACTCTTCCAGATCGCCAACCTCCTCCCCCAGAGGATGAGGAAGATAAACAGGAAAGTGAACCAAAGGCTATGCCACCCTTTCCTGAGAGACTAACAGCCACCACACAACCCAACCCAGAGGAGGATGAGCTCCTGGGTGAGCTCAAGCAGTGGTGTGTGAAAATACCACTTCTCCAGGCCATCAAGGATGTGCCTATATACAACAAACTGGTTAAGGAAAAGTGTTTCAAACACCCAGGCAGGCGAAAGAGAGATGCTTAAACCATCAATGTCTTAGGACAACTGTCTGACCTTATGTTAGGACAAGTCATCTGCCCAAATTATCTAGATCCTGGGAGTCCTGTAGTAGATGTCCACATCAATGGCACCATCATACCTCACACCTTGATTGATTTGGGGGCTGCCATTAATGTGATGACCAGGGATACCATGCTCAAACTCAATCTTCAGGGTTCCTTGAGGAATACCTCGACAGTACTGCAACTAGCAGATCGCTCCACTGTGACTCCCGAAGGGAGTGTGGAGGATGTCTTGGTCTCTGTCGACTCTTGGGAATACCCTGCAGATTTCTTGGTTCTGCAACCCAAGGCAAAGCTTACTGGATATCCTCTCATTTTGGGAAGGCCTTGGTTAGCCACTGCAGATGCTTACATCAGTTTCCGTGCAGGAAACATGACCATCAAAAATGGTCCTATGTCCAAGCAACTAGTCCTATACCCTCCTGCCCAACCTTCCTTAGAGCATGACTTACCACTTTGGTTGGAGGAAGGAGAAGAGGATGAAGTGTACTCAGCACCTCTGTGCACCCTAGATACCACTAGAAGAGACCCCCCAACCGAGGATGACTTGATCGAGACCTTGATCCAGAATCCACCTTCCAGTGCACTATCCTTAGAGAAATTGGTGGAGGATGCCCAAGCCAGCACCTTAGTGGATCTTTGTACCACCAACCCTGTTACTCCCAGAGTCAAGAATGTGGAGTTCGGCCCTGAGAGATCGTTAAAGATCAGCTCCTCCCTATCTCCTTCCCAGGAAAAGGAGCTGTGTAGCCTGTTGGCCAGTCATCTAGATGCTTTTGCTTGGAGCTATAAGGAGATGAAAGGAGTCCATCCTTTGGTCTGTACCCATCACATATACATCAAGGAGGATTGTAAACCGGTTAGGCAACCTCAGAGGAGAATGAACCCAGCCCTTAAGGACATTGTCAAGGAAGAATTGCAAAAATTGTTGGATGCCGGATTCATTTACCCCATCTCAGATAGTGAATGGGTGTCCCGTCTAGTGTTGGTTCCCAAGAAAAATGGAAAGTGGAGAATATGTGTGGACTATCGAGAACTGAACAAAGCTACCAAGAAATACCATTTCCCTCTACCTTTCATAGATCAAGTGTTGGATGGATTGGCAGGAAAGAAGTTCTTCTCTTTCCTGGATGGGTTTAGCGGGTACAACCAAATCCAAATCAGCCCGGAAGACCAAGATAAGACCACCTTCACTTGTCCTTGGGGTACCTTTGCCTACCGAGTTCTTCCCTTTGGGCTATGCAATGCTCCTGTTACCTTCCAGAGAGCTGTCTTAAGCATCTTCTCGGAGCTGGTCCATGATGCAATGGAAATCTATATGGATGACTTCACTCCTTATGGGGCCAACTTCCAGGAAGCATTGTCCAATTTGGGAAAAGTCCTAACCAAATGCATTGAGATGAACCTGTCCCTTAGTCCTGAAAAATGTGAATTCCTGATGACTGAAGGGACCGTGCTAGGCCATACCATTTCTTGCCAAGGGTTACAGGTGGATCCTAACAAAATTGCTCTCATCAAGAAGGTTCCACCTCCTCAAAAGGTAAGGGATGTTCGGAGTTTCTTAGGATTAGCAGGGTATTACAGGAGATTCATTAAAGACTTCAGCAAGCTAGCCTCGCCATTGTTTGGTCTGTTGGCAAAAGATGTGGAGTTTAAATGGACTGACGATTGTCAGAGGGCTTTGAATGAATTAAAGGACAAGTTGGTGTCAGCCCCAATCTTGAGAGGTCCAAATTGGGCCCTACCTTTCCACATCCACACTGATGCCTCGAACAAAGCCATAGGTGCAGCTTTAGGACAAGTTGAAAAAAAACTTCCATATGCCATTTACTTTGTTAGCAAAAACTTGTCCAAAGCTGAGCTGAATTACACTGTAACCGAGAAAGAGTTTTTGGCTGTGGTCCATGCACTGAACAAGTTCCGACATTATATCACTGGCTACCAAACATTTGTACATACAGACCATGCTGCAATTAGATATTTAATGAATAAACCAGATGTGAATGCTCGTATTATTAGATGGTTACTTTTGTTGCAGCAGTTTGATTTGACCATTGTTGACAAACCAGGTAAAGAAAATGTTGTTGCTGACTTTTTATCTAGATTGGATTTGTCTGCAGATGAGGATGGGACAGTGGATGACCAGATGCCCGATGAACATCTATTTGCTATCTCAGCACTCTCTCCATGGTTTGCTGATATAGCAAACTACCTTGTTTCAGCACAGTTCCCTCCGTACCTATCTTCAAGAGAGAAGAGCAGAATCATCAGAAAAAGTGCCTCATTTACTTGGATCGGGGGCAATCTGTTCAAGCTTGGCCCCGATCAGATCTTAAGGCGTTGTGTAAGGGAGGAGGAAGTCTTTGATATCCTCCTCACCAGTCCTGATGGGCCTTGTGGAGGACATTTTGCAGCAAAGAGGACTGCCTTCAAAATCCTGCAGGCAGGCTACTATTGGCCCACACTTCATCAAGATGTCAGAAGATATATCAGCCAATGTGATCAATGCCAAAGAATGGGGAAACCGACTCAAAGGGATGAGATGCCTCTCCAACCTCAAGTGACTCTTGAGCCATTTGAGAAGTGGGGTATAGACTTTGTGGGTCCAATCAACCCTCCTTCGAGGCAAAGGTCTTACATCATTATGTGTACTGACTACCTGACAAAGTGGGCAGAGACTAAAGCAATCAAAGCAGCAACAGAAGAGAAGGTGGCCGAGTTCTTAAGAGAAAACATCTTCTACAAGTTTGGCTACCCAAGAGAGCTGGTCACCGATCAAGGGAGCCAGTTCACATCCAACCTAGTTGAAGACCTGCTAGCTCATCACAAGATCAAGCATAGGACTTCCACCCCCTATCACCCTCAAGCAAATGGGTAGGTGGAAGTCACCAATAGAGCATTAGAAGGGATCTTGACTAAGGTGGTGAGCAGCAGCAGAAAGGACTGAGCAGATCGCCTGGTTAAGGCCACATGGGCTTACAACACCACCTGGAAGACCACCACCGGCTTCACACCTTATGAGCTGGTCTATGGGAAGAAAGCTTTGTTGTCCATTGAGTTTGAGTACAACACTTTGAGGATGGCAGCTCAGCTAGATCTAGATCTCAGCCATGCACAACAAGAAAGGTTATTGCAGCTGAATGGACTGGACGAGCACCGGATGCAGGCCCTCCTTCACTCGGAAGTGGTTCAACTGCAGAGAAAGGTGTGGCATGACCAACACCTCAATGACAAGCAATTCCAGCCAGGAGATTGGGCCTTGTTGTATGACTCCAGATACAAAGATTTCAAAGGGAAGCTGAGAACCAGATGGCTAGGGCCATATACAGTGGAAAAATGCCATGACAATGGATCTGTTCTTATTCGAACCATTGATGAGGAAGCCATCCCCATGCTTGTCAATGGGCATCGCTTGAAGATCTACAGGAAGCCTCTCTCAAGGCAAGAGTTCATCAAAACTATGGAGAAATCAGTGATGGTCATAGAGAAGGGTTCTGCCTCTGCTTTGGGCATACCCTGAAAGGTTTAAAAAAATATATAATAATAATAATAATAATAATAATAAAGATCCTTGGGTGAAAAACTTTCTGAGGCGCCCAAGGCAGGTGGTAGGGGTGAAAACCTCATTGAGGCGCCCCTATTGTCTTTCAAAAAAAAAAGAGATTCGAAAAGATCCTTGAGTGAAAACCTCTCTGAGGCGCTTAAGGCAGATGGCAAGGGTGAAAACCTCATTGAGGCGCCCCTGTTATCTTTCAAAAAAAGAAAAGAAAAAAAACAATAAGCAAAAAAAGACAAGGACAGCAAGTTCATAATGTAAAATTGCATGCAGGTTGCAGGTGTTCTGTGGAGGAGAGGAAGCCTCTCAACTCAAAGCCAACGATCCTTATCATGATGTCAGGAGACCTCACCAGCACCTCCTCCAAGAATACTCATTTTCTCCAAGGTATGTGCACAATTTCATCACAACTTGAGATTTCTACAGGAAGATGCAGCTTTTCTACAGGAAGATGCAGATTTTCTACAGGAAGCTCTGTATTTCTACAGGAAACTTCTTGTAGAAGTTCGGGACGGCCCAGAATTCATTCTATGAGGAGATCTAACGACTAAGGATCGGTTTGGACGCATGCAAGCTACTGTTGTCACCCTTGCACACTGCTGTCACCTCGTCCTACCACCCTTGTCGACATGCAACGAAGTTACCTGCACCAGCAAAGCAGATCGTTGAGTTATCAAAGAGAAAGCAATTTTTAAGATAAAAAAATGCTGAGATGCCATACCATATCCATCCCAGCCATCCACGAGCTCAGGAAGCGTGATCGTGAGGCCAAATCCTTCGTCGTGCAGCATGCACCCGAGGAGGAAGAACTGTTACAAGACATCCTGCGGGAGTCCTGTAACAGTTAAGCCCGCTAGAGTGTACACCAATCACAGCGCTGGCCATATGCAATGAAAACGCGGGCGCATGCAGCCACAGCATCCAATCCATCGTCGACAGCCTGTAAACATGAACCTCCGGGCCTGTGCAAATTCATCAGCGGCAAACGAATCCACTCATCATCGTCCAAAAATTGAAAAATCGTGTTGCGGCCGCACAGGTAAGTGTCTCGACCCTTTCTTCCGTCAGATTGCATGAATTTTACTTTGAATTGTTTGCAAAGTGTGAAGTGAATGGGTTGAGCGGCTGTATGGCCAGTTGACTGGCCACGTCGACCAGTTAATGGTCTAGTCGGATGTTTGGGTGGCGGCCATGACAAAAGGAATGGGCAGCACACACGTGAGAGCAATCCCGTCGGGAAAAACGGATTTAGCAGAAGAGACGGCGACGGATCTGCGGGGGGATGATGCGGCAGTAAGTGAACTCGCAGGCAAATGATGGGATGACGTCATCCAACGGTCCGGCGGGGACAGCTCACCCCCGCGCCACGGATTCCGCCAATTCAAATCTAATCGGCTAGATCGCCCCATGCATTTATCATTCACTGTTTGGAACGCGAGTGATCATATGGATCCCTCTGCAGTTCGATACGCCGAGCCTTTGGCCATCAGAATGCCTGTGAAGCAACACCAAGAGTGCAGACCAACTGCAGTCTTTCCCAGAAATCGCGCGCTGCTCCTACAGGAAAACTGTTTCTACAGGAAGGCGGGTTCCTCACGTCAAAAGGTGGCAGATAAAAAGGTAAACCTAAACTCTCCATGCAATTGGCTTTTGAAGGTGGCAGAATCGTCGTCCACAGTCTGGTCGTAGGAAATTGTTGCAGTTGTTGTCTGCTGTGCATAAACTGTCATTCTACAGGATGTCAGTGTAATTAAGTTGTGTTAAGGTCCTCATAGTTAAGCTTCGTGGATTTTGTGCATGACAGAACCGTAATTCTACGCTCTGTCTCAGTAGACCAAATTTCTTCCGCGTTCGCCACCTCTAGTTAAAGCAACAGGTTTTATCATGCCGGGTGGGTTTATTAGATGGGAACCCACTGATTCAACAAAGTTAAGGGAAAATCTGGAGGTGGTGGAGCTCTTCACACGAGCACAATGGATATCCTTCTGTGACAAATTGCAGGGTTATGACGACGAAGTGGCAGAAGAATTTTTGCAGGCTCTGAGGCCGAAATCCAAAACATTGGCCACCGTGAACTTCAGGGGCCTAAGCCTCAAGCTCACCCCGCAATATATCAGTCGAATTACTGAACTTCCAATGGGTTTGCCATGGGATAAGGAAGAAAGGAAGTTGAGCCAACAGGCCAAGAAAGAATTCTTTCCCCCAAAGGAGGAATTCTCGGAGGACAAAAATGGGGTGCGTAGAACCAGTTTGCTGCCACCATGGAATGAAGTTAGCCTGCAGATCATGAAGTATATAACCTGTGAAGGCCGTTTTAGCATTGTGTACGGGTATCACTTTAGGTTGCTCACTGAATTGAGGCACCAGATTGATCTTCCTGTAGAAAATAAACTGAGCATTCCTTATTTCCTGTTACAGTCTCTAATTGAGTGTGCCACAAAATTGAAAGAAGGCATACCAGACCAGGTAGCCCACCATGGATTGATCAAACTTCTCATGGAGGATGCGCTTCATTCATATAAGGTTCCCCTCTCATGGGAAGCATTCAGAAATTTGACAAGAGATGGAGACATAAGGATGTTGACCGAAGAAAGTGGTTCCTCCAGCAGTGAGGAAAAAGAATCAGTGGCCGCGGGAAAGAAAGAAACAGGCCAGAAGACCCCGACCACAGTGCAAAAGAAAGAGCAAAAGAAGAAGCATGAGAAAAAGGATGACAAAGAAAAAGATGACACACCCATCTTGACAGCAAGAGAGAAAAGGCTGCAAGGCAGAACGGACAAAGCCGAGAAGGTCCACATCAGCAAAAGTACCTCATCAGCACCCGCAACCAAACCAAAAAGCAAAACTCATGCAGCCAAGCAAGCCAAGGTGGTGACACCTGTGTCTACAAGAAAGCAGAAACAAGCTTCTACAGGAAGCCCGAAGATTATTGAAAAAGGTTCTTCTACAGGAAGCCCGAAAATTACTAAAACAGGGTCTTCTACAGGAAGCCCGAAATTGACTAAAACAGGGTCTTCTACAGCAAGCCCTGAAAAAGTGAAACCCAAGGAGAAGAAAGTTGATATTCGTGAAAGGGAGGCAGCAGCTGTGCTGGCCGCCCTCAGCACGCCACCTAAGCCAAAAGAGAAAAGGAAGAGGGAGACCCCTCTATACTTTGAAGCTCGAAGAAGTGCGAGAATAAAGACGGGCAAGCCACAGCCCCCATCCAGCAGCCAAATCACTATAGGAGATGCCCCTACTTCACCCAGTGAGAGGTCCCCCTCGAAGATATCGGTCACCTACGAGAGGGGGAGCCCAAAAACAACTACTTGGAAAGGAAGGGTAGACCAATCGGCTTCAAAAGCCCAGCTCAAGGTCAAGGAAACAGAGAAGAGGAAAGGAGCGGCACCCTCATCGCCACCAAGGGCAGAACAGGCAGAGCCACCAAGAGTAGGAAAGAAAGAGCGTATTCCGGAGCCTAGTTCTCGGCCAAGGACAAGGAGCTGGGGCAAAATTGCTCAAGGATGAGCAAATATTTTAGCTGGGGGGTGATGATGAGCCCCAATTTTTGGTAACAATTTGGGCTCATTTGGCCTACTGACCTTGCTCAACCCTTCATCTTTTATCACTTATGCATCATTTCTTAGTATATTCGTGTTATTGGTAGGAAGAAGGGCAAGCATTATTCCTATGTGACTAATACATGATGATTTCAGGTTTTTTGACATTAAATGGAGCAAAGACCACACAAATGGAGACAAGGAGACAGCAAAGGTGGCATTGCAGGTTTATAGGGAGGTTGTCCATAGTCTTGAATGACCTCCCTCGTGATCTCCACCCTAACTCCGAGCTCCAACAGCTATCCCCACCGAGCTAAAAGGCAGCCAACGGATTCTACAGGAACAGCAGTTCACTTTCAGTTGGACAGCCAAGCTCCACTAATTGAGGAAGCCAGCTTGATCCTCATCATGTATAAATATTGAGGCCATAGCCTTTGATAGGAGCTTTTTAAACTTTTGAACTACTGTTGCAATTTCTAAACACGAGCTACAGCTCGATTTTTGCTTTTTGTAAGCCAGTTTTGGCATGTTGTTAGACTCATGATTATTTAATAAAGGCAGGAAGCTTTGGATTCAATTCTGAGTTCTTAAGGGAGCTATAGCTCTCAGGTTAGGGCCCAACCTGAGAGCAATAGACCTCCTTTTCCTTGTATTGTTACTTGTCTTTCCTTTCAGCACTTCATTTCTTTGCTTTGACATGCATTTGAAAAACATAGTCTGTTGATTTAATTTCTTTAATGTGATTGAGTAGGATTAGTTTATGGTTAAAGTGCTTTCAGTAGCTTAGATTAGAGTAGGAGGATTAGCATTCATTAGAGCTCCAAGAAAAGGTTGACAGTGCACTCACTGCCATCTCTGTTTAGAGATTGGGGGTGTAGACCGTACCAACCACCAAAAAAACGCAGTCTTATACGTTCATGCAAGCTGCAACACAATCATTTCAGTCATAGAACCATCCATGCATTCTGATCTTGAGCAATACTTCTTCGTTCCAACACCATGCACGATTTCTCTCCAAAGTTTACATTGTTGTTCGTTGGTTTAATAACACAGTTAGAATAGGTGGATGAATTCTCGGTTTTGTGCAAGACATAGAGGATTTGTTCCATTTACACTGCGCAGCATTGTTCTATTATCTTCTTCTTCTTCTCAACCACGCCTAAGCCACCTGCTTAACCTCTGTTCAGCTCGTTTGCCTTCCAACCCTTCTATTGTTCACGTAGCTCCATCTTTTTGACTTTTCATTGCTTCCACCCTTCTATCCACCAACCAACTGCATGCACTCTCTCTCCATCCCATCTCTCTGTCCCTGAGCCATCACAAGCTCCCTTTTCATCCTACCTATTCACCCATACAGCTCCTCGACTCCTCCATCACCCAAAACTCCAACTGTAGCACATCCTGTAGAAGTTAGCAGACTTCCTGTAGAAATCCCGAGTTTCCTGTAGGATCCCCTGCAGACATCCTGTAGAAGCCTGCAACCTCGGTTGCCAAGCACCTGAACGTTGTGGACTCCTGTGGAATGATGTTAGGGATCCCCTGGAACCTCTCCTAGCCCTCCTGACCTTTTCCAAGCCTCCCTTCCCTTCGAACTACCCCTGCACAGTCAAACCCTAATAAGAAACAAAGTCATAATAACTCCACCCACTTGAGCAAAAATACAAAAATGTGTTCTCTTCAATGAAAGTAGTTCAAATTCATGCATCTCATCTCACTAGAAGTAATGGCATCATTTCTAGAAGTTTGCACTCCCACCATTGCATCATAGAGATTAAACTAGTTAGATTAGGGTTTACTAGGGTTTCCCTGTTTGGTTGGCTTTCAGTTCATTCTTGCAAAGTAGGTTAATTTCCTTTAAGATAGTCTTCGTTCATCATTTAGAAAGCTTCTTCTGAGAACATATAGAAGTTGGCTTGAGCCCTAGCGGACTTGTGCCAGCTGACCAAGTGACAGTTGCGACAAGAGCTAGTACTTGTGCATACAGCACCGTCGCTTCCAACTTTGTTACGAACTACCGGGTTGATAAAATTAGAGATAGGAAGCTCCAGGAGTTGTAGCATTATTGCTACAATACTGGAGCCCACCAGTGGTGTTGTTATTTTCTTGCGAATTCGAAGGGTTTCCTTGGGTCACCCTGCCTTGGCTTTGTCCTTTGTTCTGTAGTTTAGGGGTGCCTTTCCCTTGCTTTGGATTCACAGATCCAAAGCCTTGATTCTTCTGTTTAAACTTTTGCTTGATATTAATAGCATATCGGTAGGCGGTGCCAAGTGAGGAGATGTCCAGGAACTCCATCTCATCCTCAATGTATTTGTGCAGACAACCACGGTACTTGAGTACTAGATGCCGCTCAGAGTCCTTGATACCCAACTTCGTGTGAAGGGTGTGAAAAATATTTGTGAACTTCGGCACGTCTTGGTCCATTCCCTGCTGCAATGTGGTCCACTTTATGTAGTTATCTTCATAGCTCCCAACAGGGTAATACTACTCCTTAATGGCGTCTCGGAAAGAGTTCCAAGTGGGTGCGACTGAAAACAATTAGGGTTCACTCTCGTCCTTCTACTCACAATAGGTTTCCTACCAATCCTTGACGTGGGGGGTGGCATTGAGGAGTGAAAAGTAATATTTTCCCTATTGGAAAAATCGTGAACCAAAAAATACCCTTCCAACAGATTTAACCATCTATCTACGACGTCTGCATCTATCTCGCCTTCAAATATGGGAATGTCAAAGTTGATTTGTACCTTGAATGGAGTGGTGCCTGTAGAGTGGATGTTGGATGAAGATGTGTTGCCTGTGGGCATTCGCCGGAGGATCTAAGCAAAGTTGTCCATCATCGTGTTCCTGTGTCACTCAAGGGCTTCTTCGAGAAATATTTTGAAGGGATATCCTACTCCCTCATCTTTCTTGTATTCTTCCATGGGAGCTCGTTGGTGTTTGCGAGGTTGGTCTTGCAAAGGTTCAACCCATTCTAGCCCTAACTCCTTATAGTCTGACCTCATTGGGGACATGCAAAGAAAAACAGAGAAAGAGCATACTGCTTTCATACCACTGATCCAGACGTATGTAGGAATGCAAAAGAATACAGATATAAACATAAACACAAATATGCAATAGAAATCAAACTTCATGTCATTAATATCAAAGAAATGAAATATGCTTACGCTTACATATAGAATGGAAATAAACTAGCTAGGACAATGATAGCTTATCTCTAAGAAGAGATGTGGCGGCTGCATAGTGTTACAATGAGGCTCGAATGCCTATTTACTATTGAGAAATAATGGGAAACCCTAAACATCCAAAAACCTAACCCTAGGAGATGAAGTGCCAAAACCATGGGCCTTGTTGGGGTAAATTGGTACATCAACTTCCCAGGGTTGTAACTTTGGCATACGATCTCTATTTGATGCGCATGATACCTCGTTAGAAATATCTATTTGAGGAAAATAAATTTCGACTCATGTTTGCTCGTTTTCCATAAAAATATCGTTTAGGGCCTCAAAATAGCTCTGAAACTTCAGGACCCGAAAAACTGCCAAAAATAGTAATTTGTGCTACAATTACAGAAACTGAAAAAAATAATGGTACAATGGTGGGGGTCCAAGTAGGATAAACGGGTGGCCACCAATATCCAACTGGATCATTTTTGGACCTTCATTTGTTCCCATGCATCTTTTGATACATTGTGGATCAGATTGTTGAACCATTTGAGTTTTTAAAGTTTGTAATCTACTTGCAGTAAGTGGATGCACGTGTGGTAGCTTGTTGAGGTATACAATTGTATGTGACTACTTGTGGTGATGCAGAGATGAATATTGATCAATGTTAGCCTATAAGAGGACTTTTAGGCCTCTGTCTATGCCTTTTGATTGAATAGTTTGGTTTTTCCATTTATCATCAATGGTTGTTCAAATAAGCTATAGTTGTTGATTATCACAAGCTTGTTGCACTCATTATGATATGCCTTTTAGAGGTCACTTGCAAGTTTTCTCCATATTGAATTCTTGGTAAGTATAGAATGTGATCATGCTATGATATAATTTTATGAAGTTGCGGGATGTCATGTCTCTCATTTAATCCCTTAGTGCCTCTGGAATGCTCATGTAGAGTTACAGAAGAATTGCAGTTTGCACATGGACAATTGCAGAACGAAAATCTCCTTCTTATGGCCATATGTCCCATAATTGTGTTGGTTTAGTTGTGCCATGCTTAAAGAATGACCATATGGCATAAAGAGTTGTAGAAGTTGTCATATCTTATGAATTTTATAATCTTTGTGCCTATTTATTTATTCACACATCCTATATTTCATGGTCTTGTAATGATGTGTTAATAATAATGTGGAAAAGTTGTAAATCATCCCTCTGTGGCTAGATCTCAAGTATATCCTGCTATGATATGTTTAATAATTCCTTATGATTGTAAATATGAATAAGTCTAAGTTGGTTTTTAGAGAGTTATTATCATCAAGTTGTAGTTGTTTTCTACATATACACACTGCAATTTAGTCTATAAAAATGAAAAGTGGTGAAAAGAAGTACTTCGTGATAAGACAATTGGGATGCAATAACAAGGGAGATAATGAATATTTTAAAAATACATGGAATTGTGAAAGAAACTTTCCTAAACACGCCATAGATGTAGTCACCTAACATCACAATTGCAAAAATACTAATATTCAAAGAGCTAAAATGAGCTCTGTCATACAAAAACTTATGAAACATAATTTTTTTAAATAGGATGGGAAAATTAGCATCACACAACACATCACTGGAATACATATAGAAACCATCTAAAATATGTTAATGTCAAGCTTCTCTTGAAAGAATACACATAATGAGATATATTCATAAAATCAACGCAAGAAACCACAACAAATTAAGGACTACAACAACATCCTTTCCTTAAAGAACATAAAATTAGGAAGGATTGAGAGAGGTATTTACCTGAAATATCCACTTGTTTATAATAATGATGACAACATTGAAGCACCACCATTGCAGCACAACAAAAAGTTCTCGCTCAACGCTTTGCTTGTCCTCCATTTTTCTTGACGCATTGTTCAAAAGAAGAATGTGTTCTAGAGACATTTATTTCACTATTGCGAATGAAAAATGCACTATAAAAATTTAACTGGGCCAAAATAATCTTCTATCCAAATTTTTTTATTGTGGGAAAATAAATAATTTTATATTATTGAAAATTTAACACAGTAAGAATTCAACACCGAAAGAAAAAATTACATTCTACATTTATTAAATATCAACAAGCGTTCATTGCAGTCATTCATCTTCATCGCAGTCTAGCTAATAACTATCTAAAGAAAAAAAAAAAAAATCTCTTTTGATAACATCTTTCTTGGAATTGCATGTACATTTATTTCTTTGAATCTTGCAAGTAGCGCACGGAGATGTGGACAAATTCTCTGTTTTCATCACACTCTAGCTAATAGCTATCTGCAAAAGGCCCATCAGCTACTACTATTAATGTGAAAGGAGGTTTGTATATGCTAAAAGAGATCATTTACATGTTCGAACATTTTACTCGTGAAGGTGAAGAGGAGAGGGTTGAAAAAAGCAACACGGGTTGATGAAAGCAACACTACATTGTTTTGTGTGAAGAAAGGATGCAAAATATTTGAGTGCATTCATTTTAGAATTGTACAATTTCGATTGGATATCAACACAGTGATCTAAACAAGAGTGGAAGGACGTCCTCCTAAAACTGAAATTCTCCTTAAATTCGTAAAATGTAGAATGGAAAACTTACTGCAAGAACTCGAGTCTGGAAGAAGTGATGAACAAACAGACCAATCCCTACAAGAGAAACCCTCTTATAGAGAACCTAGAGGGGAATAAGCCTTCACCTTAAGCCATCAAGAAACCATTC
This sequence comes from Pinus tabuliformis, assembly GCA_031772625.1. NCBI lineage: Eukaryota > Viridiplantae > Streptophyta > Pinopsida > Pinales > Pinaceae > Pinus > Pinus tabuliformis. The sequence goes on from CM062809.1 coordinate 47,695,117, forward strand.
AGCAAGAAGTAGTTCTACGCCGTAACTATTAGTTTTCTCTTAACTATTAACTATTAATCGGATGACCTAAAACTATTCAATCGTCTAACATTCCATCCAATGGTGTAGATTGGTACACAATAGCAGCTAGAAGAGTTCTTCTCAAATAAAAACACATTATTATTATGACGATAAACTTTTAATTTGTGAATATTCGTTATATTCCGAAATTAGTATATAAACATCATCCATTTATACATTAATGCCAATTTCCACTCTATCTTTGAATTATCTCATAATGTTTTCTAAATATAAAATACCATTAATAGCTTGTGAAATGGATCAAGACCATTTCTAAAATTCATGAAGTTTATAATTATTGTAAAAGTTTATTGGCATAATGTACACCATCATGAGGTTTATAATTGTAGTATACGTCTATTGGCATAATGTATTTGGTGCAATAAACAATATCCACAAAATGTATTTGGTATAATAATTAATATTCACAAGAGTAAAAGTTGGATTCAATTAGGCAATGTTCATTTTCACCTCATCCTTTTACACATTTAATATGAGGAGTTTTTTCAATGAGAGGCAAGGTTCACTTACATCTCATTACACATTTAATATGAGGTGTTTTTTCAATGATAGGCAAGGTTCACTTTCACCTCATCCTTTTACACATTTAATAATTTATTTTCGTGTGTGATAAAAAGGAGTTTAAGAATATGTTTCTTTACTTTTATAATTTAATTTAACATCTTTTATGTTTGAGTCATACTTTCTTGTTCCATGAAGAAAATAAGGGACATCAGTTGTATTTTCATTGATTAGATCAAAGTGTTTAAATTCTATAAATTACGTTAACTTGTCTTTGATTTTGTAATACATCTTCATTTATAAATTAAAAATCCAATATAACATCGTCTACTAGTATTTTGGAAATCTTATTAATAACCATAACCAAAAATAATGATGCAAAATTCATAAATATCAATACATCAAGTTAAACATAATTGTTTCAATGAAAATATTCTTAACCAAACCAATGAAAAGATTTTGTAAAGAAGAGTAGATTAGACGGTAATAAGTTAAACATATTTCATATTAAATCATAGCTAATGTAAAGTTCAACATATTCAAGTTGACATTCAAAGAACATTTATTTTTATAACCAACGCAAGGGAGCTTGACAGAAATAACTTTGAGCCCTTTGGAATTTTTACACAAATATTGAGCTTCATTATTTCCATAGCTCAAATTCACATTGAAATAGAATTACAAGATGACTAATAAATCAACCAGTATATTAAGGTTGGCATTTAGCGTAGGCATTCACCCTTCAACAAACCAAAGGTGGCTTAATAGAATTAACTTTAAGTCCCTTGGCATTTTTACAAAGAGACTCAGCTTCTTTATTTCCATTGCTCAAATTCACATTCTCCAATTTGATAGCTTCACAGGGAAAACTTTTACTGCAGCTTAAATTAATGGCCTTTGGTGTTGTTGAGGTTCCAGTTATGTTTTTGTATGACACATTATTAATCTTCACATTCAGATTAGATTCCTACATAGCCCAAGCCAATATTTACAACAAAGTAAGTTACAAAACTAAAGCCAATTTTAACAGTGAAACCAAAACTAGAAAATAAGCTGCAGAACTTTTGTGGTCATATGAGTGCCATATAGAAAGAAAAAATAAATAAATAAATAAAGAGAAAATGTTTAGATAGGAGGAGAATGATGATCACCTGGGCAGTACAACCTGGGAAATAGTATTGGTCAATGATGATTGGATTCCTTACATTGTTCATCCGTATGTTCTCAAATTTTAAGCCCTTAGTAAAGCCCTTTCCTCCTTGCAATGTTTTGATTCTAACACCATTATCAGTGCCAGTGAAAGAAACTCCTTTTATAGTGACATCGGTGACTCCATTAAGAGAAGGATATGTGCCTAGGCTTCCCACACTATATAATAATAACAAAAATCTATTGTTAGTACACTGCATTGAATGGTCATATTCTTTGTCTATTTAAAATTTTGATGAAACTGTTTCATCTTATTCCATGGCCTGGTCCACAAGTAACCTATTCAATGCTAATATTGGAAGTGCCTTCCAAAATGCTAATACAATCATCTCCTGCAAAGCCAAAGTTAAAACTATTATTTAATACAATAGTTCTCCTTTCACCAACAATTTTAGAATGTTGTTAGAAAATATAATCCACATGTTCCTATGTTGAGATTTCGAAGCTAGACATTGGAAGAAGATATATGAATTCCATCGGTATTGGGGATGTCCTCTAGGGCCTTGATAGTCAATCGCTCGGGCAAGACATTCTTACTTGCATCAATGGATATATGGAATTGCTTGTTGTTGATGGAAGTAATATCTTTCAACACTATATTGGTAGTGTCGAGGAATTGTAAAGACTGCCCATTATCATTTCACAATGTCAAGATCACATTTAAGGTAAACTCTTAACTGTTTAACAATTAAATTAAATGACAATTTTTGTCGCTTTGGAAATATTTCAGAATTTGATAGATAGGAGCTAAGTCAAATAAAATTAAACAAAATCAAATATTTCCAAAATTTCGAATCCAAATAAAATTAAAAAAAATAATCCTTAAATATTCCCAAAATTTTCTATCCAACTGAGTTCAAAGCTAATTAAATAGAAAGAAGCAATACTGCAGGCCCAAGATTGCACTGCACACCAAACAATGCAAGCAATACTGCAGGCCCAAGATTGCACTGCACACCAAACAATGCATTTCAGTCAGTATAAGTATGAGGATATATAAGTAGATGCTAACCAAATAACTAAAAAAACATATGATTGATGTTACAAATGATAACTTTATTCATACTTGCTTCTTCTTTTTTACAGTTCCACCAGGAGCTTCCTTGTCCATCCAAAGGTCCCCCACCATTCACTCTGATACCATCAACCTTAGTGAATTGCAACCAATATTTTTGATCTTGTTTAGTGTTGGTTGGTGCAATGAGGTCGCTAGTTATCTGCGAAAATACATCTCGATGATCAAAAGAAAGAAATATGTAAATCTTGATATGAGGAAGGAATGAAGATCAGCAATTTACCTGCACAAGAATATTGGCATTTTTACATGGCCCAGTAAAGGAAACTGTAGCAATTATAAATTTTCCTTTGGGTATATAGATAGTAGATGGTAAAGTAGAAGAACAGGCTGCATTCCAAGCTGCCAAAAAGGCCTACATATAAAAGACAAACAACAAATTTATTATTAAGTTTTTATTTTTTTTATTCCGTAACAAATTTAGTTGGTAGAATTAACAATTAAATATATATTTCTTTTATTTCATAAATTAAAGTCTCTCATTCCAAACATTGAATGAAAAATGATTAATGTGGATCAAATTCCAAATTATAAAATATTGATTAAATTAAAGTCTTTGATTCCAAACATTGAATGAAAAATGATTACTCTAGATCAAATTCCAAATTTTAAAATATTGATTAAAAAATTATTATTGTGAATCAAATTTCAAATTCTAAAATATTAATTAAAAAATAATTATTGTAGATCAAATTCCAAATTCTAATTCTTCAAATTTCAAATTCTATTTCTTTGTTTGATGCATACGATGCCTCATTAGAAATATCTATTTGAGGACTATAAATTTTGACTGCAAATGTCAGTCGAACACTTATGTTTTCCTATTTTCCAAACAAAAGTCATTTAGGGCTCAAATGGCTCTAAAACTTCACGACCCAAAAAACTGCCAAAAATAGTACAATTACGGAAACTGAAAGAAATATTGGTACAATGGTGGGGATGCAAGTGGAATAGGTGGGTAGCCACCAATATCCACCTGAATCAGTCCTCCCCCCTTATGAAGCAATGGACCCCATTGCATTGAGTGCCTCCATGAGATGGGGAAACTTCTGCTGAACTTGATCCCTGGTGAGCCACTTGCCTTGGTGCAAGAGCCGGCCAACTTTGACAACTCAATACATTTGGATCTTCTGTTATCGAGTGTTCTTGATAGGTGTGTCCATGATTCGCTTAGTTGTGGCTTGCTCCATGCAGTCTGGGTTTAGCTTTGTTGGTGTGATTCGTTCTGCAATGTCTGATGTGTCGAATAATGGCGGAAAGTATGGTCGAAGGCAATCCACATTGAACACAGGGTGCAGGCCAAGGAGTGGGGGAATGTTGAGCTCAAAAGCATTGTCTCCCACAACCTTGGTAATGGTGTAAGGCCCATATTAGAGTGGTTTGAGTGTCCGATGGGCTTCACTAAGGTGTTATTTCTGCAAATACAACTAAACTTTATCACCCACCTGAAACTTGTGTGGCATCCGATGTTGATCATGTCGTTGCTCGTACTTGGCATTGGACTTTTCCAATATGTCATGAACTTGGTGGCAAATGTGTTGGATGTGTTCAATCAATCTAGCTTCTTTATCAGCCTCAGACAATACATGTGTGGATTTTGTCTGTGTAGTCACATGAGGCATGGCAACATCAATTAAACACAATGGTTGAAATCCTAGACCCACTTGAAAGGGATTACTACGAGTTGGACTAGTCAATTTATGGAGAAATATGTTATAACTGTGTTGAACAAAAGGAAGGCTCTCATCCCATGTTCTTGGATGCTTGGAGTTGTACATGTGAAGTATGTGCACTATCATCATGTTAACAGCCTATGTCTGGCCATCAGTCTGGGGATGGAATGCAGTCGACTTGGTGAGCTTGGTGTCCAATAATTTCCATAGGCTTAACAAGAATGTGCTCAAGAACCTGCTATCACAATCTGATATAATGGTCTGCGAGATCCCAAAATGTACCCACACTCATTCAAAGAAGAGTTTCGTAGTGTCCTCTGCTTTGATACTCTTCTTACAGGCCGTCAATATAGCAATCTTTAAAAATATGTCCACGGCCACAAATACACAGCCATTACCATGTTGGGTAGAAAGGAGGCCAAACAAATACTTCATGGATATGGATTCCCAAGGTTGGCTGGGAGTAGGCAGAGGAGTGTACAGGCCTTGCTTCTTGTTGGTTGGCTTGGCGATGACACAGGTAGTGTAGGGTCTAATATATTTCCCAACATCTTGTTAGAGCTTTGGCCAATAAAAGTAATTTTGTAGTATGATCACAGTTTTCTCCACACCAAAGTGTCTTGCGACCCGACTATAGTGCGCCTCCCAAATCAACTTGGCACATTCGCTTAAAGGAACACAAAGGTGGCCCAGGTAACATAATAATGTGTCCTGGAGTTGGAAATCAGGAACTTGCTTTCCATCCACTAGCATCTAGTTTTTGGAGGCAAACTATGGATCATTTTTGTATACTTGCGGCCATCCATAGGTCTCGTGGCCACAAGAGTTGAGAACAGTAGTCAGTGTTGAAACTCGAGGTCAGCTGAGGTAGTCTACAACATCATTGGTGTTGCCCTTTTTGTATTTAATGTTCAAGTGGAATTGTTGCAGATATGTAGACCACTTCTGATGGTGATCGTTTTGCAACTTCCCTTGTGTTTGTATAAATTGAAGAGGTCGGTGATCAATGTGGATGATCGTCTCCTTCCTTAGAATGTAATGCTTCCATTGTCAGCGATCCTGCACGATGGAATACATCTCTTTATCATAGGTGGGGTACTTCCAAATTGTATTAGAAAGTGTCTCACTATGATAGGCCATTGGATGCTCGTGTTGGATGAGGACTGCACCAATAGCATAGTCAGAGGCATCTGTCTCAATTTCAAATGGTTGTTGTAGGTCTAGCAATGTGAGTACCGATGTAGAGTAGAGGTGGTGTTTCAACGCGAAGAACACCTTCTTGTGGGACTCAAACCAGAAAAAAAATTCTTTCACTCCAATCTTGGTAATCTGACTCAAAGGCCAGGTGATATGGGAGAATCCCAACACGAACCTCTAATAAAAAATTGCACAGCCCAAAAATATGTGAAGCTCTGTTAGAGTGGTTGGGGCTAGACAATCCCAAATGACTTGGATCTTAGTCGGGTCCACATGCACACCTCACTCATCTATGATGTAACCCAGATATTGGACCTGGCTCATGCCAAAAGTGTATTTATCCAAGTTGGCACACAGTTTGTGCTATTGCAGGGTTTGAAGGATCTATCGAATGTGTTGCAAGTGTTCTTCACAACTCTTTCTAAATATGAGGATGTCATCCAGATAAACAACCATGAACGAGTTGGTGAAGACCGCAAGATATCATCCATTAGCCTCATAAAAGTAGTTGGGAAATTTGTCAACCCGAAGGGCATAGCCAACCATTCAAACAATATTAAATTAATAAAGATATATCATAACAATATTAAATTAATAAAGATATATATATCATAATATATTAAATCAACCTAAAAAGATATATACATCGTAATATATATCATAACAATATTAAATTAATATAGGTATATAGATCATAATAAAGATATATATATCATAACAACATTAAATCAACCAATATACATAAAAAAGGTATAAAAAGAAATATACTAAACTTTCATATTAATAACAATGTAGGTAATTATAACAAAATCATAATACACATTAAATCAATAAAAATACATCACAATACAATAAAACAAAACATAATATATATGAAATCAAAATATACATATATATCATAACATAATAAATCAATATATACATATCTTAATACATTAATACCAACACCAATCAATATACATATATAGGTATAAAGAAATAAACTTAATACTCAATACATATTAAATCAATATATATATATATATCACAAGATAATAAAACAAAGCATAATATATATTAAAATCAATATATATTAAATCAAAACATAATATATAATAAATCAATATATATATATATATATATATATATCTTAATACATTAAATCAATCAACATACATATCTTAATACATTAAATCAAAATATACATATATATCATAACATAATAAATCAATATATACAAATCTTAATACATTAATACCAACACCAATCAATATACATATATAGGTATAAAGAAATAAACTTAATACACAATACATATTAAATCAATATTTATATATATATATATATATATATATATATATATATATATATATATATATATATATCACAAGATAATAAAACAAAGCATAATATATATTAAAATCAATATATATTAAATCAAAACATAATATATAATAAATCAAAATATATATATATATATCTTAATACATTAAATCAATCAACATACATATCTTAATACATTAAATCAAGTACTTGTAATTAGTTTAATAAACAAAACAAATTATGCCAAAACATAATAAATATAAATAAACATTTATATACAAATAAAATAATAAGTCCATTCATAACGGAAATCATGATTAAGCCAAAAAAGATTTAAACACATTTCAAATAATTAAAAGGATAAATGATAATAGTAATAAAATATTTATAAAAATTAAAAATTAAAAAAATTCATCCTAAACCTAATTAATAAACCAATCTTATTTAAATCTTGTCGGTCCTACACTCTCCCTTATCTTCACCTATTTATTCACCACATCCCATCTCTGACTTCTTCAATAATTCTCATCCTGATGATGAACCACAGAGGCTGGTTCGAAACGTCGATGCACTTAAATAACAGATGCGATGAATCCGGAAGATACAACCACACAGAATACAAATCGCAGAAGTCTCAAATCCATAATTCAAAAAGGTCTTCTTTGGATTTGAAGACAGTATTCCATACATCTGTGGGCTCTATTGGAACCTGGTGATAGCCAGACTTCAGATCAATCTTGATGAAATACTTGGCTCTACATCAATAATCTAATTCCCTTTGGCATTCCCCTTGTTGGTTTTTGACTCAGAGTCAGAACATGCATCTGACTTTGAAGCCTTCAGCTCGACGACCAATGATTTCTTGGCTCGACACTCACTTGTGTTGTGAGTGGGGCTCTTATGGAACTCACACCACTTTCCTTTGTCCTTATTTGTCTTCATGGTGTTGTTATTTTCTTGTGAATTCGAAGGGTTTCCTTGGGTCACCCCACCTTGGCTTTTTTCTTTGTTCTATAGTTTGGGGGTGTCTTTCCCTTGCTTCGGATTCACAGATCCAAATTATTGCTTCTTCTGTTTAAACTTTTGCTTGATATTGATAGCGTATCGGTAGGTGGTGCCAAGCGAGGAGATGTCCAGGAACTTCATCTTGTCCTCAATGTATTTGTGTAGAAAACCGCGGTGCTTGAGTACTAGATGCTGCTCAAAAAATTGATACCCAACTTCGTGTGAAGGGTGTGAAAAATATTTGTGAACTTCGGCATGTCTTGGCCCATTCCCTGACACAATGTGGTCCACTTTATGTACTTATCTTCATAGCTCCCAACAGGATAATACTGCTCCTTAATGGCATCTCGAAAGGAGTTCCAAGTGGGTGTGGCTGAAAACAATGAGGGTTCCCTCTCTTCCTTCTATTCACAATAGGTTTCCTACCAATCCTTGACGTAGGGGGTGGCTTTGAGGAGTGCAAAAGTAATATTTTCCCAATTGGAAAAATCATGAACCGAAAAATACCTTTCCAACAGATTTAACCATCTATCTACGACGCTTGCATCTATCTTGCCTTCAAATATGGGAATGTCAAAGTTAACTTGTACTTTGAACGAAGTGGCGCCTCCAGAGTGAATGTTGGATGAAGATGTGTCGCATGTGGGCATTCGTCGAAGGATCTAGGCAAAGTTGTCCATCATCTCATTCATTTGTCACTCGAGGGCTTCTTCGAGCAATATTTTCAAAGGATATCCTACTCCCTCGTCTTTCTTGTATTCCGCCATGGGAGGCCGTCGGGCTTTGTGAGGCTGGTCCTGCAAAGGTTCAACCCATTCCAGCCCTAACTCCTTATAGTTTGACCTCATTGGGGACATGCAGAGAAAAACAGAGAAAGAGCATACCGCTTTGATACCATTGATCCAAACTTATGTAGGAATGCAAAAGAATACATATATAAACATAAACACAGAGATGCAATAGAAATAAAACTTAGTTTCATTAATATCAAAGAAATGAAATATGCTTATATATAGAATGGAAATAAACTAGCTAGGGCGATGATAGATTATCTCTGAGCTATGCCTCTGAGCAGCGTTACAATGAGGCTCGAATGCCTATTTATTATTGAGAAACAATGGGAAACCCTAAACATCCAAAAACCTAACCCTAGGAGATGAAGTGCCAAAACTATGGTCTTTGTTGGGGTAAATTGGTACATCAACTTCCCGGGGTTGAAACTTTGACATACGATCTCTATTTGATGTGCACAATACCTCGTTGTAAATATCTATCCGAAGAATATAACTTTCTACTCATGTTTCCCTATTTTCCAAAAAAACTTTGTTTAGGGCCTCAAAACGACTCTGAAACTTCACGACCCGAAAAACTACCAAAAATAGTAAATTGTGCTACAATTACGAAAACTAATAAAAATGATGGTATAATGTTGGGGGTCCAAGTGGAATAGGCGGGTGGCCACCAATATCCAATTGGATCACTTTTGGACCTTCATTTGTTCCCATGCATCTGTTGATACATTGTGGATCAGATTGTTGAACCATTAGAGTTTTTAAAGTTTGTAATCTACTTGCAATAAGTGGATGCACGTGTGGTATCTTCTTGAGGTATACAATTGTATGTGACTACTTGTGGTTATGCAGCGATGAATATTGATCGATGTTAGCCTATAGGAGAACTTTTAGGCCTCTGTGTATGCCTTCCAATTGAACAGTTGGGTTTTTCCATTTATCATCAATGGTTGTTCAAATAAGCTATAGTTGTTGATTATCGCAAGCTTGTTGCACTCATTATGATATGCCTTTTAGAGGTCACTTGCCAGTTTTCTCCATTTTGCATTCTTGGTAACTATAGACTGATCATGCTATGATATAATTTTATGAAGTTGTGGGATGTCGTGTCTCTCATTTAATCCCTTAGTGCCTATGGAATGCTCATGTAGAGTTATAGAAGAATTGCAGTTTGCACATGGACAATTGCAGAATGACAATCTCCTTCTTATGGCCATATGTCCCATAATTGTGTTGGTTTAGTTGTGTCATGCTTAAAGAATGACCATATGGCATAACAAGTTGTAGAAGTTGTCATCTCTTATGAATTTTATAATCTTTGTGCCTATTTATTTATTCACGCAGCCTATATTTCATGGTCTTGTAATGATGTGTTAATAATAATGTGGAAAAGTTGTAAATCATCCCTCTCTCCCAAGATCTCAAGTATATTTTGCCATGATATGTTTGATAATTCTTTATGATTGTAAAGATGAATATGTCTAAGTTGGTTTTTAGAGAGCTATTATCATTGGGTTTTAGTTGCTTGCTACATATACACACTGCAATTTAGTCTATAAAAATGAAAAGCAGTGAAAAGAAGTACTTCGTGATGAGACAATTGGGATGCAATATCAAGGGATATAATGCATATTTAAAAAAAAACTTTCCTAAACAGTCCATAGATGTAGTCACCTAACATCACAATTACAAAAATACTAACATCCAAAAAGCTGAAATGAGCTCGGTAGTACAAAAATGTATAAAACATATTTTTTTAAATAAAATGGGACAATTAGCATCACACAACACATCACTGAAATACATATAGAAACCATCTCAGATATCTCAATTTCAAGCTTCTCTTGAAAAAATACGCATAACTAGATATATTCATAAAATCAATGAAAAAAACAACAAATTTAGGACTACAAAAACATCATTTCCTTGAAGAACAGAAAATCAGAAAATTAGGAAGGATTGAGAGAGGTATTTACCTGAAATATCCACGTGTTCATAATAATGACGCCAACATTGAAGCACCATCATCCCAGCACAACCAAAAAGTGGAGCGTTGAACAAAAAATTCTCGCTCAACGCTCTACTTGTCCTCCATTTTTCTTAACGCATTGTTCAAAAGAAAAATGTGTTCCAGAGACATTTATTTCACTGCTAGGAATGAAAAATGCACAATAAAAAATTAACTCTGCCAAAATAATTTTCTATTCAAATTTTTTTGTTGTGGGAAAATAAATAATTTTATATTATTGAAAATTTAACACAGTAAGAATTCAATGCTCAAATAAAAAATTGTATTCTACATTTATTAAATATCAACAAGTCTTCATCGCAGTCTTTCGAGAAAGAGCTAACCAGCCATATATTGGATATTTAATGTCGTCAAAGCAGCACGTGACTTAACGCGATAACATGATAACACGGGAGCGGGCAAATTCAGCGTTAAATAATATTTGACTGCTTCCATCACCTCCTCCTAAAATTGAAATTCTCTTTAAATTCGTAAAATGTAAAATTGAAATTCTCTTTAAATTCATAAAATGGAGAATGGAAAACTTACTGCAAAACTCGAATCTGGAAAAAGTGATGAACAAACGGACCGGTCCCTGCAAGAGAAACCCTCTTCTGGAGAATCTAGAGGGGAATAAGCCTTCGCCTTAAGCCAAATCAAGAAACCATTCAGCAAAACTCAATTCTACGCCTTAATTATTAGTTTTCTCTTACTATTAATCCGAGGACCTAAAAATATTAAATTGTCTAACATTCCATCCCATGATATATTAATCCACAATGGCAAGAATTCCATCCCATGATATATATTAATACACAATGGCAAGAAGAATTGTTTTCAAATAGAAACACACTATTATTATGACTATAAACTTCTAATTTACGAATATTGTTATATTTCCAAATTAGCGTGTAAACATTATCCATTTATACATTAATGCCAATTTCCACCCTATCTTTGGATTATCTCATGATGTTTTCTAAATATAAAATGGATCAAGACAATTTCCAAAATTCATGAAGTTTATAATTATTGTAAAGGTTTATTGGAATAATGTACACCATCATGAGGTTTATAATTGTAGTATACGTTTATTGGCATAATGTATTTTGTGTAATATACAATATTTGTAGAATGTATTTGGTATAATAATTAATATTCACAAGAGTAAGAGTTGAAGTTGGATTCAATTAGGAGATGTTCACTTTCACTTCGACTTTTTACACATTTAATATGCCGTGTGTTTTTTCAATGATAAGCAAGGGTCACTTTCATCTCATTCTTTTACATATTTAACAAGTTCTTTTCGTTTATGATAAAAAGGAAGTTGAGAATATGTTTCTTTATTTTTGTAATTTAGTTTAACATCTTTTATGTTTGAGCCATGCTTTCTTGTTCCATGAAGAAAGTAAGGGATATCAATTTTCTTACTAATTAGATCAAAATGTTTAAATTTTATAAATTATATTAACTTGCCTTTGATTATGTAACACATTTTCAATTATAAATTGAAAATCCAATATAATATTGATTACTAGTATTTTGGAAATATTATTAATAACCAAAAATAATGATGCAAAATTCACAAATATCAATACATCTAGTTAAACACAATTGTTCAATGAAAATATTCTTGATTAAACCAATGAAAAGATTTTGTAAAGAAGAGTACATTAAACTATAATAAGTTAAACATATTTCATATTAAATGATAGCTAATGTAAAGCTCAACATATTCAAATTGACATTCAGAAAACATTTATTTTTATAACCAACGCAAGGGAGCTTGACAGAAATAACTTTGAACCCTTTGGAATTTTTACACAAAAATTGAGCTTCATTATTTCCATAGCTCAAATTCACATTGAAATAAAATTACAAGATAACTAATAAATCAACCAGTATATTAAGGTTGGCATTAGCTTAGGCATTCACCCTTCAACAAACCAAAGGTGGCTTAACAGAATTAACTTTAAGTCCCTTGGCATTTTTACAAAAAGACTGAGCTTTTTTATTTCCATTGCTCAAATTCACATTCTCCAATTTGATAGCTTCACAGGGAAAACTTTTACTGCAGCTTAAATTAATGGCCTCTGGTGTTGATGAAGTTCCAGTTATGTTTTTGTATGACACATCAGTAATCTTCACATTCATATTAGATTCCTACACAGCCCAAGTCAATATTTACAAAAGTAAGTTACAAAAAGTTCTAGTTATGTTTTTGTATGACACATCAGTATTCTTCACATTCATATTAGATTCCTGCACAGCCCAAGTCAATATTTACAAAAGTAAGTTACAAAGCTTTAAAAGAAGAAGAAAAAGAAAGCCAATCTTAACTGTGAACTTTTGTGGTCATATGATACTTCAACCTTCAGTACAAAAAAGAAAAAAAAGAAAACAAAAAACAAAAAAAACAAATGTGTCCATAAAATAAAGGGAAAATGTTTAGATAAGAGGAGAATGATGATCACCTGGGCAGTACAACCTGGGCAATAGTATTGGTCAATGATGATTGGATTCCTTACGTTGTTCATCTTTATGTTCTCAAATTTTAAGCCCTTAGTAAAGCCCTTTCCTCCTTGCAATGTTTTGATTCTAACACCATTATCAGTGCCGATGAAAGAAACTCCTTTTACAGTGACATTGGTGACTCCATTAAGAGAAGGATATCTGCCTAGGCTTCCCACACTATATAATAATAACAAAAATCTATTATCAGTACACTGTATTGAATAGTCATATCCTTTGTCTATTTAAAAATTTAAAGAAACCATTTCACCTGATTCCATGGCCTGGTCCACAAGTAACCTGTTCAATGTTAAGATTGGAAGTGCCTTCCAAAATGCCAATACAATCATCTCCTGCACAGCCAAAGTTAGAACTATTATCTTTAATAGAATAGTTCTCCTTTCACGAACAATTTTAGAATGTTATTGGAAAATATAATCCACCTGTTCCTATGTTGAGATTTCGAAGTTGGACATTGGAAGAAGATATGTGAATTCCATCGGTATTGGGGCTGTCCTCTGGGGCCTTGATAGTCAATCGCTCGGCCAGGACATTCTTACTTGCACCAATGGAGATATGGAACTGCTTGCTGTTGATGGAAGTAATATCTTTCAGCACTATATTGGTAGTGCCCAAGAATTCTAAAGACTGCCCAATATGATTTCACAATGTGAAAATTACATTTAAGGTAAACTCTTAATTGTTTAACAATTAAATTAAATGACAAATTTTTATAGTTTTGAAAATATTTCGGAATTTAATAGATAGGAGCTAAGTCAAATAAAATTAAACAAAATCAAATATTTCCAAAATTTCTAATCCAAATAAAATTAAACAAAATAAACATTCTAAAATATTTCCAAAATCTATCCAACTAAATTCAAAACCAAAACCAATTAAATAGAAAGAAGCAATACCGCAGGCCCCAGATTGCACTGCACACCAAACAATGCATTTCAGTCAGTATAAATATGAGGATGTATAAGTAGATGCTACCCGAATAACTAAGAAAGCATATGACTGATGGTACAACTGATAACTTTAATCATACTTGCTTATTTTTTTTACAGTTCCACCAGGAGCTTCCTTGTCCATCCAAACGTCCCCCACCATTCACTGTGAGACCATCAACCTTAGTGAACTGCAACCAGTATTTTTGATCTTGTTTAGTGCTGGCTGGTGCAATGAGGTCGCCAGTTATCTGCCAAAACACATCTCAATGATCAAAAGAAAGAAATATGTAAATCTTGATATGAGGAAGGAATGAAGATCAGCAATTTACCTGCACAAGAATATTGGCATTTTTACATGGCCCAGTAAAGGAAACTGGAGCAATTAGAAATTTTCCTTTGGGTATATAGACAGTAGATGGTCGAGTAGAAGAACAAGCTGCATTCCACGTTGCCAAAAATTCCTACAGATAACAAACAAACAACAAATTTATTTATTAAAATTTAAGTTTTTAAAAATGATTACTGTGGATCAAATTCCAAATTCTAAAATATTGATTAAATTAAAGTCTCTGAATCCCAACATTGAATGAAAAATGATTACTGTGGATAAAATTTCAAATTCTAAATATTGATTAAAAAATTATTACTGTGGATCAAATTCCAAATTCTAAAATATTAATTGAAAAATAGTCACTATAGATCAAATTCCAAATTCTAATTCTTCAAATTCTCTCACCTTACTATTATCAGTGACACCATCTGCTTTTGCACCATATTGCTGAACATTATAGGTGACACTGGAACCCATTTTGTTGTCTAGATAGATAGTTACTGAACCCACACTTGGCAACATCAAAGTCCCCATGAAAATCACAAGGAATAGGAAGAGAAAACGTTCCATCTTCATAAAAAATGCAGTCGGTTGCTTCTATACTGCTACTACTACTATCAGTAGCAGTCACGATTCTCTACCACCGATATACCAAGGGCACTAATCTTGCTAACATCCCCTGCAGCTTCTTTGCACAGGATTGCCTCTTCCTTATAAAGTGACAACAGTCCATGAACCGGGCTTCTCTGTAACTAATTTCCAGTGTTTCATAACAGTATGCTTTTAAATTTTATGCCAATTATAACTACGGTTAAGTTGATGTTTTATGATTTTATCACATTTCATAACTTACAATGCTGATCATAGTATGTGAATATAATTTAACCCAAAAAAGGGAGGATGGTATTCATAAATAGGGTGAATAATGGTTTAGTGTTAACTGATTTTTGTTTATTTGACCATTTATAAAAGTTATTATTTTTTAACGATATATTCATACATAAAGCTTCAGATTTCTTTACTGTTTTAAATTAAAGTTAACATTATGATTTGTAAAAGGAGATTTGATGCCAAATATTATTAGGGATTGTGCTCACAAATAGAATAAATGATTTGATTATTGAATAATTTTATTTATTAAATTATTTATGAAATTATATGAATATGTCTGTTTAATTTTACATATATGTTAATTATAATTATAATTAAAACTTCAATTAATATATATTAACTAATTAATTAATTATATATAAAATAAACAAACATAACAACACTCAATTTAAATTTAAATTTGAAATATATATATATATATGATTTAAGAAAACAGTTACTTGTAATTTTTTATTTGGAAGAGTGTATATTAATTTAATTGCAGATAGCTTTGTTATGAAGTATTGTGTAAAACTATGAGATTCAATGTTCAAATCTCCCATAGATTAAGCCAACAAAAATAACAATAATATTCTCATAATAAAAGCCAATTCATAATGCCCCAATCCAATATTGTAGATCTTATGAAGATATAATCACTAAAAGTATTTTCAAATATTGTGAAAAGAATTTATGTCTAGTCTTATATGTTTTTAAGTGCGTCAATCACCATGACTTGATCTTATTAAACAAGTATTGGAAACAATAAGTTACTATAACATACAAAAAAGAATGAAGTGATTATTGAGATTATTTAGAAAGGATAAAGATATTTTTGGATATTTCCAAAAGCATTAGTTATGAGATTTTATTTTATCAAAAAATTATTGGAAACAATAAGTTACTATAACATAAAGAATGAAGTGATTGTTGATGTTGTTCTATATACTTTTTTAATATTGCTCTCTTAAATATTTTATAGTTGACATAAATCTATCTTGACTTTATATCTATTATTTTGGAGAAAAGTTGAATCTTTTGAGGTGAAAATCTTTTTTAAAGTGTAAACACCTCCACAGATATCATCACACTTTAAGGGGTTTTATCCCTCTTTTTGAAACTTACTCTCATGTAATATACATCTAGGCTATTCTAATCATGTGTGACTGCATAAAACTATGTGTGAATAATGCAATTTAAAATAGAAAACTAACAAAACGTTATTTTTTCCATGCAAAGCGGGAGATCAAATCAAAATCAAAGTTGTCCCCGCCCATGGTATTGCTAACCCATGGTATTGTAATCAAATCTATTTTTACAAGGGTGAGAATAAAAAGGAGTGGGTGAAATGTAATATTTTATTGTTATTATAAAAAAAGGCTATAATCCCTTTCCCATTGTGTTTTCCCCAAATGTTGGTAACCCATGGTATTGTAATCAAATCTATTTTTACAAGGGTGAGAGTGAAAAGGAGTGGGTGAAATGTAATATTTTATTGTTATTATTGTAGAAAATCATGTAAATTCACAAGCTCATGCAGTTTACTAAAACACAAGACAAGAATCTACTTTTACTTTCAACCAGCGGAATAGATCGATGAAAACAATAAGAACAAGAAGAAGATAAATCAATGGCACATAACACAAGATGTATTTGGGGAAAACCACTGCTCAAAACCTATATGTATTGCATATATCAGAAATATGAGTGAAGATACAAAGCTTGTTCTCACTAGAACAATTCGGCACAAGTATGCTCAACTCTTTTAGTTCACAAGCTAGCTTTTGGCCAACACTTAGACAATTTTGTAGCTCTCCAAGCCTTTAATCTCTTAAGTAATTCCTAGGATGAATAGTCTGTATTTAAAGGGAATTCAAGCTTCCGAAAATGCTTAATCCAAACATAGGATCAATCTCTGATGCATGCATGATATTTACGCTCGAGTAAATAATACAAGTGATAGTACATTGTCCCTGCACTCTAGTCTCAACTGGTCTTTCTCTGAACTCACATGCATGAATTTTTTATGAGGGAACCTTCAATTAGAATGACACTTGTGGGTGCACTAGTGCACCATCTGACTGTTAACTCTCTATTAGTTCCTCAAATAGTTTGGAACTAATTTAACTTAACATAACTCAATAAAGTGAGTGATCTAATTTCCATCTCAACTTAAACTAATATTGGACCCCTAAAGCTTAGGGAGAACTCGAAATTCCTAAGCTATTTAAGTTAATTAAACTTAATTAACTATTTACAAGTTGTTATGAGAATAGAATTCGATTTTAATTCTCAGTTTAATTCAAGGACAAATTAAACTAGAATTTCTTGTTGTCATTTCTCAACAATTATAATAAAAAGGTTATAATCCTTTTCCCCTTTTGTTTTTCCCCAAATGTCGTTTTCCACATGAATCTTGTGTACAATGTCCAAGTTAAATTTTATTTTTCAATATATTTTTTTTTGTTGTGTATCAAAGCTACAAATTCTTATTCTTAATGGTGTAAGTTAGGTCGGCTTAGCAGTATGGAGACTAATATTAAGTGATATGGAGAAGTTGAATGGGGTCAATTTCACCCTATGGAAATCAAAAATGAAGGATATATCGATTTTGAACAATCAATATTTTCCAATTGAAGGAGTGGCAATGTAATGTCCCTAGCCTCTAGTCGGACAATGTTATGAATGACCACCATGTGGGTACTGCCAATTTATCAGTGGAAGCATCAAAACCTTGTACAATTCCAAACCACAACTCATTTCGAGAGCCCCCTATGACCACACCATCCCATAGTTGGTCCCCTATGACCACTTAGTACACTATATATTTGTTAATTTTGGTTGTACTAGTTCTGTAATGGTGAATGCACATGTACCTAGAATTAATTAATCAAGTTATAAAATGTATATTGACATGCATAATGTCATGCAATACCCGTCCATTATGTACCATGCAATAACTAGCCATTTATTGACACATTTAACAGCAATTATACACATCAGAGGAATCATGCACAGCAGAATCATAAACATAATTACCAAACCCCAATTAGGATTTACAACAAATAACATATAATTATAACACATCGCACATAAATACAATAAATTGCATACGGAACACTTACCTGAACATAAGACCAACTAATTGCGGGCTTTCCATGTACTTCCCAACCATAGATGATGTGGTTCATGAACTCTCAACCATGGGTCACACTCGAGTTGGGGATTCAACTCATGGTAAATAGTATGTACATTGAGTACTGTGAAAATTCCTAGACTCTAGGAACCCCTACTGTAGCAAATCTGAATCTACTTCACCTACTTGATTTTTAAATTACATTCATTAAGTTATTCCTCTAAATACTAAAGCAAATTACTTTTGCAACCTACACTAATTATATATTTGATCTCATGAAACAGAAAACAGAGCAAAGAACAAGATACATAGGACACACTTATTTTTGGACACAATAGTCCCCGGAAAAACCCAATGTGGGAAAACCGATGCAGCAGTTCTGAGGGTTTATTATTATGCATGAGAAATATCTAAATACAAATCTAGTATGCTCATCTAGCAATCCTTTATAGAGAAAATACTGGCAGAAAATCTGAGTGAGTTTTACCTCACTTCACCCAGCAGAATTCCAGCTGATCCGACACAAGACTGGCTAACCTTGGCTATTTCTGCGCTAGCCCTGTGTAGGCTTTGTGTCACCTTCTCTTCCCTCCATGTCATCTCTCTCAACTGTTCTGGCAGTTCCCGGCAGTTCCGGCAGTTTCGGCTTCGGCCCTCTACATCATCTTTCCCAATTGTTCCGGCAGTTCCAGATTCTACCCTCTGTGTCAGATTTCTCGGTTGTTCCAACAGTTCTAGATTTTTCCCTCTAGGTCCGCTTTCTTAGTTGTTCTGGTAGTTCCCGACATTTATGGTTGTTCTGGTAGTTCCCAAAAGTTCCAGTTATTCTAGCAGTTCTGGCTTCTGCCCTCTGCATCAGCTTTCCCAGTTGTTCCAGTAGTTCCGGCTTTTGCATGACAAATAACTTTTCTTCTCTATTGGCTCTCTCCGCTTCATTGTATGTATTCTCTAGAAAGTCCTTCTCCGCAGTGTTATGCTGCTAGCACTGCCACTGCTAACACTGCATTCGTACTGCAACTCAATTGTTGAGAGAAGCAACTAAAAAACATTCAAAATTAGTTGAACTTAACTGTGTTCAGCATAATACAATGAATGTTGGACTCTAACTGTTGTTGATTCTGACCCTCTAAATCTTCTACATTGCTGCTGACTCCTACACTATTGCCAACCTTGTTCTGTGTTGATCAATCTCTGGTCCCAAGCTATTGCATTTTTCCTCCAAACAATCCACTGCATCATCTGATACTAAGTCCATCTCGCTACTGTTGAATCTCGAGCTCCCATAGCAAGGAATTGATCCAAGAGGTGGACTCCTCAAGGATCCTGCCCACATGTAGTCCTCCTAACTACAACTCAATATTGTCCCATCTCCCTCCTTGAGATGAGTGGGCACTCATGGCATACTCATCCTCATCAATCTTTGTTGAAGCAGCCTTAGGATCATGTTTCTCATCCTTGTCCTTTTTCTTCAAAGGACGGTAGGTTTCATAGTGGCCCAACTCACCACAACTGAAACATTTCACCTTCGAAATGTCCTTCTTTTGCTTCAGCTTATGTTGTCCCTTCAATGCTAAAGCTACGTTCTCCTCCTCCTCCTTCCTTTTTGTGCCACTCCCACTGCTTCCACTGAGCTTGACCTTCACTAGGTCCCTCCTTAACTCATCTTGTTGAATATTTTCCCACATCTCCTCCATGAAGTTAGTTTCTCTCTGCCCAATATGCTTTGGACAAAAACTTGTCATTCATCTGAGACTCCATTTAGGGCTATCCTCACCATCACAGTTGGCTAAGGAGTGGACCCCACTGCAACAAGATGGTCTCTAGTGTCCTGAAGACGTTGAAGATAGAGGTTCAGCTCTCCTCCTTTCTGCATCAAAGTCCAATGCAACTTCTGCTCTAAATACATCTTCCATTGTTCGGAAGAGCCTTCATACAGACATGACAAGGCTTCCCACATCTCTTGGGTTGTATCCTTTCCTTGCAAGTGTGAGACCACATGATATCGAACTCCATCAAGAATGAGCCTCTTTGCCTTCCCCTGCTCAGCCTTGTACTTCTTATTTTGATTGTTGTCAGCAGGAACAGCTACAACACTATTGACGTAGGCCTCGAGATCATATTCCTCCAAAACAGCTAAGATTCTAGTCTTCCATATGACATAGTTGGAAGCACTATCTAACTTGTCCTGATCTCTGAGCCCGTGCGATGCCATTTCACCCAACTGTTGAACTGACTCCTCTAGTCACTGCTTAGCATTGCTCCGCTTCTCAGTCAGTGAGAAATTCAAACTTTCTGGCGGACAGTTCTCTGAGGAGTAAATTCCCCTCCTACGTGTCTTCGTTCTTTTCCAGCGGATTTCTACCCCAGCAGAAACTGCGCCCTTCAAGCACTGCGCTGAGGTTCCGCATCACTCCCTCTGCCTCTGCAAACTCACAAACTGAAAATCGTACCTCTTTGTCGTCTCACTCAGAGAGAGATTTCCTCGAATCTGCTTCCCATCAAGGACTGCGCAATCCCTTCAAGGGGATTCAAATTGCTTCCAAGTGTAGCTTTTGGCCTCACTACTCAGCACTGGATCTGATCTTCTTGTTTCAAATCAATGCTCTGATACCATGTGAAAAATCCTAGACTCTAGGAACCCCTACTGCAACAAATATGAATCTACTTCACCTACTTGATTTTTAAATTACATTCATTTAGTTATTCCTCTGACTGAAGAAAATTACTTCTACATCCTACACTAATTAAATATTTGATCTCATAAAACAGAAAATAGAGCAAAGAACAAGATAAATAGGACACACTTATTTTTGGACACAATAGTCCCCGGAAAAACCCAATACGGGAAAACAGGTGCAGCAGTTCTGAGGGTTTATTATTATGCAAGAGAAATATCTAAATACAAATCTAGGATGCTCATCTAGCAATCCTTTACAGAGAAAATACTTGCGGAAAATCTAAGTGAGTTTTACCTCACTTCACCCGGAAAAAGTTCTGTTGATCTGGCACAACACTGGCTAACCCTGGTTATTTTTGCGCTAGCCCTGCATAGGCTCTGCATCACCTTCTTTGCCCTCGCGTCAGCTCTCTCGGTTGTTCCAACAGTTCTCAGAAGTTCCAACTTCTACCCTCTGCGTCAACTTTCCTGGTTGTTTCGACAATTCCAGCTTCTGCCGTCTGCGTCAGCTTTCCCGGTTGTTCCGGCAATTCCGACTTATGCCCTCTGCATCATCTTTCCTAGTTGTTTCGACAGTTTTGGTTGTTCACTGCAATTCTGGCTTCTGCCCTTTGTGTCAACTTTCCTAGCTGTTCCGACAGTTCCAATTGTTCCTGGCAGTTTTGGCATTTGCGTGACAAGCAGCTTTTCTACTATGCTAGCTCTCTCCGCCTCTCTATCTGTATTCTCGAAAATTCCTTCTCCTAGATTCTCATTGCCCCTCTGTTGCAGAATGATCACTTAATTCGAAATCCTTAGCAAACCTTTCCCTAGGAATCGAATTCTTGAGCAATTCGTTCTCTCCGTGTGTTTCCAAATGAACCCCAAGCCTCCATTTTATACTTTTCTTGTTGAGTCTTCAATGGTCAAGATTAATTCTCTAATCAACGGCTAAGATTAAAACATGACTTGATCCGCCTTCTAGATAATTCTCACCCATATTTTGATTAATACCCATTAATATTTTAATTTTCGTAAGTTTAGACTTAGGAACCCCATTAAAAATATTAATTATTTTAATAAAATACAATCCGGGTGGAATTTCACCAAAGGGTTTATGGGTTCTTTAAAACTCATGTGCCTTAGGCTCTCCACCAATTTTCAAGGTTATAACACTTCCGATGCTACCAAAAACTAACAAGTACCAGACAACCACACCAACCAAGGTACCATCCCCAGTGGCCTTTGCCTCTAATCATAGGCTCACATTCCCTCTAACATTCATCCAAGTGGAGCAACCCTTCTCTACACCCAATAATCCCTCAATGGTGCCCACCTTCTAGGGTGCCTTATAGCTAGCTAGGGATGATCTCAGCCCTATGGTTTCCAAGAGTTCTTGCTATTATTTGGGGCTTCTAGATACCCTTCGAAGCCAAACCGAAACAACTCACAGTTAGTTTACAAAGCCCAAGGACAGGGCTTACAAACTAGTCACCAAATCTAGTTGCAGCATAACTCCATGGTTGCTCGAGCCTTAAACCAGAGCCACCAGAGCTCTCACTAGAATGCATACTCTATGGCATGATTAACTAAATAACCATGTCGCAGTCAGTTATAGAGTCCATTCCTAGGACTCACTAACTCCACACAATAACTAAAACTCTAAAATTGAAGGTTCTCCTTGAATGAATGAACTCCTTCACCAAAAAAAAAAAACTCACTTTATAAATGCATGGCTCTTTCCATGTGGCACCCTCTAAAGGCACATTAGCCTTAGTGAATTTTTCATTAGTAACACATCACATCAAATATATTGCCCTTTGTCCCTGGAGTTGAGTGCCCCCATACTCTTTTTTGTATAGTTGTTTTGCAACCAACCATTTATTTTATTAATAATTTGTGCAATATTTACATCATGATTACAATTCCAAGTTCTTTGGCCTCACCATCATTAAAGGCATATTTTTCTCGAGCACATTGTCCAAAAACATATATGTATATATATATATATATATATATATATATATATATATATCTCTATATATATATATATATATGTATATATATATGTATATATATATGTATATATATATGTATATATATATGTATATATATGTATATGTATATATACATATACATATACATCTATATACATATATATATATATGTATATATATGTATATGTATGTGTATATATATGTATATGTATATATACATATACATATACATCTATATACATATATATATACATATACATATATATACATATACATATATATATATATACATATATATATATATATATACATATACATATATATACATATACATATATATAGATATATATAGATATATATATATATATATATATACACATATATATATATACATGGGCATGTACTCCCTCAAAGTAAACTCAGCTTACCAGCCTAATTAATATGTCTCTGGCATATTTTCTCAAGCAGGTTGTCCAAAAACATATATAAAAATATTTACATGGGCATGTAAGCCCTCAAAATAAACTCAGCTCACCAACCTAATTAATATGTCTCTGGCTAACCATTCTAATAGTCACGGTACGCAAACCCATTACACAAGCACACGCCTAACATGTGGATACTTACAGACAAACACTAACCTCAATACCACACATACATACATATGCATCATAGGTTTCGGGAAGGCTCTCTAGCCTCACAGCCATCAAAGGCATATTTTTCCAGGCACACTGGCCCTAAAAAATATATAAACATATTTACATGGGAATGCAGACCCCCAAAATAACCTTAGGTCAATAGCCTAATTAATATGTCTCTATCTCACCAGTCTAACAGTCACAATCCTCAAATCCATTACACAGGCACACCTGCCTAACATGTGGATACTTACAGAGGCACGCCAACCTCAATATCACGCATACATATATATGCATTACAGGTGTCAGGAAGGGATATTACATTCCTCGCTCCTTTTTTATGCACTTTTCTTAGTGCATCATATGCACATCCAAATCTTATTGTATATTAACTTGTGCTCATAGTCTGTAGTTGTAAGTCCATGTCCCCATGCCACACCAATGGCTTCATTCTGGGGTGCCCTCCATTTCTTGTCCTATTTACACAACAATAAGCTCTAGAGGTCCTTGCCATGCCCCACATTGATAAGTGTGCAATCTTGGAACGATCACCATCATATCTAGAGGGCATCAAACAAATGGAATTAATACCTGCAACAGTTCATTTTTATACATAGATATATTTTCTTTCTTTCAAAAAGAGAAACAAGAACCAAATGCATACAATCATTAATATAAAAAAGACATGGAAAACACAATTCCATCCAATGCAAAAGCCATAATTGGCTTCCAAGTGCCTTAACCATGAAGCATTGTCCCTGCATACAATCCTTGTATACAATTCTTTCATACACTCATATTTCTTTAACTATTGTTTTTGCATTTCTAGTTGCATTTATCCTTGCTTCGCTGTCTAAATTTATATAACATCCCAACCTGTCAAAGTTGTATCAAACATGTTTCCATAACCATTGTCTTTTATCATGTTGAAAAACAATTCACTTAGATTTATTACTAATACCATCCCTCTTTGTGGTGTATTTACCCCGACACAATTGTTGTAGATATTTTCTTGTTATTTGATTCCCAAACTATTTGCAATCCGCAAAATGGGTCAAACTACTAAACCCCACAATCGTATGGGCATGAATGGCCTTATATGTTTAATCTCTTTTGTAGGCAGCACTATTCTATGCCTCACTAAAAGAGAATATCAACAACCTACAATTTCATTCTATTCTACCTCCATCCTAACCAAAATATTGAGTTTTATCCCTTATCTCACAGGTCATGGAAAAAACTACATGTCCTCTACTATCTTCAACCAACACGCATGTGCATTCTCCTAGAGAGAGAATGGCCCAAAAGATAATCTAATATCAAATTATAACTCTATTCACCCACTGGAAAAACGACGTACCAACAACCTGCAATGTCTCTAGTTTTTATGTTCAACTCCTCCAATGTTATTGATATGTTGTTGACTTCCCTTATTCTTCAATCTATGAGAAGCACAAAATTACTATATACCATACCATATTAATATCAGTCAACATGCAACATCACACACATGCTCAATAAACCATATGCATACAAATTACATGTTTTACATTATGCATACTATTGTATGCATATCTCAGTTATATGTTCTCTAACATTTCCAACATTTGTGTACCTGTTAACAGTGTTGGATACTGCCAACATACAAGGGTCTCCCTGATGTAAGTCCCAATTGTACCTCACATTGTTTGGAGTAGAGGCCCCATCTGGAGTATCGGATCGACCACCATAACTTAAGGTTTGCCTTGTTTTCAATAGATAACATAAGAGATTATACACATAACCTTTGAATAAACAAGTAAGTTAAAATTGTGAAACACCAATTGCAATGTGTAAAAGGAGGTATTCACGAGAGGGGAGACAAGAGTGAGTCTCTAGAAGGAAAGTAATAGTATTATCCTAAGAGAGGCACACGAGAGCAAGGAAAAATTTGTTAGTTATCTAGCAAAATAGTTCACATAGACACAATGTTTACTAAAGAAAATACAACACACATTCAACAAGATAAGCACTAAATCCAATGAAGTAGTTCAATATATATGAAAATAACATATACTGCAAACATCCAAAGAATAGTCTTACAATATTCATGATACATGCATGAAAATGTGTTGGCTCAATGAGCTTCAATTATTAGGTGAAAGATCCAAGTACACAGTTACAATGGTGAGCCACTAGCTCCAGTAATGGAACATTAAGTCACTTATTTATTCTCCAAAGAATAGTTTCCTCCCCTATGCCAAGTTAGAGAATCCAAGACTAGCTCTCCAAAGCCTAAGCCTCCAAAATCCCTTTGCTTGAGTTTTGAGATTTCTCTTATAACAAGAGGAATGACCTTTCTTATCCCCGTGACTCTTGAACTACCCTCATGACTCTTGGACTTCTAATATGAAATTTTGACTTCCATGAGACTTTTGTACTTTTCCTAATGATCCTTTTGTCCATTTATGACTCTTTAGTTCACATGTGACTTTTCATATTCCACATGTGGCTCTTGGACTTCCACGCATTACATTTTATAATTTTAATTTTGATAATTACATCATTACCTCCACAAATGATGTGGCAAGACACATTGACACATATGACATGGTGATGAAAATTGTACATACCATGACTTGGCATTAATGACATGGAAATTCACTATGATGTGGTAATGCCAAGCTGTTGTCTTTGTTGCTATGTGTTTGACTTCTCCATGAAAGATTTTATCAGTACTTCATATTTATGAAATATTTGTTTTTTTCTTCATCTTCACCCTGCAAAGGGTCATGGATCAACATTGTAGTCCTCTAAGTCGTCATGAAATGTATTCATTCTATCTTGTCCTGAGATATCTTCATGTCTTCATGATGGTTCTTCTTTGTGCTTCTTCTCTACAAGAGCTTCTTTGTTTCCTCTCCTTGAAATCTTTCTTAAGCATCATGTTTTCATGCTGAGACAGTACACCTGCCCATGATGATCACTCATGAAAGGGAAAAAATAGTCTTGGAATCATTTAGCTTATCCCTACCTTGCTCATGAAAGAAGTTTCTTGTGATAGGCTTGTGAAAGGACTGAGAAGGAAAGGTATGATGAGGATGGTGCAACTGATCTCAACAATGGCTAAGGAGAGCACCACTGCTCACTAGAACTACTTCATGTGCTATGAGGATGGGTTCTTCAAGGTTCATCATAGTGGGCAAGCGCAAGAAACAATGCATTAGAGAAATTTTGAGGTCTAATTTGGGCCTCAAAACAAAAATACATAACCAAAATCAAATTTATAAGAACCAGTGGGATTCAAGATGATGATGTTAACCATGTTGGATGATTCACCATTTTTGGAGTAAAAAAGTAAAGATTAAAAAATACCAAAAAAAAAACTACTTTTTCAACTTGTATTTCAACTTATCTCCCTATAGTTTTACTCAAATTCCAAGCAGGAGCACTCGTTCGATGAAAAATTTAATTCCTCATCCAACCAATACCCATGTCGCATACTTTCGATGGACCCTACTACACGAAAAATGAGAAATACATTAAAAACATGATTGCAATCACCTTTTTTCATGTATTTCTCATTTTTTGTGTAGCAAGGTCCATTTAAAGTATGCAACATGGGTAGTCTTCGGATGAGGAATTAAATTTCTCATCCAACAAGTTCTCTCGCTCAAAATTTGAGTAAAACCGTTGGGAGATAAGTTTGAAAGTAGTTTTTTTTTTTTTTTTTCCCTCTAAAATTTGATGATGTTATTTAATCTTATTTTATCATTTCCACTATTATTTTATAATATTCCTTAGGAGGCCCATTTTAGACCTCACAATTTCTCTAATGGTGATGAGCCTACTAACTAAGATTTCGCAGTGCGAAGGGCTGAAGGGAGAGGAAGATAATGACTATGCAACTTGACTTGACATGGACTGAGAGGAGGCCTCATTGTTATCTAGGACTACACCATGCACTAAGGGAGCAAGGCAGGACAAGTCTTGGGTGCAGTGTGCACTTGCAAGAGACAAGGCAGCATGACTTCTCACTAGGAATGCATTATGCACTAGGAGATGAGACAGGACCACAAGGAGGTCACAAAGTGCACATGTGTTGGCTTGTTGGGGCCTGACCTAGGTTCGGAGATGATTTAGCCAAACAAATCCCAGTACTGTTGGCCCTTTCGGCAATAGTCCGCTGAGCGCGGACTCAGGTCTCACCCGAAGTAGTATGGGAGGGTGCTAGAACCAAGTTTCTGCACCCTGGGGATGTCTGATGGGTTCCAGTGGTCCGCGGTTTGACCCTGCACGCACGTCGCTACGCGCACTTATCAGTACCTTGCAGCAGTGATGCTGCCTTCGCACAGCCCTACTCGGGGGTCAAACAGTGTTATTACCCAAATCCTTACTAGAAACCTGATATTAGTTGATTAACTTAGCTTATCTGTATGCTTTCATTTATACTTAACAATATTCACCATTCATACAAAAGCGCGCAGTAAATAAATAGTATAATTGCACTTGATATCAAACATGTAATAACATAAGAATGGATACACAGAATTCAAATAAAACTTCTCTTTATTATTCTTCTTCCTTGGTTACAGACTCGACTCCGGTCAGCGCACTCAGCTGCAGGGGTCCGCGCACTCAGCTGCGGACTCTACTAGGCCTCTGCACACTTAGTTATAGAGCCTCTTCCTACTACTACGACCCAAGATACTCAGACTCTTGCTCTATGCTTCGCTATCTTTCAGACTCCATCCATTGGTTAACTAACTACTTTACAACTTAGAGCCTCACTCTATTTATACAATCCCATGGTCCGCGGACCATGGGTAGGCCGACACTACATTCAAAACTTAGGGTGGACAACCCTACAACTCTAACATATAATTTGCACTCTGCACCCACAATTCGCAGAGTTTTTACAACAATATTACTCAAAACTTGGGCTTTGAGCCCTAAACCATGATGTGGGGGGATTCCATTCCTAACAGGCCCCCAACGCAAACATCATGACTCACCCTCGAGTCACTCTATCAGTGCGGTGATCTTGGCGCGGAGTCCCTCCAATTGTTTCTGTATGGTGCTGATGTCTGCAACGCACTGAGCTGCTACTTGTTGTACCTATTGCATTCTCTCTTCTGAGCCCTCTATTTCCGGCATGCTGCGCTGCATCTGTGCATGCATCCCCTAAATATGTGTGAGCTTTCCTTCAATATCTGCCATGATTGTGAAGGCTTCGTCAATCCATGGCTAGATGTGTGCTTTGAGAACTGCTTCCTTGTGGGGCACCGCGTCCACTTGCTCCTTTAGTGCCTTGGCTTGCTACATTCTTGCAAGCCGCTGAGTAAGGACTACTGTCTGCGCAGTCCCTCTGATGTTGTCATATTGTTGTTGGAGTTTGCGTGCCTCTGTCTCCAGCCGCTAGATGTTGGGGTCCTCCTGCAACGTCGTGAGGACCTCAAGCGCCTGTTCCAACATGTTGGTACAGTCGCGCACTGCACCTCCAATCTCTTCCAACCCTACTATAATAATGTTGGCGCGTTATTCTTTGATTTCTGAGGGAATGGAAGGCTGCGCCTTCAACTGCAGCTCGGTGATCTGGAGATTTAGCTCCAGCTGCACCCTTGTTATCACTTCTCTTGCATCGTGGACTCCACTGGCCAAACTGTGGATCTGCACTTCCACTGGTAGATCTGCTGCAATAGCCAGCTCTGGGACGCGTCGGTAAGTGTCATCTACCATCTGCACCAACCTTTGGTTCTGCAACACCAACTCGTCGCGTTGCAAAATGATCTGCTCCATATTGATCTTTTGTTCACTAAAAACTTGGATCGTGCGGTTCTCCCTAGTGCGCATCTATGTTGTTATTCCATCCTATAGCTAATAGAGAATTTCTTGGGGAAGGGTAGCTAGATTAAGGCCAAGGCCTTTCATCATGCTAACCGTCTTTCGGTCCATCGGCTCTGATGATGTTAACGCTCCCTCGGGCAACACTATTGTGTTGGCCATCCTTGTGCGCAACATCTGCTCTGCTACTGAAGTGCCTGCTGCGATGTGGGTAGACAAGGTACCTTCCTGAGGGGGCCGCACCTGTAATCCCTGCAGCTGCACCCTAAGGGCCCCCAACACAGTCTGGTGCTCCATCATAAACTCTTGAAGCGCTTTGTTGGTGACATCGCAAAATGTCTCGCCGATGCCATGGAGATCACCTTCAGTTAAGGTGATCAGGTCAATGGCCAGCTTCGAGGCCTTGACCTTCTTCCTTGGACCCGATCTCTTTGCGATGCACGGTCGTTTGAGTTGTGTGGACGTGGTCCTTGGGTTCGTGCTCCCATTTGCTATTGATGTTTCCTCTGCCTCCTGCCCTGAGGACATTGCTTGGCCCTCCTCTGCCTGTACCATTGCGGCCTCTATTGTCTGCACTATTGTTGCTGCTTTTGCAGCCTTCTTCTGCTCCATGACTTCTTGTGCTACATTGCGGACTACTCTTACCTCAACTACCGCTTTTTCGTTCCACCTTCTCACGGCCAGTTGGGTGACGCGCAGCTTGGCATCATCCTTCTATTTTTGTGTTGTCGCTTTCTCCAGTTTCGCCAAATCTAGGGCGCGCCACTCGGGAGGCCATGTCTCCAAACAGTGAAGATTGCATCGTCAGTGGCTACAAATGGTAGCTTCATCCACTGCTTCGTCGGATCCTTCCGCGCCCTAATGTATATGTTGTGCATATCTGCCTTGAAGTCTACAAAACTCTACAGACTATTGTGCATCGTAGGTGACAGGCACGGCCTCCTGTTGATCCACATTCGGATGCTCGCCTCCATGAGCACCCAAAAAAATTTTATATCACAAATCTGTTTCATGTCCTTGGTGGCCTAGAGCGAAGCATACTTCGCGGCCTCTGGTAAGTCTCGGTCAATGTTCGGGAACTGACTATCCTCTGGTAGTTCTCCTGCTACCAGCAAGATGGATAAGAGCAACCACGCGTAGTGGAAGGTCTTACCCTGCTCCTAGGCTTCGCGACAGTTTAACAAAAACTCCTCGCAGAGGAACTCAACCCAGTTGAACTGGACCCCCTCTACGCATTGTTCAGCCAACGCGACCACCGGTGTTGGTACCTCATCAACGCAGCATTTTCTCATCACTTTACCGACAAGGAGTTGGGTGGCTATGCGCACCCCCTTATCCTTGATGCTAGAGATGGCGTAGCCCCTCTTCTTTTTCTCCAACTTATACTTTTCCTTCATGGCCTCTGCGAGAGCCAAATCGCTACTTTTCCCAACTATCATTGCGGGGTCCTTTCCCTTATAGGGAAGCTAAGAAATCCGGTGGATGAGGTCTGTCGTGATGGGAATAGGCTCCTCCAGCCATAGATACCCATCATGCACCAGGCAGAGCAGCTGCTTGATGACGAAAATGGTGATGGGTGCGTGGTGGAAATGTGGAATCCATAACAAGTGCAGCAACTCGGCCTTTTCCACACCGCGCAGCCATTTTCACGGCTCTAACGCTATCACCGACCCCTCCATATTCTGCTTCATCAAATTTTCCGTCTCTAAGTGCAAGAACTTCTCGTTGTCCGCGAGGTCCCAGTCTTCAAATTTCATGGTGGGCACGTGGCCTAGGTGCGAGCCCTCAAATATAATGCCATTGGGGAGGAGCGGCGTCTGGAGTAAACTCTTTGTTGCATCCAGATCCTTCAGTACTTTGGCTTTCCCTTTCCACGGAGGGACATACGTGGGCAGTTTCACTGTAGAGCGCAACGGTTGGATGTCCTCCTCCACGTCTTCTTCTTCTGCGGTGGCAATCAGGGCCTGCAAATCTTCTTCCTCCTCATCTGTTTCAATCATGACTGCCTTCCCTTTTTCTTCCATTGATAACTTGTTGTGTCGCGGATTCCTCGGGGACATGCGTACTAGTCCCATTGCCTGCTTATCCTTCTTCGACCTCGGCGTCCACGGTGATTTGGGGATTTTTGTCACAACCCCAGTGCCTTCAAGAACATCCTGTACCATGGGGGTCTGCACAGCCTCGCCGATGGTTCCTTCCTCAATTCCCAACCCATCCTTAGTGGTCGTCATCATCTCTACACAGTATTTTGTCTCTCGCGAACTCAAGGGCTCTATTATCGCTCAACTCTCAACACTCTGTGCTCTGCTCAACCGCTCAATGCTCAAATGACCAAGTGTTGTCCGTTGGCTAGCCCTTTGAGTTTTATAGTGCCTTTTGAATTCAAATTCAACTGTTCCCCCCCATTTCGGGCCATCAAGGTGTTGGCCGCTCTAATTGTTTTCACAATTCGAGCTCCACATAAATTGTCAACCCGAGAAGGTCTTTTTATTCCAAAGGTAATAGCGCACTGGATATGCTCAATTTCAAAAGCAGCTCAATGTTGTAGTAAAAGAAAGACACACATTCATCAATCTATCAATTTACACTCTACTTAATTAAAGCCGAAGTCAATTAAGTTATAGCAGAAACGATTTCTCTGTTACAACAAAGGAAAATAAATCTATAAGGAAAGAAATCATTCAACCATAGCAGGAACAGGACCCTATTCCTTGGTGGGAACTTCAGCACCTGCTGCCTGGCACTAATCACACTGTAAAAGAAGTAGCCTCAAGAGGTCAAGACCCTATTCCCAGGAACAGGAACCTTCAGCACTTGTCCTCTTGTTTCTAATCACACTGCAGGTAAAAGAAAGCAATCAATGGGAGCAAGACCCTATCCCTTCGTGCAGGGATCTTCAGCACATGCTCTCATCATCCACTCGTGCATTCAATACATGTAGCGCTAAGAAACAGAGTATCGCAAACCATGTAACTAGTGTTTCAGCAACAGAATTAAAGAAAATACAAATACATAAAGAAATAAACAACTACAGAAACAAAAGGGGTGGATCTTGTGAGGAAGGCGGGCCCTTTCCTTCTCACAAGATTCCCCAGGAGAAAGAATTAAACTGGAACGCTCAAAACAAGTCTTTATTCATCTGTCAAGAAACTGATACATTGCAAAAAGGAGACTAGCTCCTGTCTCACACAATGCTGTTCTATGAATTACAGTTCGATCCCCCTCTAATGATGATGTCTCCTCTTTTTAAAGAGGAGACATCATTTACAATTTACACAAGAGCGAATATCTCGATTCTGTTCAAAACAAGACTATTTTGTTCTTTCTTAAAAAGAGATATTGTTACAACCGAGACAACAGAAGTGCTATCTTCAAGGTAATCCAGGTAACCGTATCTTCGGGCTGCTGCTATTATCCACAAAAAGTTCTTCCAGAATCGCAAATTACGCATAACGGGATTTGCGTGCTTGACGGCTGTTTCAGCAACTGAGTTAGCTGTTTCAGCATCGGGACCAGCTGTTTCAGCAACGGGACCAGCTGTTTCAGCAACGGAGTCGGCTGTTTCAGCAACGAAGTCAGCTGTTTCAGCAACGGCCGCTCGTTCCCAACAAGGCATATAACTTATCTGCGATCTTTGACTTGTGTTAGCAACAATGCACTTCAATAATTGATAAAATATAAGAGTATTATGGAATTAAATGTAAGACAGATTAACCATATAATAAAGAAGAGGTTTCTATATACCTTGGGATAAAGTGAATGATAAAGACATTGAGGTTCATGGTTTTAAGAGTAAAGTGATGTCAAAATATATAGCAAAAATGGTACATAGTGGAGTCCTAACATCCCCCCCAGCTAAAAATGTTGCATGTCCTCAGGCAACCCCTCGTCTGAATCAGAGTCTGAGTACTGGGACTGGCAATGCAAATTACTCAAGCAGTAGCTGGAGAAGGTGGCGTCTATAGGAGCTCGGAACCCGCTGTTGGTCTGCAACTGTTGCCATGCCGAGGCTTCCTCTCTGTCAGTCAACTGATAATGACTTTGATATTTTTCTGAAGGCAGCCATAAGATTGGAAAACGGAAGTGATACCCAATCCAATTGACTCCACAATGTTGAATGCAATCAATATACTTAGGGACCCTGGACAATGCAGCTTGAAGATTGAGTGGGTTAAAAGGATGATAATCCTGTCTTTCCTTACTTGACTGCTGCCAAAAGATATCATTGGCCTTCAATGCAGCAGGACCCTTCATTCTAATATGCTCTTGACACTTAAAAAGGATTGAAGCCTATAATTGCTCTATGTGCTCGTTCATTCCCGGCTTCTGCAAGAATTCATAATACTGTGCTATAAACATGGCTGGGCTTACAGGCTCTGGTCTAATCCACAGGAGTTTATTCTCCTCATTATGACTGCTTGCATTGAACGCAATCTGCCAAGTGAGCTGATTAGACAAAAATGAAGCAAATGCCCTAATTTGTATATCACCTGCAATTGGAGTAAGATTAACTCTCCTTTCTTCAGGAATGGCCTCATTATGAAGGTAGAGTTCGCACAGCAGATGCTGGTCACTTTCAGGGGCCTCCTTAAAGGTCTCAACAAATTTCTCTGAAGTCAGTAATTCATGAGGTCTGCCATATGCTATTGATTTTATTTGAAAATAAACTAGTCGTTCAGTAAGAAAGAGAGAGTAATTTACAGAGGGTTTACGTGTAACCATCAACTTCCGCACCAATGAAAACATCAAGGCTATCCGTTCCTTAGACTGTCTGGCTTCCTTCTTATATTCCCTGTGCTCTTGCAGTATTTGTTCCCAGCTATCCCAGTTAGTATATACATAGCTCTGCCATTGCAATTTATGCTGTCGTAATACTATATCCTGTTCTTCAGCATGTTTCTTCTTCCATCTGTTCAGTTGTTCCAATGGGTCCCATGGCGGAGTCTGTGTCTTTTTAACAGAAGTAGTGGGTTGGGACACTAATTCCTCTGTCTGTATGGCTGCCTCAGAGGTAATGCGTTGGGGCATTGTTTCTTCTGTCAGAATAGCTGCATCAGTAGTAGTGTGCTGGGGCAGTGTTTCTTCTGTCGGAATAGCTGCATCAGTAGTAGTATGCTGGGGCAGTGTTTCTTCTGTCGGAATAGCTGCATCAATAGTAGAGTGCTGGGGCAGTGTTTCTTCTGTCGGAATGGCTGCATCAGTCCACAAAGGATGAGATATCTCTGGTTTGATTTCTTCTTCTTCTTGCACCATAGGGGGTCCTACTGGTTCTTGTGGAGCAGTAGGGCATTCCTCTAGTATTCCCTCTGTCATAATTGTTTCAGGGAGTGGAATTTCAACTACTTTATAGCCTGCATTCTGATAAATGGTGCCACACTCCTTGCACATATATTCCATACATGGCTCCCTATTTTGCATTGAGGCTACATGTGCTAATGTATGGAGATTGAGTTCTTTTTCAAAAGCCTCTCGAGCCATGGCTAATTCATCTCTGTAAGCTTCTAATTCAGACTTCAGGAACTCATTTTCCTGCAGTAGAGATGTCATAGTGTGTGGACCTTGTATGCTGATTGTTTCTGTTGGAATATTTTGTTGATGCACGGTGGTAGCTGGTTGTTGCACCACAATGGGTGGTTCCTGTGTTTCATCCACCGTGCCAGGAATGGATTCTTGTTCTCCAGTGACTAGATCTGATACCACACTGGGTAATCCTTGTGTTTCATCAGGAATGAATTCTTGTTCCTCAGTGACTAGATCTGATACTACACTGGGTAGTCCTTGTGTTTCATCGGGAATGAATTCTTGTTCCTCAGCAACTAGTTCTGATACTACACTGGGTAGTCCTTGTGTTTCATCAGGAATGAATTCTTGTTCCTCAGCAACTAGTTCTGATACCATAGTGGGTAGACCTTGTGTTTCATCCATCGGGCCAGGAATGGATTCTTGCTTCTCAATGACTAGTTCTGATACCACAGTGGGTGGTTCTTGTGTTTCATCCACCGGGCCAGACATGGACTCTTGTGCCTCAGTGACTAGTTCTGGTACCACAGTGGGTGGTTCTTGTGTTTCATCCACTGGGTTAGGAATGGATTCCTGTGTCTCAGTCTCCGGTTCTGGTATTTCAGTCACTGGGCATTTCCCATTATCATCCTGCTTGTTGTATTCCTGTGCCTCAGTGACTGGTTCTTGTGGAGCAGTCACTGGGAATTTCCCACTATTATCCTGCTTGGTGTATTCTTGTGCCTCAGTGACTGGTTCTTGTGTTTCAGTCACTGGGCAAGTGACTGGTTCTTGTGGAGCAGTCACTTCTTGACCCACAAACAATGTCATATTATCCCGAGGCACTGGTTTTTGTGTGACAGTGCCTTCGGACGAGACAGGTTGGGAAGTTTGGGATGGGGATAAGGGTTTTAATAGAATAGTGGCAGGGTTAGGGAAAATGGAAGTGGATTTTGTCTCAACAGTCTTTGTCCTCTTCCTTTTTGATAGGAAGGCAGTAAAATCACTGCCTTTCCTCTTTTTCGAAAGGGAGGGCTTTTTCTTGGGGACAGGGTTTTCCGGAGGGGTAAGAATTTGGGATGTAGACCTTGTCCGTGGTCTGGAGCTTGTGACTGCTGGGGTTTTCCTCTTTTTCTTAACAGGTGAAGAAGGGGGTGTTAGAGAGTCGTCACTAGGGACAGGAATAGTAGAGGGTGTTAGCTCTGCTAACCGAGGCGAGCTCGGGGTTGGGTTGACTGGGGAATGCGGGGTTTCCTCCTGTTGTTCTTCATGAGGAATCTCTGGAATGTCATGAGGATTTTCAGACGGTTGGGACGTTTTCTCTTGCTGAGGAATTTCGACCGGCTGGGGAATTTCAGGTGGGGCTTGCAAAGGGACTTCGGGTAATTGGGGAATTTCTGGTGGGGCTTGCAGAGGGACTTCAGGTGGGGCCTGCGGAGGGACTTCAGGTAGGGCCTGCAGAGGGGGATTTTGCTGAGCAAAACCCCTCTGTATTAGCAGCTGGCATAAGCGGTGATGGGTAAGGGATGACATTGGAGATTTGGCTCGTTTACAATAATACGACATGTTTTTAATACAACCAAGCAGATAATAAGGGATATTGATGAGTCTTCCATTCCTCAAATGATTCAGCAAAAC
Organism: Pinus tabuliformis; assembly: GCA_031772625.1. Taxonomy (NCBI): domain Eukaryota; kingdom Viridiplantae; phylum Streptophyta; class Pinopsida; order Pinales; family Pinaceae; genus Pinus; species Pinus tabuliformis. The sequence goes on from CM062809.1 coordinate 47,732,011, forward strand.
AAAGTCATGATTGTACACTACCTGATAACGCCCCTCACATGTTAGGTAGTGTTTGACGAATTCTGCTACTGATGGCCATGGTTGAGGAAGTGAGTGCAGACTGACCCCGCGGCCTCTGGGTTCCACTTGCTCGTCCGGGCGCAGGAATTCTTGCTGCGCGTTAAGAACGACCTGCTTCCTGCTAAACCAGCGAATGCCCTCAGCTGGCAACCCTGATACCTGAACTATGTCATCCTCTGTCACTGAAATGCGAACCCCTCGGACCACTGAGAAATTGTCTTCAAGGTTTTGTGCAAACTCTAGTACTTCTTCTGCGTTAAATTCTCCCAACCTTTCAAAATATGCTGTCCACCCCGCTTGTTGGAAGATCTGATACACTTCAGGAAAGAACTGAAGAAGACTTATGGAGCCGGGCTCATTTCTAATGGCCGTCCCTCCCATGGCTGAAGCTTTGAGTTTTCCGCAGAGGCACAATACAGTATTCTCAGACCCTGATCGGACTAGTTGTTGCAACAAAGGCTGCGTAGTCTAAATGACGGCAAAAATGGATATGATAACCGGCGGCAGGTTGGTTCATGCGAAATAATTATTCCATTTTCGGAATTCCCCCCCCTACGTATGGTGTAATAATGATTGGACGTGGAAGGATATGCAATCATTATGAAATGAAATCCTCTCTTTTAATATGATTTAACCGAATTACATTAAAACCATATACCTTATACTTTACCTTTGATTAATAATTCGAAGTGTCGGTTGCAATAGCTTTAATGATCATAGAAGGGTCTGTGGATTGTTAGACGAAGGTGTAATTGAGTCTGGTATATGCCAAATATCGTGAAGAACCAGGAAGCTTTTATGAGAGCAAGGAGGGATACTGCTTTGATGATAACCAATTGCTGAGACTGTTGTTTAAGCAACTGAAGAATGAACGATACCTTGCTGAAACAGGTGTTTCAGCAATCGAGGGAAATCAATAATGCATTGTTGAAACAGGTGTTTCAGCAACGGAGGAAATCAATGATATGTTGCTGAGACAGGTGTTTCAGCAACGGAAAAAGCTGGTGTTACGTTGCTGAAACAGGTGTTTCAGCAACGGGAAAAATCAGAGAATTGGGATGACTGACTTAGGTCTGTGAATGGTAAGGGATTATTTCAGCAGTAAGGGGTGGGGAATACTGACTGAAGGAGGATATTTCAGGAATGGTGGGAGTGATAGAAATAATGTAAGTATGGGGGGATATAGCTTTTAGGAAAGGGGGTAAAATGATGGGAAGAAGCTTCTTGATTTAAAGCTTCAGATCTTCTCATGATGAATCTGTCCTCCTTATTGCTTTTCCAAAATCTGCAAAAATTCAATTGTAATATGCCAATCCTTGACAGGGATTATTAGTGCTAAATCTAATCTAATACTAAAAATACAGTGCAGAAAATTAAGTGCTGTGAGGAGCAGAAGACTCCCCTAGAAAAAGATAATGAATATCAGTCATGCAAGCAGTCTTGAAATCCTCTTTAGAAACAGGGCGCTCATACAAACGGAGCCTATGGCCATTGACTAGTAGAGGTGTTTTAGCATCATCAATTGTTACAAGTCTTACCGTTCCGTTTGGAAAGACATCATCTACTTCATATGGTCCAAGCCAACGTGTACGTAGCTTTCCTTGAAAATTTTCAAACCGAGAGTCATACAGCAAGGCCCAATTACCTTTTTGGAACTGCTTGTGTTTGATAATTTTGTCATGCCACTTCATCCTTTGTTGCTGAATCATGTTTGTTTGGTGAATGGCATCCAATCTCTTTTCATCCAACTCCAAAAGCTGCTGCAATCTAGCTGTCTGCACATCATTCAAATCAAGATTAACAGCTAAGGCAGTCTTTAAAGTTTTAATTTCAAATTCCACAGGAAAAATAGCATTTTTACCATAAACCAATTCATAGGGAGAAAAACCTGTAGTGTTTCTCCAAGTAGTCCTGTAAGCCCATAATGCCTCAGGGAGCCTTTGGGACCAATCCTTTCGGTTGTCCTTCACTGTTTTAGTTAGAATGGCCTCTAAAACTTTGTTTGTGCTTTCCACCTGCCCATTGGCCTGGGGGTGGTATGGTGTAGTCATTCTATGTTGAATATGATATTTGTGAAGGGTAGATTTAAAACCATGAGAATTGAATGGAGGTCCTCCATCAGTAACTAGCTCTCTGGGAATTCCAAATCTAGTGAAAATGTCTTCAAACAAGAAGGCCAGAACAGCCTCTTCATTGGCTCTAATAAGTGCTTTGGCCTCCACCCACTTAGTCATATAGTCTGTACAGACTAATATATAGGTCCTTTGATTGGATGGAGGGTTAATGGGTCCTATGAAGTCCAAGGCCCATCTTTCAAATGGTTCAGAAACTACCTGGGGGTTTAATGGCATTTGGTCTCTATGATTGGGTTGACCCATTCTCTGGCAACTGTCACAAGCCCTTACATATTTCTTTGCATCCTTAAATAATGAGGGCCAATAGTAACTCATCCTCAGAATTTTATGCGTTGTTCTTTTATCAGCAAAATGGCCTCCACAAGGGCCATCATGACAAGCTTTCAATATGTCATACACTTCATCTTCTCTAATGCATCTTCGGATCTCCTGATCAAGCCCAGTATAGAAGAGACATCCGCTTATCCAACTGTACCTGGCACTTTGTTGAACAATTCTTCTCTTTTCTCTATATGACAGGTGTGCTGGTAGTTTTCCTGCAACCAAGTAATTAGCAATATCTGCATACCATGGAGAATGAGCAGAAACTGCAAACAAATATTCGTCAGGAAAACTATCATCTACTGGAATGTCATTGTCAGTTTTTAACCGTGAAAGAAAATCAGCCACCACATTTTCCTTACCAGGCCGATCTACAATTGTAATATCAAATTCCTGCAATAGTAATAGCCATCTGGTAACTCTAGCATTTGTGACAGATTTGTTCATTAAGTATTTAATAGTTGAATGATCCGTGTGCACAAAAGTAGGATAACCAGTAATATAGTGTCTGAATTTATTAATGGCATAGATTACTGCAAGGAACTCTTTCTCGGTAACTGTATAGTTAAGCTCAGCAGAGGTCATATTCTTACTGATAAAGTATATAGCATAAGGAAGATGATTTTCCTCTTGTCCCAAGACCTCTCCAATAGCAACATCTGAAGCATCAGAGGATATGTGAAACGGAAGATTCCAGTCAGGCCCCCTCAAAATAGGAGCAGTAGACAGCTGATGCTTCAGTTCTTCAAAAGCTTTTTGACAAGAATTAGTCCACTTGAATTCAGCATTTTTCATAAGCAATACAAACAATGGAGAAGCTATTTTAGAGAAATCTTTAATAAATCTCCTATAATAACCAGCATGTCCTAGAAAACTTCTCACATCAGTTTGAGTTTTAGGAACAGAAAGATTCTGAATGACTAATATTTTAGATGGGTCTACCTGAATACCTAGAGATGAAATAAAATGTCCAAGCACTATTCCCTCACTCATCATCATGTGGCATTTTTCGGTACTTAAGGAAAGGTGGGCTTGAATACATCTTTTAAGTACTTTCTCAAGGTTTTGTAATGCCTCTTCAAAAGACACACCATAGGGGGTAAAATCATCCATAAATATTTCCATACAATCATTCAGCATATCGGAAAAAATTCCTATAACAGCTCTTTGAAAGGTTGCTGGTGCATTGCACAACCCAAATGGAAGAACTCTATAGGCGAAAGTTCCCCAAGGGCTGGTGAAAGTGGTCTTGTCTTGATCCTGGGGTGCAATTTTTATCTGATTATACCCACTGAATCCATCTAGAAAAGAAAAGAATTTCTTCCCTGCAAGACTGTCCAACACCTGATCAATGAAAGGTAAGGGAAAGTGATCCTTTTGGGTAGCTTTGTTTAAAGCCCTATAGTCAACACATACCCTCCATTTCCCGTTTTTCTTAGGAACAATTACTAACGAGGAAACCCATTCACTGTCAGATATGGGGTATATAAATCCTGCGTTAAGCAATTTTTGAAGTTCTTCTTTAACAATTTCTCGTAAATTAGGATTCATTCGTCTTTGGGGTTGACAAACAGGTCGGCATCCTTCTTTAATGTAAATTCTATGAGTACATAATTCAGAAGAAATACCTTTCATGTCCGTGTAATCCCAGGCAAATGCCTCCTTATATTCGTGTAATAACTTCATTAGTTGCTGTGTTTCAGCATCTGTTAGATCAGGATTTATGTTTAATGTCTTACCGGGTTCAATTTCAACTGCTATGCTCTTAGATGGGATCGTGGTTAAAGTTTGAGATGAATCTTTAGGTTCAATCTTTTCTTGTACATCCGTTTCAAAAATTGCAGTTAATTGATTGTGTGTTTCAGCAATAACAGAAGAAGGTTCACAAATAAAATTATTGATTATCTCATCCTCTGTATTGTCTTTAAGAGTTAAAGCTTGTCCTATAGTTAGAATCGGCTGAACAGCATTATCATCATAATCCATCCATATAGAATCTTCATTATTAACTACTGGCGTAGCGTGAGGATAAAGAGTTAATTGTTTTGTTTCATAACCATTAGAAATTGTCATTGAACCAGATCTGCAACTAATAAATGCATCAGCTGTGGCCAACCATGGCCTTCCTAGAATTAAGGGATGTCCCCCCAGCTTTGTTTTAGTTTGCAATACAACAAAATCAGCTGGATATTTCCAGGATTCAACTGAAATGAGCAGGTCTTCAACAACCCCTTCTGGCTTAATTGTGGAACGGTCAGCTAACTCTAAAATGGTGGGTGTATCTCTGATTGTGTTATTCAGCTGTAACAATTGTGAAGTTTCCAGAGTCATTATATTAATTGCTGCACCTAAGTCTACCAAAACTCGGGGAATCACTGCTTTACCAATCTGAACTGTAACAGTAGGATGGCCAGGATCACCATATTTTACAGGAGGGGCTTTTCCGGACATTAATGCAGACAAGTCTCCCATCACATGTACTGTAAGGGGATCCTTGGTTTTCCTACCAGGTTTCTTAACACAAATATCCCTTAATGTTTTGGCATAAATTGGTACATCTCTTAATGCTTGTAAAAGTGGAATTTTAATATACAAATTTTGCAATTCCCCCATAAAATTAAAAGCAGGTGTTTCAGCTGCTTTGGTTAAAACCAAACGCTCGGGGAATGGAGGTTTTGTTAATTCAACATTTTTGTTAGGAGGTGTTTGAGCTTCTTTTTGTTTCTCAGTTTCATTTTTATCTGAATCAGTTATGTCATCTATGATAGGCTCTACTACTCTTCCAGATCTCAAGTGAATATCATTACATTGCATAGTAGGAAATATAGACTGATTCTGAATATCAATGACTTGCACAGCTTTATTATTGGGGTTAGGATTTGGTTGCGCAGGTAGTTGGGGTCTCATTTGGTTGTTTGGTGGGGCATTTGATGGCAGAGAGAGTGATTGTTGGAATTGAGGCATTTGATTTGGGTATGGGAGTGATTGACTATTCCAACTTGGGTTCCAAGGATTGAAAGGAGGTGGTTGCTGTGGAGGCCAAGGAGTCCACATTGAAGGGTCAACAAAGGGAGGGTTTTGCATTTGCATGGGTGGGAAATTCATTTGATTGAAAAGTGGATATTGCATTTGGTTGAAGGGGGGGTAGCTTGTTTGGCCAAAAGCAGAATAATTGTTCCAACGATTAAATGGCATACCAGAGTTCGTACCTTGCCCTTTAGGTTGCCATTGTCTTCTTTGAGTTACCAGGTAGACTGCTTCAGCTTCTTCCTCCGTTGGCTGCATTGCTGCTTTTATTCCTGGTAGAGATGGACATTGTTCTGTCTCATGATCTTTCTCACAAAGGGTGCAAACTGGTACTTTATCTCTTGGACACTCCCTTAGTGGATGTTTGTCTCTACATTTCGGGCAATAGACAGCCAGAGTTGCTTCTGCTTCAGCCTGCTTCTTCTTAACCTGCAAAGTGTCAATCTGCGAAGCAAAAGAACTTAGCATTTCGGTTTTAAATTCTTCAAGTAAATTACCTATTTCTGCTCTTGTCGCTCCTCCATTGGCTGATTTCTGTACCCTTGAATAGGTGGAATCTCTTATTCTGTTCCTTGCAGCTCCCCTAGAACACCTTTTAGCAAGTTCACAAATCTCATCATATGATTCCTTAGATATATCTCCCTTAGCAAGCATATTTAACATATTTAAACAATCATCCCTTAAACCTCTAAGTAATATTGTTTTACGAATTTCCTTACTTATATCTGGATGATCGGATCTCTGTATGTTGTATTGCAATCTTTCGATGTAGTCCTCCAGGCTTTCATCCGATTTTTGTGCCATATTGAATAATTCATCCTTCTTCTCTCTCGTCCGGCAGTAGTCTTGATATTTAAGCAGAAATTTTTGTTTCATTTGCTCCCATGTTGTGATTACCTGACTTCCAAGGCTCATGAACCATCTCAAGGCATTCCCTTTTAAGGTGGCTGGAAACAGTTTCAACTTTTGAGCATTAGTAACATAATCATAACTTCTGCATAAAATATCAAATTCAAAAAGAAATTCGTCAGGATCCTCAGTAGATAAACCATGAAAGTTAGGTAGGGCAGACAATGGGATATTTTTCATTGTTCCTGCAGGAAGATCACTGATGGGAAATCCCAAGGTAGAAAGGGAATTTTCATCCCTTCTTTCTTCTTCAGGACCTGCACGTCCTCCTCCAAAGAGGAATGCATCATTATTATCTTCCATTGTTGGCCCTCCTACTGCGCTTTCTCGATCGTCAGAATCCTCTATTGGTTCTTTAATGTTTTCTACCGGTCGTCCAGCACTTTCTACTATTTCCTCAATGTGTTCTACTGATCTGCTAATACTTCCTTCTGACTCTTCAGTGCTGACTGCTGGTTCCTCTGTATTTTCAGGACCCACAACTTCCTCTGTTCTGTAATCTGACTGAGGGGAACGCTGAAATTTTGATTTCCGAGAACTTAACCTTTGTGATGATTCAGCCTTTGATACAATCTCGTCAATAAACGTTTTTCGTCCTCCCCAGCCTTTGCCACCTGCGCGGTTATTTTTCTTCTGGTTTCCTCGTCCTCTCATGCAATCTGCACATTAAAAGAAAACAAATGAATGCTTGTTGAAATCTATAATTACCTTCCCCGGCAACGGCGCCAAAATGTTGGCCGCTCTAATTGTTTTCACAATTCGAGCTCCACATAAATTGTCAACCCGAGAAGGTCTTTTTATTCCAAAGGTAATAGCGCACTGGATATGCTCAATTTCAAAAGCAGCTCAATGTTGTAGTAAAAGAAAGACACACATTCATCAATCTATCAATTTACACTCTACTTAATTAAAGCCGAAGTCAATTAAGTTATAGCAGAAACGATTTCTCTGTTACAGCAAAGGAAAATAAATCTATAAGGAAAGAAATCATTCAACCATAGCAGGAACAGGACCCTATTCCTTGGTGGGAACTTCAGCACCTGCTGCTTGGCACTAATCACACTGTAAAAGAAGTAGCCTCAAGAGGTCAAGACCCTATTCCCAGGAACAGGAACCTTCAGCACTTGTCCTCTTGTTTCTAATCACACTGCAGGTAAAAGAAAGCAATCAATGGGGGCAAGACCCTATCCCTTCGTGCAGGGATCTTCAGCACATGCTCTCATCATCCACTCGTGCATTCAATACATGTAGCGCTAAGAAACAGAGTATCGCAAACCATGTAACTAGTGTTTCAGCAACAGAATTAAAGAAAATACAAATACATAAAGAAATAAACAACTACAGAAACAAAAGGGGTGGATCTTGTGAGGAAGGCGGGCCCTTTCCTTCTCACAAGATTCCCCAGGAGAAAGAATTAAACTGGAACGCTCAAAACAAGTCTTTATTCATCTGTCAAGAAACTGATACATTGCAAAAAGGAGACTAGCTCCTGTCTCACACAATGTTGTTCTATGAATTACAGTTCGATCCCCCTCTAATGATGATGTCTCCTCTTTTTAAAGAGGAGACATCATTTACAATTTACACAAGAGCGAATATCTCGATTCTGTTCAAAACAAGACTATTCTGTTCTTTCTTAAAAAGAGATACTGTTACAACCGAGACAACAGAAGTGCTATCTTCAAGGTAATCCAGGTAACCGTATCTTCGGGCTGCTGCTATTATCCACAAAAAGTTCTTCCAGAATCGCAAATTACGCATAACGGGATTTGCGTGCTTGACGGCTGTTTCAGCAACTGAGTTAGCTGTTTCAGCATCGGGACCAGCTGTTTCAGCAACGGGACCAGCTGTTTCAGCAACGGAGTCGGCTGTTTCAGCAACGAAGTCAGCTGTTTCAGCAACAGCCGCTCGTTCCCAACAAGGCATATAACTTATCTGCGATCTTTGACTTGTGTTAGCAACAATGCACTTCAATAATTGATAAAATATAAGAGTATTATGGAATTAAATGTAAGACAGATTAACCATATAATAAAGAAGAGGTTTCTATATACCTTGGGATAAAGTGAATGATAAAGACATTGAGGTTCATGGTTTTAAGAGTAAAGTGATGTCAAAATATATAGCAAAAATGGTACATAGTGGAGTCCTAACACAAGGCTTCCTTGCCGCAGATTTTCCCAAATCTTGCCCATAACTTTCATCTTAAATGCCCGTCGCCTGCTCCATTTGACCTCAAATCGGACATCTCGTCATGAACAATGACACCAACAGTCACTTCCTAGCCGACCCGCGTGGCAGCGCAGCCCTCCGTGCGTGGTCGTGAACCCTGTGACGTCCTACTCCTACGCGCATCTCTCATATCATGCAGCCCCCAGGCAGAATATTTTATAGTCCCGTGCTCCCTTTCAACTGCCTAGAGCGCTAAGACTGTCCTTCCTACAACTAATCAGGTGAGCGCACCACCCGGGCGGGGCTTCATCTCATCCTCCACCATGGTTCGCGGAGAATCCCCATCTTCCATTGTAGTGATCGACATCGCGCACTCTACTATTTGCACTGCACTGCCCTGGTCACTACGTTTGGCGAGATGCGATCTCAGCCACGGCAGCAGACTAACCAATTCACGACGATAGCTCTCCAACTTTTTTGTATGATTGTACGCACCTTGCCTTGCCATCCTCGGTTTCTCGACCAGAAATTATTCCTTTATTTTGTTTTCTAGCTTCTTGACCTCTGCGTTCATTAAAACGCTTTTCTCCCTTAGTCGTACCCAGTCTTTTTCAAGTTCGCAAAGTCTAAAGTTTCCTCTTCGGATTTCTTCCTCAAGTCTTATATGTTCTGTTTCGCGCAACTATGTGATTTCTTCGTTCCGGTTGGCGCGAACTATCGTATCTACGGGTGATCTTATGTGTGGACTCGTCTTCGCATGCTCCATAGGGACTACAGCCTCTGCTTAATACTTCAAATTCAGAAGTGCTTGTGCGATCAGAGTTTTGCACATGGTCATATAAGCCCATACAACCACTGGTATGCGTAGGTCCGAGTCGGTGCATCTCATATGGTGGACCCTGTTCAGCACTTCATACACCTTGTCAAAGGCTTCCCCATGTATGATGTTTGGCGCGCTAGGTTTTATCATGCTTCGTCGTTTGCCCACTTGTCTTGCCTGCTTCTGCTTGTTGTTCTTGTTTCCTATCGTGATAGCAGTGTGCATTCGTGCAAGCTGCATACCATACGCTTGTACCCATATGGAAAGATGGGCGCGCAAGCTGTTTCGCCCGTAATAACCGGCTATCATCTGTAGCTAAGGTTTTCCAAATCATATAAGCATCCCCCTTCTGCATTCGCGCGAACTCTCAATACTTCTATGATGCTTACCCCACCACCTTGCGGGCATCACGCGCAGTGCCCATTTCAGAGCATCGAACCGTTGTTGTTCCGGCACTGCGATTTCAAATTTGTTCAAGAATTCATCCACTGTTGTCAAACCGTCATACATAGGCAGATCCCTTACCTCTATTGTCCGCAATGCAGTGATCTTACCATCATGTTGCAATTGAGTGTGGTTACCTCGTGTAACCGGTTTTGTCATCGTTCTGTTTCCTCATCTGAATCTAATGTGCAGGAGCTTTCACACTCCCACGAAATCCGGCCATCTGCTGTAGGATTCACCCAATCCTGTTTCCAAGCAGTTATCTTCTAGATACAGTCTAGCTCGTCGTCACTCTCGTCGTCGCCCACTGGCCCTATGTAGCGCGCTCCTTCCGCAGGGTCTAAAGGCACTACTACGCATAGTGATTTTTTCTCAAAAGTCATTTTGCGCTTCTTTAGATTTATTACTCCATTCATATCGGTGGCCCAGTCTATTCCCAGTAGCGCTAGATAGGGATTTCTATCATCAACAATATCTATCACTTCGAAATCTGCTAATGCACTCGCACCTTCAATATCCATCGTTACTCCTTGCAATCTTCCCATGGGTAAGATCTTCTGTTGGTTCGCCATTCACAATTGAATAGGAGACCATTGTAGCGTGGGTCTTCCCATGCATTCCCATGTTTTTTTTGGCAGTACATTCGCGTCCGATCCTAGATCCAGAATTACTTAATCCATTTCATACTCCCCGATTTGCACAGTCAATCTCATTTCCCTTCCTGTTCGTGATGTATGCTTTCCGAGCTTCCGAACTAAGCGTGGTTCTCCTGACCCAGCGCACCTAGTGATAAGTTCCTGCAGTCCTTTCATAGCCTTGCTGTCGCGCAGCAATTTTATACATGTACCCAAAAAGGTAGTCATCATTGAAGGATCCATCTCTGGCTCTAGTTGATCCTTACTACCTGAAGTGGAGGCCTCCATGAAGCTCTTCTTAGCTTCCATGAATGTTTCCTTCACGTGCTCTAAATCAAATTCAGGTTCCTTTGTAGGAGCCTTGTAAACCCACGCACTTTCTTCAAGCTGCTTACCTTTGTCATCTGTTGTCGTGATACTGCTTCTGAGCACTATGTTTACATTCGGGTCCTCTTCGCGCAGCTCAGACCTCATCATTTGCAAATTTTGAGTCAGGGGAGGCTGGAGTACCCCTTTCTCACGCAACCTCGCTATCAGTGTAGGGCAGTCCTCTACCTCATGATCAAACTGAGTACAGTATAAGCATGATGTTCTCGTCAGATTTGTACAATCGCAGGCATAATGCCCTGGCCCTCCGCAATTGTAACAAATTAGTTTTCTGCGACCCCTTCCTGGTCCCATTCCACCTTGACCTCGTCCACGCCCCTGAAATCCAACACACGCCATTCCCGCATTTGGGTCGAGGGCTCATGTTTCGGCCTACACTCTGCAGGCAGCAGTCCTATCCATCATTAGCTCATAACTTCTATAGGTGCACTTGTCATGGCCTACCGACCTGCAGAAATTACAGAAAAATTGTTGGGACGTCTGTGTATACTTCTGCAATAGATGACAATTATCCGTAGCGTGTTTCCCTCCTATCTGATAGATCGTGCACCATAATGCAGGCGTCACGCTCGATCCTGCTTGTGCCTCTGGTCTTAATGGCATCGGCCCTCCTCCCTCTACGTAATTCACGAAGACTGGACAATGGTCCTTGTTATAACCCTGGCCTTTGCATTTTATGCACTATACCTCCTCGCGCGCTTTTGGGCGAGTTGTCCTGTCCTGTTTCAAACTCTGCATTTCCAAACACAAATTTTGCAGTTGCGCATGGATTTGTTGGACTCCCAGGCCAGGATCTTGTATTGGGGTCTCGTGCAGTCTCATTGCAATATCCAAAGCTTTGGCCTAGGTGGATAACTTCTGTTGCGACAATGCCATTCTAAGATGCGGTGTTAGTAACGCTACAAACCATGTGAGGTGCTTCCCATCTGTCAAGGTCATGTTGGATTTGTGAATCATACTCTTCAGTCTCTGATCCAAATCCCATGGGGTCTCGCCTGGAAGCATCGCAATCTCCTTAAACCCGATAATCGATTTTGTCTTCGACTTTGGCCTACTAAATTCCCTATTCAGCGCGACCTGGATATCTGCGATCCCCGTGTTCGGATGGTCATTAGAATGCTTAATGTACCATGTCAGTGCGCGATCCTACAATGCGCTCACCAATGTTGCCTTCTTTATATTGTCATCCACGACTCCTTGTGCTTCCCATACAGCCCTTACCACGAACCAAAATTGGTCCGGATCTTCGTTCCCTACTCCCTTGAATACTGGCAATTTTATCGTGCTCGCCATATTGAACTGTGGTGGTGGCGGAGGTGGTGTGGGCGGAGATGGAGGTGAATATGGTGAGACTAGTGGCAGTGTAGGTGGAGGTGGTAGGCATGGAATTCGCTGCCTTATCAAACTGACCGCGCTTCTTGGAGAAACTTTCGCGAGCTCTTCCTCACTTTCCCACCGAGGCAAAATCAAGGGGCTATTTTCTATCTCTGCGCTACCTTCGTTTCTATAGATCCTCCCACTTCGCATAGCCCCAAACATCAATTTATTCGCATAACCCGCTTTTCACACAATAACATCTTAATCCAAGTGTTCAAAGATTTAATGTACTTACCTCGCGGTCCTTTAAGGAAGCGTCGTTCCGCCTCGCTGTAGCTGATTGTTGTGTCTACCACGAAGTCGGTGATAAACCCCCCATATTTCGATTGAGCCAATGGTCCACAGTGTCCGCGATCTTATCTTCTAATGCTTCTAGTCTATGCACTAATTCTGGAGTCCACACAATTGGTTTGTCGAGCCTACACCTTCCCTGGCTGTCTACTAGCTTCGCGATCCACTCATACAACTCAGAGGGAAAGGATGCAAAGCAATTTTTGTGGATTTTCGTATATAAGTAGCGATCCAACCATTGTTCCTTTGACACTCGTGGATTCATGTTTCCTTGCGTCGCAAACTCGTGAATCTTTCTGTCTAACCACCCTTCAATTTCTTTCTTCGTTGGATTCCAGTGACACGACATCATGCATCCCTTATGCAGATCCCGGTCCCGACAACGGAACCATTTGTTGGCTTTTTGGGGCCTGACCCAGGTTCGGAGATGAGTTAGCCAAAGAAATCCCGGTACTACTGGCCCTTTCGGCAATAGCCCGTGGAGCGCGGACTGAGGTCTCACCCGAAGTAGTATGGGAGGGTGCTAAACCAGGTTTCCACATCCTGGGATGTCTGATGGGTTCCAGTTGTCCGCAATTTGACCCTACATGCATGTCTCTATGCACACTTATCAGTACCTCGCAACCGGTGATGTTGCCTTCGCGCAGCCCTAGTCGGGGCTCGAACAGTGTTATTACCCAAATCCTTACTAGAAACCTGATATTAGTTAATTAACTTAGCTTATCTGTATGCTTTCATTTATACTTAAAAATATTCACCATTCATACAAAAGCACGTAGTAAGGCGATAAGAAAAAGGAGGTCTGATCGGGAGCTCTGCATGAACGACCATGGAACCCTACTGACGGGGTTTGCAGGCCGGCCCACGGCTCTGTAAACCCCCACCTGTACCCCTGTACTTTCACCTGGTTTGCTATTGGCTCATGCGCCCGATCTCGGGTCCCCCGTGCCCCGTGACTCACCCTCTCCTTTTTACCCAGGCTCCCTCCGCGCTCTCGCTCATTTACCTATAGTTTTTTACTCCCTACAGTTTATACTGCTCTCCCTGTTTTGGAACGGAGTCCCCCCATAGCTTGGCCGACAGCTCGAAGGCGTCGTTTTCACAGCCGCTGGAGATCGTGACCCGCAGCAAGTTTTTCAACAGTCCCAGCCCAAAACGGTTACTCCGCTGTCGGTGCCGACGCCCTGCGGTTACCTGGTTTCGAGGCATTCTCTCTCAGGCGGTTACCTGTATTCCGAGGAGGGCACTGCAGCTGTCACCATGGATTCAGAGGAAGTTGATTATTCGGAGTCCCCGCTGGCGGAAAGCTCCATCTGGCACTCCACGTTTGCTTCTTCTGGGGGTTTACACAGCGGGAACTTATCTGCTAGTCTGGAGCATCTGTCACCCACTATCGACCCATCGCTCCCCTCCTCCCTTTACCCTGGAGAACCCTCCTCCTGGAACTCTTTCGCGGTCCCCTCTCCTGCTTCACTGGGTTTTCTGGCGGAATGTCTACAATCTTCCCCGGTTAATGCTTCCCCTCAAGCGCCGATCATACCCTCCCAACCCCCTCCCCCGGCTACCTCTCTGGAGCTCCCCTCCCTCTCGTCAGCAAACCCTCCCATCTCTATCACAAACCCTCCCTCGGGTCCCTCTGCCCCCTCTGGTAGTTACCACGCGGTCCCTCCCCTCCCTGAACCCTTCCCCTCTCTTGGGACTAACCCCTTACCCCCTCCCCCCGTTCCTCCCCCTGTGGGTTCCCAGGATACTGCAAATCCGGGCCGTATGTCCTCCGGCCCTGCTAAGAAGCAGCGTTGTTTCAAATCCACTGCGGAGGACGTTTTTCTTCGGCTGGAAGAAGATATTCAGTGGGGAGACGCCATGGATCTGGCGGACTGCGTCCTTGTGGGTCGGATTAGAGGCAGACACGCAACGGCTGCAAAAATCAAACAATGGGCGACCGAGATTTGGGGGCCATATCTAGTGGAGATACCATCGGTCCAGACCTTTGTGCGAGGATGGTTTGCGCTCAGATTTGCAAGGGCGGACCACACGAGTTGGGTTCTTTCCTCGTTCTGGCATTTTGAGAAAGCCCCGGTCCTCCTCAAACGGTGGACGCCCCTTTTCGACCCTGAGACAGAGCTTTTAGGCATTGGACCAGTTTGGGTTCGGCTTCCGGGCTTGCCTCTGCAGTACTGGTCGGAAGATATCTTCAAAAGAATTGGGAATGCCCTTGGCACTTTCATGGAAACAGATAAAACCTATATCTCAACAGGTTCTATGGCTTTCGCAAGGATACTTGTACACATGGATACCAGGGGAGGCGTGCCTGAACATATCACTATTCAATGGAAAGCCACTTCTAGGAAGCAGAAGCTGGATTATGAGGGCATACCCTACAGATGCAGAAGATGTCACCAGGTGGGACATCTATTCAGGGATTGCCCCCTCCTTCAGAAGCCTCAGCAAGCAGCTACAGGCCAGGATTTACCCTCCTCTGAGGGGATGCCAGACCCTCCGGTTGCTGTGGCACCAAGAGCGGATAACATCATCAACTCGGATACGGTGGAAGCACCCACAGCTCCTCGCCGCAGAAAGCAGACATCGAAAGCGCCCCGGCCTCCATCCCCTCCTCTGACGCGCTCAAAGGCTGCAAAAGGAGTGGTCTTCTCCTCGGGTATGTCCACTTCTTCGACTGCCTCTATTTCTCAATTTGCTTCGTTGAGTTTATCTTCTGCGGGCATCCCCCCCCCTATCAAGCTCCCTCCTCCCTCTTCCCCATCGGCCCAGGACCTGGTTAAGGTGACCTGTTCATCCCTTCCCCCGCTCGGCTCACTGTATGTAACTTGCCCCATTCCCGGACATACAGGCCACCCATCCTTATCCTCCTCCCCCTCTTTCCCCCTCCCTTCTTTTCCCTCACCATCCCCCTCTGTTAACTCGACCCCGAGATATCCTACCCGATCGTCCACAAAGCTGAAAATCTCGGATTCCATTGGGATGCCGGTGGATCCCCATATCCTCTCCCCCAAGCAGGGACGAGGCCGACCCTCCTCAAGATCGATAGCACAGAAGCAAGCGGAGGAAGACATCCTCCTTGGCAAGCAACAAACTCTTCCCTGGGCCCTTAGAGCGCAAGATACCCTCCCCCATCCCCCTCCATGATTATTTTGTCCTTCAACTGCAGAGGGTTGGCCAGCCCGGATAAAAAAATGGCCCTGAAGCGACTTTTACTCTCAAAACCTGTGGACATTATCTTCTTACAAGAAACTTTATGCAAAGCAGACTCAGCATCCTCCATTCTGGGTTCATGGCTGCCTGGGTGGACCTTCACGGCCATTGATGTTTCAGGCCGCTCCGGAGGCATAGCCATAGGCTTCAAGAACAAATCTATTATGTTAAAAAACATCTGGGGTGGAGGGGGTTTTCTGGGGGCAGATATATTCTCGAGAGATTTGGAGGAAAATCTCAAAATAATAAATGTCTATGGCCCCTACGCAAACAGAGAGCTATTCTGGCAAAAGCTCCTTGGTTCCCCAATCCTTCAAGATGAGAATATCATTCTGGGTGGAGACTTAAATTTCTCAATAGGATTCTCAGAATCCTGGGGACATCTTGCCCAAATTGATCCTCTCTCTGATTATTTTGGGCAGCTGCTTGAAGACCACCATTGGATTGATCTCCCTACTGCAAAGCTCCAATACACTTGGAGGAATAACAGATCAAGGGATCAAAGCCTAGCGAGAAGGCTGGATCGATTCATCATGAAGGAAGGACTCTGTTCCCAATATCCTCGAGCTCGTCAATGGGTGGGAAGTGGTGGGATCTCGGACCATAGGCCCATTTTCCTGGAAATAGAAGCAAGACAACGGGCCCAAAATGCTCCTTACAAATTCAATGCTACTTGGCTTCGGGATCCAACTTACTTAAAACTGATATTGGATTACTGGAATACTCATCCAATTTCTGAGAATATGGACCCAGCCATTGGTCTGATTAGAAACCTCTCAGAAATCAAAGGAAAATCAAGAGAATGGGCGAAAAAAAAGAGAAAACAGGATGATCATACTCTATCCCTGGCGGAACAAGCAATTGAGGCCCTTGAAGCAAGTTCAGATGGAACTTATTTATCTCCTGATCAGAAGTCCTTGTACGAAGATCTAATCAAAAGGAGAACCCAGATTCTCAGAGATAGGGAGGACTCATGGCGACTAAGGAGCAGAGCCATATGGCTCAAGGAGGGGGATGAAAACTCAAAATTCTTCCATCGGTTTGCAAATGGGCGAAAGGCGATCAACACTATTTGGGAACTGCAAGATGAACAAGGACATCAGGTCAGCAGCCCAGGGGAACTGGCATATCTTGCCTCATCACACTTTAAGAATATATACAAAGCTCCAAGTCAAGCAAATCTCTTAGAAATAATGAGGGTTGCAGAACTATTCCCAAGATTCGTGGATGAGGATGAGTCTGAGGAGCTGACTAAAGACATATCTTTGGAGGAGCTGGAAGCCACTATTAAAGGCTTCCAAAAGGACAAAAGCCCGGGTCCCGATGGCTGGACTATTGAGTTCTTTTCAGCCTTTTTTGAGCTTATTGGAAATGACATTCTCAAAGCCATTAACCACTGCTGTCGAAATGGATCTATCCCCTCTAGCATCAAAGCCACTTTCATAGCTCTCATCCCAAAATCTGATAAGCCAGAGTCATTTAATGATTTCAGGCCGATCTCGCTCTGCAACTGTCTCTATAAGATCTTGGCCAAAATCCTTGCGAACAGGCTCAAGCCCATCCTTTCGGCCAACATATCCTCTGAACAATTCGCTTTCCTCCATAAGCGCCAGATCCATGAAGCTATTGGCACTGCTCAAGAACTCCTCCACTCTATGAAATGCAAAAATCTAAAAGGTATGATCCTAAAGGTGGACCTTTCAAAAGCCTTTGATAGGGTAAACCTTCTATACATCAGAATGCTCCTCACCCATTTAGGTTTCCCTTTCCTCTTCATCAAGAGAATTATGTGCTGCATCTCTGATGTATCTTTCAGTGTCCTCCTTAATGGGTCCCCTACCCCTTTCTTCACAGCTGAAAGAGGGCTCCGACAAGGCTGCCCCTTATCACCCCTCCTATTTTTACTCATCATGGAAGGACTAAGCAGATTGATTGCAGCAGAACACAGAAGAGGACGAATAAAAGGAATCAAAATCACAGACAACTGCTTCCTCACACACCTATTGTTCGTGGATGATGTGCTGATCTTCTTAAATGGTGGCATGGCCGATGCATCGGCCTTACATCAGGTTTTTGATCTCTTTCAGAAAGCAACGGGGATGGTAATAAATGTGCAAAAATCTACCCTTACAGCAATCAATTGTTCTCCACAAGAAGTCATCTACACCAGGAATCGTTTCCCTTTTCAAATCCACCCCATGGAGGAAGGACTGAAGTACCTGGGATTCAGAATAAAACATGGAGGTTACAGAATAGCAGATTGGACTTGGTTAATCTCTAAGGTAGAGAAAAGAATCAATGTCTGGTATAACAGATACCTTACAAGGGCAGGCAGACTCACTCTAATCAAAGTTGTGCTGGAAGCAACGCCGGTGTACTGGATGTCCTTGGCGTGGATACCAAGGGGGATCTTATCTAGGCTTCAAAAAATTTGCTGCAGATTCTTATGGAAGGGATCAAATCATGGAAATCTCTTTGCCTGGGTTAAATGGGACTCTATTGCTAGACCAAAAAAATGGGGAGGTTGGGGAATTAAGAGATTAGATTTATTTGCAAATGCACTCGCAGCAAAAATGGGTTGGCTACTCCTCACATCTAATAGTCTCTGGCAGAGAGTAGTCATGGAAAAATATATTGTGCCGGAAAGTATCTTCAGCTGGATCCGAAGGGAACACAGGGGAAGGGGTCATCACTCGATCATCTGGAAAGCAGTCCTAAATTATCTTCCTCTAATCCGGGAGGGACTGACATGGAGAATCAAACAGGGGAACTCTTTCCGCATCGGTGTCGATCCCTGGATCGGTTGTGGAAACATGCAAAGTCTATCTGTGCAGCTTCTAACACACCTAAGGGATCAAGGAGCCACGCATATTGCCCACATTGCAGACCAAGAAAATTCTGGCTTCCTCCATCAAGCCTGGAGGACTTCCCATGATCTCCACATTCCGGATCAATGGCGACAAGAATGGGATTCTTACACTGAGGCGCTCTCACAAGCTCACATCAGAATATCGGAGGGAGATGATGAGATAGTCTGGGCCCGAGCTAAATCTGGGTCATACTCCCCAAAAGAGGGGTACTTACAACTTATGCAACCTCACCAGCCAGACATCTCTCAGCCATGGTGGAAAACAATCTGGCACCTTAAAGCTGCCCCAAGAACTCGGCTCCTCATGTGGGCCATTCTCTCCAACAAGATTCCTACTGGGGCAAACCTAAAAAAAAGGTCTTTTTATGGCCCCTTCTGGTGCCATCTCTGCAGATGCAATGAGGAAGATACGGCACATCTTTTTCTTACCTGTCCGGCTATTCAAGAACTGTGGTCACTCCTCTCTTCTCGTTCCCCTTCCCTTCACCAGTGGCATGGACAATCTATCGCAGAGGCATGGGAAAACTGGCTGACACAGTATTCTGGCAAAGACAAGAACATTCCTCTCCTTATGTGTTGGTCCATCTGGATTGCAAGAAATAGAGCTATTTTCGACCAAAAAATCCCTCACTGGCCGATCACCATAGCCCACATTTTTGCAGACCTTGCTCTCATTCCTGATGATCCTCCCTCGGCCCCCCCTCGATCCATTACCCCTGAACTCATAGACAAATCCTTCCCCTGGGCTTATTTCGATGGCTCAGCCCAAGAGGTGGGCTGTGGGGGGGGGGGCATCCTATTCTTGCGAGAGAACCATTCTTTCTCGCCCCAAATCCCCCTAGGAAGAGGCACAAATAATTTTGCGGAACTTTCCACTGCAAAACTCCTCATATCCTTTGCTCTAGAGAAAGGCTGCACAAAATTACAACTGTTTGGTGACTCCATGATTGTTTGCAATTGGCTCACTAGAAAATCAACATGCACTGCTTTCTCTTTGAGACACATCCTGGATGAGGCACTCAGACTAACAGATGCTTTTGAAATATTTGACTGTCGACATATATACAGGGAGCGCAACTCTCGGGCGGACTACCTATCCAAACAAGCAGCGCAGAGGCAAGAAGAGGACTGGGTAATACAAGAAGACCTGGATGGTACCTACTTTCAGCACTATCATAGACCCTTTGTTGACCATCAGGCACAAAGGGATGCCCACATCTGAAAGGGGTCCCAACATGCATAATTTTACTGTTTTTTTGATACATGATTTTACTTATTTCTCGTTATAAGACTGTTATGGACTATGGTGGTATTATTTTGTAAAATTTTGGGCAGCAAATCTTCTACGCTGTTTCATCTTTTTTTGGACTTATACCTCTCCAAACTCCCTGCGTGGACAAACAGTTTGACGAGACGAGTGAACACAGTTTAGCTTATCTGGTTTCTAGTGGCTTGGAACAATGATCAGTCTATTTTGTTTATTACTGAGAGGCAATCAGCCTCGGTATGCATATGCACAGCATCTACAGAATGTAATTTCTTATGATTAATAGAAATTGCAACTTTTTCTACGGGAAAAAAAAAATCACGTAGTAAACAAATAGTATAATTGCACTTGATATCAAAATGTAATAACATAAGAACAGTTACACGGAATTCAGATAAAACTTCTATTTATTATTCTTCTTCCTTGGTTATAGACTCAACTCCACCCTGTGCACTCAGTTGCAGGGGTCTGTGCACTCAGCTGCGAACTCTACTAGGCCTATGCACACTCAGCTGCAGAGCCTCTTGCTACTACTATGACCCAAGATACTCAGACCTTTCTCTATGCTTCGCTATCTTTCAGACTCCATCCGTTGGTTAACTAACTACTTTAAAACTTAGAGCCTCACTCTATTTATACAATCCCATGGTCTGCAGACCATGGGTAGGCCGACACTACATTCAAAACTTAGGGCGGACAACCCTATGACTCTAACATATAATTCGCGCTCTGCGCCCGCAATTCGCAAAGTTTTTACAACAATATTACTCAAAACTTGGGCTTTGAGCCCCAAACCATGTTGTGGGGGGATTCCATGCCCAACAACTTGCAAGGCACAAGGGAAGCATCACTACCCACTAGAAGTGCACAGTGTGCTCAACTGGGAGACAAACGCAAGGCTGGCACAGTTTGCTTCCACAGTGGTTGTCTGTAAGAGGAGATTACGCAGTTCACTAAGGTAGGCAACAGAAGGTAAGTCACTTAGCCTATGAGTTGTTTAATGCACTGTGAGAGGGAGGAGACCTTGTATGGCATAGTTTTATTTTGTAAAAGGCCTCTAGAAATTCTCCATGTGCTATACAAGGTAGAATTTCTCAAAACTCAATGTGGTTAGTCGATACAAGCAAGAAGGGGTAGGTGACTATGCTTTGAAAGTTCTAAATGTGCAACCATAAGAGATGACCGCAAGTCTAGGATGAAGAGATATGATCCACAAGGATCATGAATAGGTAGTGCTCATCACCTGGTGAAGGATTGAAGATTTCATAACTTACACTGGCTAGTAGGACCAAGAAGAGCTCCAAAATGGCTAAGTGTGGGACCAATAGAGTAAGAGAGGGAAATACATCTGAATGAGACTCAAACATGGATAACACACATGAATTTCATTGATACAAGCCAAGAAAATGCACAGGACTCATGAACAACAATCACACCTTGAAACGACAGCAAAGCGACACTTATTTCTAAGTGCGACAGTTAAAACGCGACATCGCAATACCTAGAATACACATTGTGACACAAGTGTCAACTATGACCAGAAAGTGCGTTATGTTGTTAATTGTGGATGAATTACTTCATTTTTTTTAATCTGTCATCATGAACTTTCAAGATATCATAATATTTATGAGAAATTATTTAACTCGCTAAACTTCCCCTCTTATGTAAAAATGGAAATTTTTATTGATCTAAAATGTTTCATCGAATTCAGATCTTCGAATGTTTATAGTTGAGGATGGTGTAAAAAAATTACAAATTACACTTATTTGATCAATAGGTTGACAAGAGGAAGGCACCAGCCTTAAAGCAGTCCACAGATTCTTCTGAGGAAGTGCTTAGTGACGAAGCAATTTTTCTGTCCATCAATCTGATCCAAACAATAAAGAAGCTTCAAATGAAATTAAATAAGAAACTAAGTTCTTTAATTCTAATTGAGTCGTAGACAAAAGAGATAAAATGCCAAATCAAAACCATGATGGTCCAAATTAAACACTATGGAGTAAGCAACTCATTTAATTATCCCATTTATTTATTTATATTTTAATTATCTCATCCTTTATTAAAAAAACTCTTTATTTTATAGTAGTTTTGGGGGGTACGATCCTCATGGTGCGACTATGGGGACCGACATTGGTAGCAGTTTTGACGCCCTGCCTGTGAGTGACACCAGTCACTAAGCTCGGTACACCCATTGAACCACACACGCCAGGATCTACACCCCTTGAACAACATATGCCAGGATCTGCACATGATGTTGTGGATGTAGAGCATGATCCCATCACAGATTTTGAAGCGAGCTTTCTTGGATCTTCCTGTGTTACTAGCACGGGAACACTATTGATTACATTTTTGGTACATGATGACCATGTCCCCATGAAATTAGAGAAGCTACTTGGTACTTAAGAAGTGTCTTAAATACTAAGTACAATCTAATTGAAATTTATGTATAGTTTGTGATTATTTTAAACTAATGATAATATTGTTTTGCAGGAAACGATGTATTATATAGGCGCTTATATGACCTAATCTTGGAACTCTTTGGACCCACCATTCGCACAAACTGGAAATCCAAAAGTTCCAAGTTGAAGGATCAACTTATGAGCAAGATGGTTAGCTTGTTTGGTGAGGGTGCCTTCAACAAAACTGGAGTTACCTCCAAGGCACGCTGACATTTAAAACATTTGCGGGATTGTTTATGGGAAAAGCTAACCGCCATCAACATCGTTGGAGACCACCCGGTCAAAGCCCCAAGTTAGACTCGTTTCCATTTTGGATGGTGGTTCTAATTGGTTCTATTGGATCTAGTTACCCCCTCACCCTTCCTGTTGACTTGTGATGTCTCTAATTTACAATCAACAAGAAAAGGAAATCGAACTTACCTTCTTGTATTGTACATGCAAGAAATTAGTTCTCAAGTTTATTTAATGGCTTAGCCAAGCCACAGTAGAATTTGCTCGTGTAAGGAGACTTTTAAAATGAAATGAAATTATTCTAAATGCAAATCTACTCTGGGATGCAAGAAACAAAAAATAAATCCTAAATTTATCTTAATTGGGATATAAATAGATCCTTGTCTCAATCAAGAGCAAGATGAAAAAGGAGAAGGGGAAATGATAAATTTGGATCTAAAATAAGATAAAGATAATAGGCCAAAAAAATAGTTCCAGGACCTATCACTCATTCAAGAAAATGTATGCAAACAAATACTTGATAAATAGTTATCAAATACTAGTTCATATACATTTCTAAATCCAAATGGAAAAATTGCATTTAAACAAAAAGATCATACCATAATACTGGAACAGTCCAAATAATATGACATGAATAATGCATGACACTCATTACATTAAGTTGATAGATAGCTAGCAGCTTAATGTAATAAAGGTATGTTCAACTGCAACATTCAGTCTCAAATTCATTTCTATTCAACCCTAAAAGTTAGCTTGACAAGATTTTAAATAAGCATAAATTGTTTAAATTCAAACAATAGTGCTAGAACAAAACAATTATACTCATACAAACAGAGATAAAATTAAAACTGAATGATTTCTTTGTTAATGACCAAAGCAAGCAATAGTGTGTGATGTTGGTTACAGAAACAAAGAGTGTTCCATCTCAAATGGTCTAAAGGACAATCAAGACCCTACAATTACATAGAATTACAATAGTGCTTCTCTTATGTTGCTCCAAGATCTGATCTTTCTACATATTGTAGAAAATTTCAATGACTAATGACAATAGTGCAATAAGCCTAAGCCTCATCTACAAGTTGTTGATTCTACTATTCAAAAAACCTTTTCTAACCCTCCACAAGTCCTAGATCTAGAACCCCCACAAATACATATCTTTGCTCCTTTTCTAAGCTTCTTGAGGTTGTTTGCCCTACTTGATTTCATGCTCCAAAATCTCCATTATCCTTGTAATTCAAACCATCAACTATTATTAAAGCTAATATATTATAAACAATAAAACTAGATACAAATAAGACTAAATACAACTTAAAATTAAATATAATAATACAAATTAAATAAAACTTAAAATAAAATATAATAATACAAATTAAAGAAATAAAATTAAATCCTAAAATATAAACTAAAATCTAAAATGATAAAAGCTAATTCCAATTTATTTATTATATACTCATAATAATAAGAGCAAACTAAAAAAATGAATTTAATAAAATCAAACTAAATACAAAAATAAAAATAAAAATCAAATCAAATCAAAAGGAAAGATGAAACTTAATAAAAAAAATAAAAGTAAATTAAAATAAAATCGAAATTCAATTATGCTAAAGTAAAATTAATAATCTTGATATATTAAAACTATAAAAAGAAATACATTAAGATAAAATAAAATTACTCAAATCTAAGTTAAAAGTAAACATTAAATAAGTCAAATAGGTTAAAGTAAAACTAATGAAATTTAAATAAACTTTCAATGTACTAAGGAAGTTTAAAACCTAAACTAAAGAAAAGTAACAAAATAACATTAAGAGTAAATACATCAAAAATAATGTAATGAACTTAAATTAAAGTAAAGCGAACTTTGTTCCTTAAATTAAAGTAAACTGGCTTAATCCTTAATCCTTCACAGATTTTCCTCTAACTGAGATTCGTCAGGTGTTGACTGCTGCAACCTTATTTCTCTTCATCGGGCGATCTGGGTTCCCAAGTCTTTAGATCACACATTCGATGGTTGAACTGGATTGGCTGAAAAATCTTTCATTCGGATTTCGCAACCTAATTTTACTTCTGACTAACAAAATGAGATTCTCCTCCATGTTCGAAAGTACTTTGCGTCCCTCCACAACCGAAGTAGGTAAAAAACACTCTACTAATCTTTTTATTAATAAAACACTTATAATAATACTAACATATTTTTATTAATAAAACACTAGTAATAAGGAAAAACCCATCAAACTCTGTTGGTTTAACAAACTAAGTTTGATAGGTTTTTCCACCTTTTGAAAAAAAAAAAAAAAATAATAACTATAAATATGAATTTAACAGTTCTTTATTATTGCATAGATATAAGACTAGGTCGTGAGCAAAGCATACATAGCCCATAATAACAATTGAAGGGTAATATGAAGTCCTTGTGAAATATCTAAAACTTAAAAAGCTGCCAAAAAATAAATTATTGTACTTGTTTATTTAGAGACTGTATTTTTGTACCACATTTTTTACTAACAAGTTGAATGCCTCATGGCATGTGCGCATGTAACTTTTTACTATCTTAATAAAAAGTTTTGATTTTTTCATTGGAAAAAATTAGAACGACCTCCTTTCATATTATGTAAACATATTTTTTGTGATAAAATTTATTGAGATGAGATATTTTGTAGATTTACGAATGAATGAATGAATGTTTTCTATTTGTTTCTATGTATCTTAATGTCTTGCTTTCAACTATTTCATCTTCTCGTCATCAATCCAGTCTTCCTAGACTTTTAGCGAATTGAAGCTTCCTCAAGAAAGTGATTCCTTTGACCTTCTGGTTATCTTCTCGCACTACTATCGAAGATGAGCACATCTTGACTTCATAGTTGCCTATCATTAAGCTTCCCTCAATATTTTCCATATAGTTGAATTCGCTTCAACTCGTCATGAATTCCTACAACATTATTCCAGGTATCAAAACAATATGTTAACCAGATAACCAATAAAAATATTAACATTAGACTTACCTCATCATGACAACTTTCTCATCAACATTCTCATGATCCATATCCACTCGAATCTTCATTCTTGCATAAGAGTGCCCAAGGATCGAACTTGATTACCAAGTTACCATTTGCTTTTGATGTTGATTCGAGAAAGTTTTAGCATTTTATCCATTCTAGACTAAGCCAAATTCATCCTTTTAGGCATCAAATAAAATATTCATCATGCATAATTCAAGACCAACCATTTCTTAAAGGATTCTGTGTATATGAATCCTATCCAAAAGTTATTTAAACATGCATTCAATCTTCCGTATAATCATCTAGCTACATGTCTTTGACAATTGTCCTACATCAAATAAGCCTTCAACTTGACTAAATGCATTCCTTCATCCTTCAAGAGTATTATTTCCATACTATATGGAATGTATACTAATATTGTCATAATGCTTCTTCCAAGAGTCTTCCAAAATGATGACTCTTATAAGATCATGATGATCCACTTTAGGCACAAAATGACTGCTTCTAACATAATGTTAGACATTGTATGGATGAACACTTATGCAAGATGATCCTCAATGCTTATTATACTAGTAGATTCTAGATATACTACATGCTTCTTTCTATGATGCCATACAAAAACAAGATTTTAATACAATGATGCATGCTTACTCCTTTAGCATTAGTTCCTTTTGGGTCCTTACCATTCCCCCCTTCCATCATGCTTTGATTTGACCTTTCTTCCTCCTTATCTTTCTTTATTTATGTACCTACAACTTTAAGTGCAACCAAGCAGGATATACAAAGACAAAGACATGATGACGATCTAGAGTTTTAGTGGATTTCTTAGAGATTGTACTCATAGGGCTCTTAAACACAAACCCTACATTCCTTTACTTCTCCTTTGAAACTTCAACCCTAAGGTTTTTGTGTCATACCCTAAACTTGATCTAATTCCACCCTCGTTAGATTTTACCATAGGACCCTAGATATTCTTTGCTAGCTAGGGTTTATATGAGGGAAAAACCAGGTTAGGGTTAGGTTTACTTACTTAACAAGGTTTTCTAATTCAAGAATCCTATAGTATTTTCAATCCTTGGATGCCAAAACCTTTCAAACCCTAGATTCTAGTCTTACAAAACACTAATTATTAAACAGACCCTTTATAACTTGAAATGCACATAAAGCAAATTTATACAAGTGCCCAAATGAGTCTTTTACAATGACAAGTATTCTTTGACTCATGAAAAACCTAGGAGACCTAATGAAAAATCAATTGAGCATGAAACCCATGCTCCAAAATAATTTCTTTTTATTCTTTACATTATTTTCCTTTCTCCTTTTTACATAAGAGTTACATCATGACATGATTCAAAGGACAATTATGAAGACCGAAACAAGTTACAAATTTTGGCAAGGGATAATGTAGTTGTGATCTTGTGGTGTTGCACATTACACGAGCAAAGGATTATGTATCTAACATTCCCCACTTAATTTGAATGGGTGTTTTTTAGTCCAAACATCATTTTAAAATTTTCAAAATTTTATCTTCCAAGTGATTTGGTGAAGATGTCAACAATTTTCTCATTTGTGGAACAATGTCTCAAATGAATAGTCTTTCCCTCTACATGATATTGAATTAGATGGTACTTTATCTTGATATGCTTGGTTTTCTCATGTAATATGGGATTCTTGGCCACCTTGATTGCAGAAGTATTGTCAACCATAAGAAGAGTAGAATTCACTTGTTTCTCCTTCACTTCACTTCATCATAAGTCAAGGCAGACACATTGCATGGGAGTGGTGCCTCCTTTAGGAGGATCAAAGTTCTATAAAGTGAGGTTTAATGGCCATTGTTTGGTATAATTTGTTTGATAGTAATCAAAAATGCTTCATCTCTATCTCTTCTTTACTTCTTGCCTTGCTATCTATAGTATATGCAAGATAGGTTATTGCAATCTATTTATTTCACTACTTCCAAGAATGTTTATGAAAGGAAAAGAAAATGTTTTCTTTATTTCACTACTTCTAGGAATGTTTACGACAGGAAAATAAAATGTTTTCTTTTGCTGAAGATATATTTCAGAAATATTGGTAAGGTTTGAAAAGAAGGTAGGAGATTATTTGTTTAAATAATTGAAATAACTTAATGTGAGATTGATTATTTGTTTAGATAATCGAAAAATATTTTCTTTTGTTGAAATATGTAGTTTGGGAGACATGACGACAGTGATCCTGAATGGTTTGATGATGATGATTTTTTCATTTCTCATGACCCAATCCTAATAGTCAAAGCTTGTGAGTATAACGAACAAAGAACTTGCTCATATGATTCACATTAGAAATCAAAGTCTTGATATTAAAGATAGGATCAACATGTTAAACCAACATCTTCAGAGATATCAAGTAATAACCATATTTTAAAGTGATTTTTGTATGTCATAAGTTCAACTAGGAATGCTTGTTTTTTAACTTTTGCATTATCTAATCGAAAAACATTTTCTTTCTTATATAGGAATTTTTGGCAGAGATCACACCATAACATACAGACACCACGAGCCAGCTTTCAATGCCAGAGAGTGTCATACATGAGGATCATGTATCAGAAGAATAGCACAAGGCAACCATTCCAACAGTGTCGACTAGTGCAAAAGGTAAAGAAAACTCTAATGTTATTTTTATTAATGAAATACTTGTAATAATAATAACAAAAAATATCATTAACATATTAATCACAATATTGCGACCAGCTCTGAGCGCTGCCGCCTCAGCTCGGTCTTCGGCCTCCGCCCCCAGTGCATTCCAGATCGAGCTCGGATCTGTTGACCAGATCGTTGATCCTCGTCTGTTTGTCCCTTGCGCGCTTCCTTTGCGGTTGAGCTCTGCCGATCCGCCCCAGCGTGGTCCCAGGTCATGGAGCCTTGATCTGCCAATCAGATCTTGGGCCCATGGAGGTGCTGGGTACCCCCCAGGCCCCTTCCTCCTCTCCTCCGTCGGCAAGCTCCCCAGCTGAAGCGTTCAGTCGCCTTCTAGAAGGGTTGCCCAAGAAGAAAAATGCAGAAGCAGCGAGATTCGTCAAGAAACTCGACGATATCCCCGAGATTTCTTTACCTCCGGAAACCCCGATCCAGGTTGCTCTGTCCCTGTCTGAGAGGGCCCTCATAGGCCAGTTTACTGGTTTATGGCCTTCTCCCAAGTCGACAGAGAGTTGGGTTAAAAGAAACTGGTCGCCGCTGATCAGCGAAAGTGTGACTTCTTATTTCCTGGGCCGAGGATTCTTCCTCTTTGAATTTACCTCCAAAGAAGATAAAGAGCTGATCTTTCGAAATGGCCCTTACTTTATGGGCCCCCAGGGTCTGTATCTGAACAAATGGACTCCCGACTTTGACCCAGCAATAGATGTACCCAAAGCTGTCCCGGTTTGGGTAAGGCTCCCCAATCTCCCGGTTCATTGCTGGAACTGGGACTCCCTGATGCATATTGGAAATGCCCTGGGGAAATTCATAGACCGAGCGAACAGCAAGGATCAATACGACTGCGCAAGGATCTGCGTAGAGGTGGATCTGGAGGAGGGGCTTCCGGAGGCCATCAAACTCAAAGTAGGAAATTGGACACATGTGCAGAAGCTAGACTATGAACAGTTGCCTTTCAAATGCCGGAAGTGCCAGGTCTATGGACACTTCGCCAGAAACTGCCCAACGGCCAATGAAGCAGCTCAAGGGAAGGAGGCCGGTTGGAATCAGGTAAAACGATCCAAAATGGCACCCAAGAATCAGAAGCCGGGAGGAGCTATAGGCAAAGACCTACCGAAGGACCCTGTCCATCAGATCCAGCACCCCCAGCCCTCGATCAATCTTGAGAACAGATTCGGCCCTCTCAGCTCCCAACCAGAGGACTCTCATGAAGTAGTAGCTCAGAAGCCAGACTCCCCAGTCAAAGATTCCCAACCACCCAGCGATAAGGACAAGGGAACTGCAGAAAGCTCAAAAGGTACCCCTGAAGTAGTCGAGGAGGAGGATCAAGAATCAGAAGAATCAGAGGAGGAAGGGGAAATAGGAGAATCCCAATCCTCGGTAAGGAGATCTACAAGAGGACGTAAAACGGATCGGGAGAAAAGAGAGCATGAAACGTACAAAGATAAACTCCAAGGCAGCCAACCAACATTGGAGAAGCTGTTAGCAAAAAAGCCGAAGATGGTAAGAAACCAGCATCAAGGCTCCAAGGGAGCCCACCCAAACAAAGGTAAATAATGAAGATCATCTCCTGGAACTGTAGGGGTATGGGCAGCAAAATAAAAGAAGAAGCGATTCGAAACTTAATAAGAATAGAGGCCCCGGACATACTCCTTCTCCAGGAGACTAAGATGGAGGAAGTTGATTTTCTCCAGGTAAGTAAAAAACTATGGAAAAACTGTAATGCTTCAGCTGTCTCAGCCCGAGGAGCCTCTGGAGGGTTGGGTACTCTTTGGAATGAAAACAGATTTTCGCTGGTGGCAGAGGCATCAAACACCCACTGGGCGATGTTAAAGATGCAGCATGTTATTACAAAAGAATTCCTCTGCCTTTTCAATGTTTATGTTCCGGTAAATGCTGGAGAAAAAAAGAGCTGCTGGGACTCCTTAAGGCAGCAAGCAGATCTGATTACTTTAGAAAATGTCATCATAGCAGGCGACCTGAACATCACTTTGCATTCTTCCGAAAAGAGAGGGGGCTCTATTGTACGAGATCCGGCAAGGGAATGGGTCGAGGATCTCCTCCAAGACTGGGATCTACTAGATATCAAGCCCGTCTCAGGTATGTACACTTGGTCCAATAAAAGAATAGGTCCAGGCCATATTGCAGCAAGGCTGGATAGATTCTTGGTGCATAGCTCTTATCTTCTGCTTGGTCTAGATGCCACCATGCATATTCTTCCTTGTAGCATCTCTGATCACAAGCCAATCAAGCTCACCCTCCGAGCTCACGTTGATCTAGGTCCCATTCCCTTCAAGTTTAGCCCATTATGGATCAAGGAACCAAACTTCTTGTAGATTGTGAAAGAAAGCTGGTCTCAACCAGTCACTGGATCCCCATTTTATATTTGGGAAGAAAATCTCAGGAGGTTGAAAACAGCCCTGAAAAGCTAGGCCAAAACTATTGCAAATCCAGCAGCTGATAGGAAAAATATCCAAAGCCAGCTTGAAGCATTTCAGCTGAACGCCGAAGAGGAGCATATAACCAGAGAGACTTTAGACAAGGAGGCTCATCTTCGGCAATGCTACCATAAAGCTTGTCTGACTGAAGAAGAAACGTGGAGGATCAAATCGCGATGCCTCTGGCTAAAGGCAGGCGACAGAAATACATCATTCTTTCATAAGCATGCGGAAGCCAGGAAAGGTTTCAATTCCATCAAAGAAATTAAGGAAGCGGATATTACCCATAAGGATTTTGCTAGTATCAAACAGGCAGCTCATCTCCATTTCAAAGGGTTGTATAGTAAAGACAACAATACGAATCAGAACTTTAGTTTGTTGGACGGGATCCCCTCCTCAATATCTGCTGATATGAACCATCACTTAGAAAGTAAAGTCACTATGGATGAAGTCAAAAGAGCCCTCTATGCCATGAACCCTGACAAATCCCCTGGCCCTGATGGCTTTTCCGCCTCTTTCCTCCAAACCTGCTGGCACATAGTGGGGAAAGACTTATATAAAATGGTCCTAAAATCGCAGGCTTGTCAGAAACTAGGAGGAAGCACCAATTCTTCCTTCCTAGCACTCATCCCCAAAGAAAAGGGAGCCAATTCCTTCAACAGGTTTCGCCCTATATCGCTGTGCAACATTGGCTACAAACTGATCACAAAAGTTATTGCTAATAGGCTGAGGCACATTCTTCCTAAAGTCATCCCGGAGAACCAAGGAGGCTTCATCCACGGAAGACATTTAGTGGACAATTTCACACTTGTCCAAGAGGCAATTCTTTCAAGTCAGCAACGCAAGGAACAAGGTATGGCAATCAAACTAGACCTTGCAAATGCCTTTGATCGAGTTAATCATAGTTTTCTCTTGAATGTGTTGAAAAAATTTGGTTTTGGGGAGAGATTCATCAATTGGATCCGGGCCTGCATCTCGGAACCATGGATCGCCCCATTAATCAATGGTAGATCTGCAAGTTTCTTCAAAGCTTCAAGAGGGTTAAGACAGGGTTGCCCCATGTCTCCCCTTCTGTTTGTAATCCAAGCTTCAGTGCTCAGTTTTCATCTAAACAATCAAATGCAAGAGCAAGAGATATCAGGGATATCCATAGCAAGGGGGGTCCAAAACATAAATCATGCATTATTTGCAGATGATACCCTGCTGCTTGGGACAGCCTCGATCCACTCGGCCAGAAGATTTAAAGAGGTGCTCGATGAGTACTGCATGGAGTCTGGTAGCAGCCTCAACAAGGGTAAGTGCCACACTTACTGCTGGAACACCTCGCCCTCTCTGATCAGCTCTATCTCCAGATGCCTAGGATTCGCAGCCTCCTCAGAATGGACATCGTTCAAGTATCTGGGGCTGCCCGTCTTCCTCAAACGAGTTCACAGTAGGGATTGGATGCCTCAGGTAGAAAAGTTCAAATGTAAACTCCAGGCATGGGGAGTTAATTGGTTAAATTTGGCAGGTAAGACAGTCCTCATCAAAGCTGTCCTTAGCAGCCTCCCGTTATTCCAGTTCTCTGTGCTTCTGGTGCCTAAGGGTATACTCCAGAAAATGGAACAATATATCAGAAAATTCTTTTGGCAAGGGGGTAAACACAACGAGAGAAGATTCCAGCTTGTCAATTGGGAGACTGTACTCAAGCCTAAGATGGAGGGAGGGCTCAATTTCAAAAAACTCCTTCACCAGAACATAGCAATGGGAGCTAAACTTCTATGGAGAATAATTGCACCTAAGCCAGGCTGGGCACAGACAGCTCTCTGGCGAAAATACCTCAAAGGAGCAAGGCTGAGATGCTTAGACGGTCCCCTGCCTCAAGGAAACACGCCCTTTGTCAAACTTTGCTCCAAAGCGGCCCCCTTGATCCAATCAAAAGCCTATTGGATTCCCGGAAACGGTAAAAAAATTAATTTATGGAAGGACCGGATCATGGATCGAGATCCTATCGGAGATAGTCCAAATCTGAAATCGCTGAAGGATCGTTTGGTGGCTGCAGGGAAGAACAAATTGTGGGACATCTCCACCTGGAATGGTGCGCAGTGGGTGGGCTGGAGCCTGCCGGACCTGCCCTCAGACCTGCACCAAGAAGTCGCTCACCTCCGCGACCTTCTGAATGGTATAGCACCTGCGCGCGTTAACAAGAAGGACAGGCGAGGATGGGGCGTTCATTCGACGGGTTACACAGTCGCCCAAGGATATGCGTGCCTAGACGCAATTCCAACTGCGCCCATTGACCCGGCCCCGTGGAAAGCAGTATGGGGCAATCCCACGCTGCCAAAAATCGATATTTTTTGCTGGATACTGTGTCACAGAAAAATTTTAACAGAAGATAAACTCCAGAGGCGCGGTTTCTACGGACCATCCAGGTGCTCGTTGTGCCATGACTCTGAGGAAAGCGCCACTCATCTGATACTAAATTGCAAATTCTCAATTCAGGTCTGGAGAGAACTGATGGAGCATTGGAATCCCAAATTTGAGCTACCAACGACCATATCAGACCTATTTGCCACCTGGAAAACTCGCTACCCGGACTGTTGTTGGGAAAAGTATCCAATACGGAATGACCATATCCCACTCTAAGGGTGATAGTACCTTAGCAACAACCGAATGCAAAGCTATTCAAGATTACTTCTTTATGAGATGTAAGAGAGGGGAGAAAGAGATCCACTAACCGTTGTCTTCCGCTAATGTTTGATCCAACCTTTTCTCCTTGCTGCTTGCTCCCAGCTCCTTGCTCTTTCACTGGCCCAGCTACACAAAGATCTTGCAAAAGCACAAGAAAGGGAAACTAAAAGAAGCATACATCCATAATTGATTCAAGGATTAGAATAAATCAAATATACAAGCATCAGTACGCCACAGAGACACATGCATATAGAAGAACCTCAAATGCTTTATTAATGGAAGAAGTAAAGTTCTGAGAGTGTTACAACCATAAGAGGCCCAATCCAGCAACACCTCCCAGCAGAAAGAAATCTCCTCTTCACCTCCTTCAGAGCAATCACCCAATAGTTCTATACTCAAACCAACAGCACTTCCTTACATTCACAAGATTCCAGCCTCCCTAGACCTCTTGAGAGAGCTCTATATATAGGAGTTTTGGAGAAAGGATGAGTCAGCTTGAGCTTGGCATGAAGCTGACTAGTGTCCTCTCCCACTTCAGTTATACTTCAGTTTTTGAGTCCACTTGGAGTTTCTTGCTTCCACTTGGAGTTTCTTGCTTCCACTTGGAGATCTAGATCCTCTTACTCATCACAAGGCGAATTCCCTGATCCAAGTGTCATTTTGGAAGCTTCTTGGGCATTTGACACCTTGCAGAATGACTGTGCCACTTGGCCAATCTCGCCCAGCGCAGGTAGCCTTCATTAGATTTGACATTCAGCGCAGGTACATAGTGGAGCAGTTGACATTCAGCGCAGATGCTCAGTGGAGCAGCTGACATGATCCAGAATTAGCTTGTTTTTGAGTGTTTTCAGGTGGAGAACTGATTTTCAGTGCTGTGGTTTGCTGACCTTGTTCCTCTAGGGGTAGGAACAACATGTTTAGGGGCTTTGGATCCCTTAGATTATCGACATTTCATGGTTCATGCTGTAAGGCACAAAAATGTCTATAACAGTTGCCCCCTAAAGTATGAGGTCGTTTATCGGGTGAAATGCTTTATCAGGAGGATCCGAAGTTCATTCAATCGCTGAGAGGCGCCCTGTAATAAAATACAATACAATACATTATTTTTCATTCTGATTTCATGATCTAGCTGAGGCGGGCATTCCCATGCTCAGCTTTATAAATTCATTTTGGTACATAGAACAGACGATCGTCTGATGGTAGACTGATAATTCTCTGCTGAAATTATCATCCTTTGAGTAGGATGATCATCTGCTGCAATGATGTACATAACAAATGTCTTTATATCCTGAATATATATCGCAGCCCGGATGGATGAAACTAGATCCGGGGTCTTCAAACTCGTTCGATCTTCACTCTAAGTACAAGTCGATCCATGTGAGAATTGCGCTGAAGTCGAACATGGAAAGACATCGCTTGATTACCGGTCAATAATGTAAATCGTTAACAAGCGCGAGAGGAATCACCAATAATGACAATGACCCTCAAGGTACTGCAGTACAATTCACGTGGTGTGAATAAAGGACTTGGCGTCGAACACCACGCAAAATCTTCTGGTCGAAGGTCATTGATGTATACCTATCGCCGGAAGTGAGAAACTTGCCATTGAGGCATGCAAGATTCAAAGTACTGAGGGGGTTGTTCCTAGATCAACTTCTTGGATAATGAGCTGAAGTCGACAAGAAGCGATCCGTCAAAGGAGGGCCTTAATGAATCCCACATCAGTGACACGGAACGGAGCTAATGATTTTAGTGGAGATGAAAAACAATCTGTGAAATATGATTCAGGGTGGCGATCATGGGTGGATGAAGGATAATGTATGGCAGTGGATGGGACACGGTTGACTCTTTCTGAACAACATCTCTTGAACATATAACGACACTGATGTGATGGATCGGTAGCATTACCCCAAATGTGGATGGTTTGGCGAGGACCATGGTGATGAGACCGGTGAATGAAACAACCCAACCCGATGTGATACGGAGGACAAAGTGTCATGTTCAAGAGCGACTTGCTACCATTAAAGCTTTGAGGTTCTCCCAATTTTTCCCCAGTCATTTCTGACCAGTACCTCTTTATTTTTGTCAAGCTTGAGGAGGATAACATATGCTTTTTCTATAACCTGCCCTTCGGGCAAGCCCATCGCTATGTTTTAACGAGCCTAGCGATAGGGAAACTCGTTCTCGTCTAAAGACAAGTTTGTCGCTATTTAATCATTTTAACGAGTCTAACGACAAGGAAAACTCGGTCCTTTTCAATTTTAGAGAGTCTGAAAAGGTACAGAAAGTTAACTCCAAAATTCCTTTTTCGTCATCTAATCCCTTAAGTCCGAAAAAGTATAAAACAATACAGAAGGGATGAGTTTTCGATAACTTTAACGAGCCGAATAAAACAAGCGCTCGACCTTTTTGTGTAATAATCCCTCAGGTCCAAAAAGATTAAAATCTAGAGGAGGGATAGCTCTTCCGGTCACTTTAACGAGCTGGAAGGCCAAAACTCGGCAAACTTTTCATATTTTACGAGTCAGATTAAAAGAGCTCAAAGAAGACTCGTCTTTTGAGGAACGAGTGATAAACAGGGATAGCAGCAGATTCCAGGTACAGGTTGGAATTTTCCAATCACGGCAGTGTCACAAGGATGGCTAGGTGAAATCACTCTTCGCAGCTGTTCCTCAAAATAGGTAAACAATCATATGGAGGTGAACGATTGGCCAAATGGAATGGAGGTGGCGGGTGCAAACATGACCAAGGCTTTTTATGGCTAATAAATTTACGATCACAATGGTTATTTACCGGTACTGGGTTCATTTTTTAAAGAGCTTGAATGCGCCAAAACACTGCTCAATCTTATGTTTATTTTTTAACGAGCATGAACTATGTACTAAAACTGCTCGGATCTCGCTTTTCTATTTTTTAACGAGCATAAATTCCGCGGTAAAACTGCTCGATATACCAGTCATAAGATAAGAAATGTCTCCTGCAAGATTCCAATTTTTATAGAGCTTGCACCTCACATAAGCTATGCTCCCTCTCATCCTTTCTTTATGCAAGTTCGGAAACGGCTAATCCCAAAAACAGATAAATAACCGCTCCTAGCTTGCACTCCAAAAGGTTTGCATGACCCCAGGTATAAAGTACAATTTCAAGGCTGCCCCTACTTATCCGATAAAACATTTGTTTTAAAGGGTGAGGCTTGCCTCTTCCTGGTTACCCAAAGATTGTTTTGTTAACACCATCAAACGAAAACACTTCCTCGGCACTGTCTACCGAAGTAGACAATGGTGAATGACCTTTGTCAGACAAGTAACCTTATCAAAAGAATTATGTTCTAGAACAACCCCTCTTCCATCCACGGACGGGGTACGGACTAGTCACATTCTTTCGCGGAAATTCTACCTTATACCCAAGGTTTCCTCTGCCCAAAGCAGACCAGGATGCATGCCCCCTGGGTTCCAGTCCCATCTTTCCGAATCACTCGCACTCATCGGGAAGGAGGACTGGGGGTGGAGACATTTCTTGGGTGAATAGACCATTGAGGGTTGGTATGTGACTATTTGCGATGCGTGATCCCGGAAATGAAAGTTGGTCTACGAGCTTGACCATTCTTCCTTCGTGTGGAAAACACATTACTCTAAAGAGTGAGGAGACTATAGCTCCCATGCAATATATATAGTCTCGTCCAAGGAGTAGGTTATAATCCAAGGGTCCTTGAACGACCATCACGTTCATTTGAACGGTCTTCCCTTTCAATGTAACAGGCACATTGGGGAGGATCCCTAATGGTCGACTGGTTCCTTTATCAAAACCCGAGAGATTTCTTATCTCAGGCAAAAGCGCCGGGGAACCCAGTGCTTTCCAAGCAATAGAGGAAAGGATACTCACAGATGCCCCTTCATCAATGATAGTTCCAGCCATTACCATTCTATAAATTTGGACGATGATTCTGAATGGTATACTAGCTGGCAACCGGGGTCTGCCTAGTTGGTTCCAATCAAAGGACACAACCAGGTTGCTTGGTGGTGGGACCGAATACACGGCCGGATATGACCTTGACGATGTTCCTTCCTGCGATAAAGGAATGGGCGCATTGCCCTGATGCTCATCAGAGTCGGTGTTGATGAAAAGAATCTGGATGGTGTCATCCTTATTCTCTTCAGTGAGGGTGTCATTTGAAGATGAATCTTCATTGACGGTGTCATTTGAAGATGAAACCTCTGAAGGCGGAACCGGGTCAACTGCCGTATCGACCTTTAGACTTTCGTCTGGTCTGGATTCAGTAGGTTCATTTTCAATGACTGACGCTTCAGCTGACCACTTGAGCGGGCCAGCTGTATTTTCAACCAACGAAGGACTTGGCACGAGTTTTTTGTATCCAGGAGGAAGTCTCAACGGTGAAACCGGGCGATCTTCCAAAACTCTCTTCGCTTCGTCTAAGAAGGGACAACGGTGGATGGCGTGATCGCCTTCACACAGTCTGCAGGGGGATCTTGCTCCCCCTCTTTGTCTTGAACCTTCACTTTCGCTGGTTGACGGTAAGCAATCAACATGGCTATCAAAGGTTGATGCCCCGAATTGTGCAAACGAGGGGACCAGTCCCTTAGTATCCGGGGAATACAGGGACAATCTCTATGGAAGTGGTCTCCTCTACATATGACACATGGCGATTTAGGCCCGGTCTGTGCTGTGTGTGGATTTTTGTCAGATGTCTTTTGCTTGCCCCCAGTCGTCTTAGGCTCCTTCTTCTTCTCCTCCTTCTTCTTCTTCTCCTTCTTCTCCATGGGAGCTTGGCTTTTGTCGGCTCTACCTTGCGAAGATGAAGGATTAGAGGAAGAGTTATAGGAAGTAGAAGGCTGGTGGGCAGCTCTAGACTGATCTAACTGTTGACTCGACTGTTCAGGAACCATGGTATTCTGAACTACATTGGTTGAGAATAGCCAGATTGGCAGGCCAATTGTCAGTCCTGGAAGCGACAATGTGGCCATGTGGGGCGCACCAACTTCTCCCCAAGAGGAGAAAGGACTAGGATTTCCATCCTGTGGAATTCCTTGGTTGGGGCGTTCCATGTTCTCAACCTATAGATCAACGCGGGAATAGGAGGTGATTATGTTCCGTTTAAAATAAATTTTATAACGACGCTTTAGACACAACTTGATTTTTCACTTTTTAAGAGTCGAGAAAAAGCTAAAGATGACTCTAGTCTCCTTCGATGTTTTAACGAGCTCGAAGTGACAAATGCTCGGATGGACTTTTTCAGTTATAGAGTTTGAAAAAGGCCAAAAGAAACTGCTCTGGAGTTCTAGGCAGAGGGTGTGCCAAACTTTTCGCAAAACCACAGAATACGTTTTACGGTACGAGTGGTCGATCTTCGTGAATGCTGTGTTCACTGCATTGCGATCAGTAGGGCGGCCAACACGGTTTCCTATTGGATAAAGGCTTTGTTCCTATAGGGGTCTCCCAATATATACGCGACGGTACGTGGGAGCACAAGTCCGTATTGATACTTATCGCTTCACCGTGGAGGAATCACCCAACCACTCAATGCTAAGATATCACGTTTAACGACGCCGGAACACGTCTCTAGCCTAGACCTCTATGTGTTTGCGTTATGTTTCAATGCGTTGTTATGTAAATTCAATTTATTTTAAGGTTGATCTTGTTTAGCAGTTTTCCTTTATGGATCACCACGAGATGTATAGTAACACTCCTAAATGCAGTCTAAGATGATAAGCAAGCTTTTCAATCTTTCAACTTTGAAAATCTTAACTACTGAGGGAAAAGAAAGACAACATCTTTTCACACAGATCATAGAGCACACACTAATGCACTTTTTCCTAAATCATCATACAAGCTGTCATAATGCACATGCACAATGCAAGTATTTCTTTTCTCTTTCTTAATGTTTGTGCGACACAAAAAGAAAGCTGTTGTATAATTTCGAATTCAATTTCAAGTGAAAGCAAACAAGCTTGTCCAAAATCAAAAGACACCTTAAGATTTACTTGTTTCGACACTAGAAATATATAAATTCAAGCCAAATGACGAAAGCAAAAGCTCAATCAGCTATGAACAGCAAACAAACTAACTCTTAAGACCAAAACGACACTTTATCACAGGTCTAGATCTAAGAGGTCACAGCAAGACTAGTTCACTTTCGTTATGGGAAACTGTAAATGATACAAGAAATACACAAAGAACAAACACAGTTTCTTTATACAACCGAGGCGGAATAGTGGCAAGGAAAGTTGGTTTCAGATAGGCACATTGACTGGTAACAAGCAGCAAAAACAAGGGTGAAAACAGGGCAAGAAACAGCAGGAAACCCCAGTAGCACAAGGCAAGACTGGTCCAGCGCAGGTGGGACACTGTCTGTTTGACCTTCAGCGCAGGTAGCCCCTTCGGGAACTGCACTGAAATGCAGACAGCCTTCACAGCAGTTGCACTGAAGAACGAAACTTTCGTTTCTCTTGGTTTCCGGGTCACAGATTGCTCAAAAATTCACAGTTTTTGGCCAAATCAGAAGCTATCAGTCAAGGACACACTAAGGGATGACAAGGAGGATGAAAAGCTATCACTAAGAGCTTATTAGAGTCCTTGTGGATCAGCTCTTCAAATCATAAACTTGCCCAGAAACTGAGCTAGAGTAGCTGCCCTCTACTTTGCATTTGAAAGATCCAAATGCAGTTCGATT
The DNA here is from genome assembly GCA_031772625.1 of Pinus tabuliformis. Classification (NCBI taxonomy): domain Eukaryota; kingdom Viridiplantae; phylum Streptophyta; class Pinopsida; order Pinales; family Pinaceae; genus Pinus; species Pinus tabuliformis. Next base: position 47,772,092 of record CM062809.1, read on the forward strand.
CGGTACTCCCTTTGTTTATGAAATGAATAGCAAAAACACAAACAACCAACAAGATACGATCCCCAGTGGAGTTGCCAATTTGTTGTTGGGAAAAGTATCCAATACGGAATGACCCTATCCCACTCTAAGGGTGATAGTACCTCAACAACAACCGAATGCAAAGCTATTCAAGATTACTTCTTTATGAGATGTAAGAGAGGGGAGAAAGAGATCCACTAACCGTTGTCTTCCGCTAATGTTTGATCCAACCTTCTCTCCTTGCTGCTTGCTCCCAGCTCCTTGCTCTTTCACTGGCCCAGCTACACAAAGATCCTGCAAAAGCACAAGAAAGGGAAACTACAAGAAGCATACATCCATAATTGATTCAAGGATTAGAATAAATCAAATATACAAGCATCAGTATGCCACAGAGACACATGCATATAGAAGAACCTCAAATGCTTTATTAATGGAAGAAGTAAAGTTCTGAGAGTGTTACAACCATAAGAGGCCCAATCTAGCAACACCTCCCAGCAGAAAGAAATCTCCTCTTCACCTCCTTCAGAGCAATCACCCAATAGTTCTATACTCAAACCAACAGCACTTCCTTACATTCACAAGATTCCAGCCTCCCTAGACCTCTTGAGAGAGCTCTATATATAGGAGTTTTGGAGAAAGGATGAGTCAGCTTGAGCTTGGCATGAAGCTGACTAGTGTCCTCTCCCACTTCAGTTATACTTCAGTTCTTGAGTCCACTTGGAGTTTCTTGCTTCCACTTGGAGTTTCTTGCTTCCACTTGGAGATCTAGATCCTCTTACTCATCACAAGGCGAATTCCCTGATCCAAGTGTCATTTTGGAAGCTTCTTGGGCATTTGACACCTTGCAGAATGACTGTGCCACTTGGCCAATCTCACCCAGCGCAGGTAGCCTTCATTAGATTTGACATTCAGCGCAGGTACAGAGTGGAGCAGTTGACATTCAGCGCAGATGCTCAGTGGAGCAGCTGACATGATCTAGAATTAGCTTGTTTTTGAGTGTTTTCAGGTGGAGAACTGATTTTCAGTGCTGTGGTTTGCTGACCTTGTTCCTCTAGGGGTAGGAACAACATGTTTAGGGGCTTTGGATCCCTTAGATTATCGACATTTCATGCTTCATGCTGTAAGGCACAAAAATGTCTATAACACGGACCCCCTCCCAAAAACAAAGGGATCAAAGAGGCCTGGGCATCACTGCTAAAAATCTGCTGCTGGCAGCTTTGGCTTGAGCGTAACAGCAGAATCTTCAGGAACCTCCATCACAATGCCAAGACAGCGGCGACCAAGGTAAAGTCCCAAATAAAAGAATGTCTGGGAGGTCACAAAGATGACTCCAACCTTACTCAGTTAGACAAAGATTGGGGGTCCTCCTTGAACCTGAATTTCCAGCAAAATATCAGAAGCATGGCTTCTCCAGAGGAATGGCAAATAAGGGGAAAAGGTAGAGAGGACTGTAAAGACTGGATTCTTATCAGAGGATGCACTCCCTCTTCTTCGATGGAGCAGCAAAAGGTAACCCGGGCAGCGCTGGAGCAGGGGGAGTAATTAAAAACATTGATGGTGCAGAGATCCTCCATTTTGCCTGGGGATTAGGAATCAACTCCAGCATCCAAGCTGAAGCATCTGCCCTCTTCCAAGGACTCAATCAACTTCAGAAACTGGAAATCAAAGAGGCCAATATCCTGGGGGACTCTGAAGTGATCATCAAGCTGATGGTGACTAGATCCATTCCACGAGATTTAAGATTAGCAAGACTGATCCATAGAATCAGAGGAATGGCAAAGATGTTTCAAAATCTGAAATTCTTTCACGTGCTGAGAGACAACAATAAGGAGGCAGATCTTGAAGCCAATAAAGCTGCTCTGCTACCGGCCGGAACATTGAAAAGAGATGGAGAAGAAACCTGGGTTCCAATTCCTTAAAGCATTTCAGAAGATGTTTTTTTGCTTAATTTTAAAGTTGTTTGTATGTATATTTAAATTGGGGCAAATAGGAAATAAAAGCGCAATTGCTGAATCCAAATGGAAGTGGACAACAAGGCTAAAAGATTCTCATAAGGAAGAATCCATTTGGATAGTGCCCATACCTATTGTATTCAGAAGACTGGTATTTAGACCAACTCATTAATACAACTCATATCCGTTCCTGTTAAAAAAAAATAATAATAACAAAAAATATCAATTTAACATTTCTTTCTTGTTACAGTTGATGATCCACCCCTCCTATGGCAACCTCGACAACATCGTAAGTACAAAATCAGGCGGCCAAAAATAAAGAAAAATAAAAAGAAATGTTTGTACTATTTATATCATTAGAAACATCACATACCATATTATGAAAACATAATTTTGATGATACAATTTATTGAGATGAAGTATTTTGTGTCTATGCTTAATGAATGTTATATGTTAATGAATAATTGTTATATGTTTCTTTATGTACACGACCTTGTTTCATATTATGTAAACATATTTCTTATGATAAAATTTATTGAGATGGAATATTTTGTGGATCTACAAATGAATGAATGAATGCTTGTTATTGTTTTGTTACGTGTCTTAATGTCTTGCTTTCAACTATTTCCTAGTAGATAGATTCGGTACTGGGGAATTGAGAGTGACGTGAAGGGGGAGAGGGGCCATGAAAGCCTCCACCTTCACATCGTTGGCCCTGTTCAATAGAGAATAAATTAGGATTTGGATAATATTGAAGCAAAACACCCTTGATCCAATAGAGCAACAACAAAGTCAATTTTTACTTCGTTGTTGCTTTGTTGAGTGGAGGGAGGTTTGCTCCAAGATTAAACTACTCCAATAATTTGTTCTCGAAACCTATAGGAGCTCATTTAGGTATTCATTCGCTCAAGCCTTTTTAATTATTATTTATTTATGCTATTAAATTTAATATTTGGTCAAATTTAATCTAATTTTGCCTCATTGGTCTCATGAATATGTGTTGGATAACTAGTATCAATTTGGATGTTGAAGTGGAACAATTATCGGAAGAAAATAGTTCAAAATGGTAACATTACATTTAGCATTCATTTTTTCGTTATTGTTATTAGGCATTTGTTTAATTACCAAATATTGAAAATATGCCCATTTATCCACTTTGTCATTTCACTTGCTTGAACCTATTCCTTTATTTCATATACTCTATTACATATCTAAGATTTAAATATGAAAAAAAACTGTGAATAAACAAGTATAACAAACAAATTTATATCCCCCTCGAGGGATCACTAAATAAATATAAAGGAGGCCTTGGATTTGTTGGAAAATTGCCCAAGGCAATATATTAATTCACCTTTCCTTGCTTTGACATTATTTGTGACATTATATTATTCTTCTTTTGTTTATGCTTATGTTCTTATCATCAGAAAAAAAAAAAAAATGAACATCATGTGAACACAAGATATAGTCTCCAAGCCAGGGAAAAACCCCTCCAAGGGGAAAACCCAAAAGAACACCAAGACCAAACCCTATACCAGGGCTCCCACCAAAAACCAAGCTAGCCAAACACCCTTTCTTCTACAAAACAAGACAAGGCTCTTCCAAGGATAGTGAAACAACATCTTCCAACCTTTCGTCCTTACCCAACCAGTTTGTGACTTTCTCTACAATTTCGGACTGTAGAAAACCTAGGGCACCTGCACGTGTGGTTAACAAGGGACATATTTTAAACCTTTGATTTCTTTGGAAGCTTCTTTGTTCCTCTGTTGGCCTTCTCCTTCTTTTTTGGGATTTTTCACTCTTCTTCTTAATTGTAGATCGAGCCCAAACTTGATTCTTGATATATGTCCAAGGAGGTTGGGGTTCATCCTTTATATAGCCTTCCAAGAGGATCTTTAAGCCCACTCTAGGCTAACTTTACTTGGTTGGATGAATGTTCTTGGGAGCCCTCTAGACACTACCAAATACAAAATAAATTATATTTTTCTTGGTACAAGTGCCCATAAGGGTATTTCACAAAGTGACAATAACTCTTGACTAGTGACAAACCCTAGGATCATTCAATGGATTTTTGACCTAATGACAAAATCACTTGAGCATGAAACCCATGCTCCAAAAATAATTTTCTTTTTAATTCTTTACATCATTTTCTTTCTCCAAATAAGATTTACATCATTACATGAGTCAAATGACAATTATGAAGACCAAAACTAGTTACATTCTTCAACACTCCCTCTTAACTAGGGAGGTATTCATAATTTTCCAACTGGGACAAGGACAGTTCTCCCTTTGAAAAGTTCTCATAAGAATAGTCAGATTTATAAGCTAATTATAAGCATCAACATTATGATCAACCAACATTGTCTTTGAGGCCTAACTATACAAATTATAATTCATTCAATACCTTTATGTTGGGAAGATTTACGTGTGATACTGCACTACCTCTAAAAGGCACATACCCCATCTGGATGTCCACAAAGTATGTCCTTTTAGGACTATCCTTATCTTGGATTCTTAGACCTAAATCCTCAAATAATATCAGTCCTCGCCAACCACTCTTATCTTGGATACTCGTCACATCATCAAAGAGTGTCGGTTCCTTTCCTTTCTTGGATGTTCTATCCTTAAGGAAACCACATATGATTATCTAATCCTCTACCATTCTCTCTTCAAAACCTTCACTTAGACTTACGGTTGTTAGTCCTGGTTGAGTGCTTGACATATGAATCAAAGAAGACACATGTGATGTCCAACACCACTCCCTCTCAACTAGAGAGGATATCCCTATTCTACTTTTTAACTTGAGAATAGATCCTTGCTCCTATTCAAGGAGACTCCTTTACTCCCCCTCAAATCTAGAGGTGATTCCTGACTTCCTTTCTAATTGGGAAGTCATATCCATAAGCTTTCTAGCTTCTCTTCATAAAAGTATCATCTACCGAGTCTCCATAGTTGTCTGGCTCCCATTTTTCTTTGCATATCATCATATCGAGCCTGCTTCCTTTTCATGGAGCCATCTTCTTCAATATTGTGACAAGTTCTAGGTCATTAATTTTTCACATCACTTTCAACTTTTCAATTTTAATGAAGGCATTATATTGAGCCTTCCCAAGTTTCCAGTTGATCATAGCTTTCTCAAAAAAGTGATATCCTTTCACCTTTAGGGAATCTTCTCACACCGCTCGGTTTCTATGAGGGAACAAATAGATTATGGTTTCTCACTAGGGTTTTTCCTATTAATTTCCATCTAGGGTATCCCTAGGTGCCAAAAACTTTTGAATAGATGAAATCTACAAACCCTAGGTTCAAAACATCCAACAAAAACCCTAACTCAATGCTTTAGGCAAACCCTTTATAAAAAAAAATATACATGACAGGTACTAGATGTTGAGCTTTCCCTCAATATCCACACAGTTGAACTTGTCTCAATTGTCATCATGTACCCCTGCAACATCTTTCCAAGTAGCATAACAACATGTTAACCAGATAACCAATAATAGATATCAACATCAGACTTACCTCACCATGATGACCTTTTCAAAACATCAACATCCTCATGGTCCATCTTCATATGAGTCTACCTTTATGCATCAAAGTGCCCAAGGATCCAACTTGATTACCAAGTTACAATTTTTCCTTCAATGAAATTTGATAGCAACAGTTATCTCGGGGTCTTTATAGTTCTCTCCTTCCATCATGCTCATTGAAACACGAGATATTCTTTGCTTAGTCATCCTTCTTCCTTCTGCAAAATTCACCGACAAGTACCACCAAGCAAAATATACAAGTATAAGAGCATGATTATAATTTTGACAGTCTAGGGATACCATGGTATCTTAGAGGGATAATTCCTAGGGTTTTTAGATACAAACCCTAAGTTCCTTGATATTTCCCTTTGAAACATCATCCCTAGGGTTTGAACCCAAATTTCCATCCAATTCCACCCTCACTAGGGTTTTCCATACACCCTAGACTACCTACAAACCCTAGAAACCAAAATCTAGGGTTTAAATAGATTAGGGTTAGGGTTTCTTTCTTGACAAGGGTTTTCCTACTTCAAGCATCATCTAGGGTTTATAATCTCTAGATTCCAAAGATGAATTCTACAAACCCTATGATCATAGAAAACCCTAAGACATGTAAAAGTAGACCTTTCATCCAACTATGCATAAAACAAATGCACATACCTTAGTCGACCATGATCACTTGAGGTTGTTGCAAATCCCTCTCCTTGATTTCATTGTCCAAGGTATTTCCACTTCCATAGCTACCATGATCTTCTTGTTGATGCCAAAGCCAAAATTTGACTTCCAATGATCTTTTGAATGCCAAGTAAGATTACTCTTTCAAGAGATTGTTTTCTGCTCTTTTACTAAGTCAAGTTATCTTGTAGGTGTTGCTACATGTCTTCTTCACAATCCAAGGTGTAGATACTTCCTCCATCAATATGAGTACAACCTTCAAGATTCTCTCCACAAGGTGACTAACAGATGTTTTGATTGCTATTGTCCTTTGTCATCCAAGATCCCAAGAAATTATGTTAATTTCGGTCTTTGGCACAATCATTTTAAAATGCTTCTTGACTTCTCTCTGAATGAACTTCTAGAATGGCCCTTAAACTAGGGCTTCTTAATTACCACAAAATGACTTTGTAAAGAGCTCTATAACTCTTCCAAAAGGATGTAGATTTGATCCTTCTTCAAAGTGTCACAATTTGTTGGAGTGAAAGGTTGCTTCTAGCCTTGGCAATGGCTTATTTAGGTCTCTATATTTCTGAAGATGATTGTGGCCTTTTAGAGTGGTTGTAGCTTCATATCAGACCTTTCAAATAGGCCTAATATGTCTTTATGTAGTTCGGTATTGGTCCCTTTACAAGTAGTTTTCATGTTGACTATTAGGACTACTTCTAGTCCACTAAAGACACCTCAAATTTGTAATTTAGTCATCCTTATAATATTGCATAGAATTGTATACTTTTTAGATCTCTGAGATAGTTTGAAGCCCTTAGACAATGCCTAGTCCTTTGATATTATTCACAAGATTTTCGACTCTTCTTGGAACCTTGAAAGAATGCTTCTCGACCCTCTTTTTCTCCTCGAACTTCTAACCCAGTTCTACAACAATGATCATAGAGATTATGACTTATAAACAAGCCTAGAATTATATTATTAAGCTTGATACTGCTTCTATATAGTTTGGTCCTCAAGGTGATAGTGAACACTAATATCATAATAGCATTTGGTCTGATAGCAATATCGGAAAGGAACCATTACATCATGATCATGCCCTTCTTCTACTTAAGAAATGGTTATATAGGTAAGGAAAAACTACTCTCTTTGAGATCTCTTCTTGGTCAAGATTTTTGGGTGTTTGGAAAAGTTGTGATTTTGGGGTAGTTCTAGAGTACTTGTTTGATCCTATGTGGTCTTTAGTCCTTCACCTACAAGGAAGTGCACCAAGACATATGGTAGAACCTAATTCTAAACATTAGGAACTCATGAATACATTGTGAAACAAGGATATGAACATTAACTCTTCTATTAAGAAATCACATTGAAATATGGAATTTGGAATAAAATCTGCCATTTGGATGGTCAAAATAAACATCTTCTATTGGACCTTTGTTCATGGAAAGATCCTAGTAATTGAAAATTTGTGCAAAAGGGGCATTCATGGCCCTTCAAGGTGTGTTTTTTATGTTTCTCATCTAGTGTATTTTCTGCTCACCTTATTTTGGAATGTGATTCACAAGGTTGGCCCTACAAGACTATATTGCAAGGAGTTGGTCATAAATTTAGTGGCCATCATCTGGGTCACATATTTTTTACAACTAGAAAAATATCTATATGGGGACTTTTCAATACAAGCCTTTATTCAAAAAAGTATGGCTATCCCTGGCAATTTTTTTTTGCTAGAAGGTCTAGCTGGCATGAAATCAATGGCATCTTCCATAATGAGAAGGTGTCCCCTAAATTTGTTGTTAGTAATGAAATATCATTATTAATAGAACACCTTAACTCTCGTCATCTTAACAAGATTTATACGCATTATTTCCTACTCAGAAATCTTAGTTTCTTTTGAACAATTTAAGCATTTGTTAGTGGACACTTGGCTCCTGATCGATGAGGAGAAATCACTTGTCTTCATGATGAACTCTGTTATGCACATATTTATTGGTGTACTTCACTATTATCCATCTCCATCATATGAGAACATTGTTGTTATTGTGGTTGCACAAACCATTTCTTCATTGACATATGTAAAGTCTTGTTTACTTAGTCGTTGACTTTCGACGAATTGTTCACTGTTATATTATGGATTGTGTGGTATGGGACTGGTTACTACAAAACTATACCTTACTTCTCTTGGTCATCATATTGTTGAGGATGTGATTGGATTGAAGTAATGTAATGTGTCTTGCATGTAGAATGTTTTCGACTATGTGATTCATCAAAGGGAATAAAACATTTAGACTGACTTTGGCTGGATCTGAGAGTGCCCCGAATCAAATTATATTTTTTTTTAATTCTCAGGCACCCATCGGATATTCGATGTTAAACCAACAGTACAGCACTTACCCCATGCTAGGTTGTAAAGTTCCTCTTGGCACAATGATCCTAATACTGGCATCTGATCCTCATAAGGCACACCACTTAAATTGTCGGTAATGATAATTGGAGGACTTCATTATATTTTTAAATTATTTTTCAATTATAATGGAATATTATATTTTCTATTTAGCGTGTTAGAGAGGATAGTGGGTATGGAGGTCATGAATTCCTCCATTATACCAACACGTAGATTTTAGGCATGCATGAGTTATGAGGTAGGAGGAAGTAAGACATGGGTTATTATTATAGGTCTTTTCTATTTGAATAACACATTCATCTATTTGTTTTTCAAAAATTGTTTTGTGTACTCCATCATGGCAAGGATAGGGATGGAACTTTATATGACAAATTCACGAAGTATGTATTTGGTAGAGAAACGAGAGTGGGACTATCTATGAATCATTTTTCACTTGCCTTCACTTCTAGGTTTTGTTTTCTTTTTTTCTCTCAAACATCTTGCCTTCTTCAGTTTGGTTCTCAATTCAACCTTGTTAGGAATCTTCTCTTACTTCAACTAGGAAGGATATATCCTTCCAATATGGTGGGTCGTGTTCCATCCTTGGTTTACCTCTATTTTTGTGTGGTATAAGTTCATTTTGTGAATCCATTTTCCCTATTTCAATGGACTATCTTTGTTTCACTAACTAGCTTAGCTTATTCTTGGATTCTGACATACCCTAACACCAAGGTGATTGAGCCTAAATCTAAGCCTCAAACTAAAACCATAAAGAAAGGGACCAAAAGGGGAAGGAGGCATGTAGGTAAATGGTCCTTAGATTACTAACAACTCTAAATAATCACTCTGATCCCAAGTTATTACCATGCTTGTTGTTGCTAATTACCAGCAATGTTTCCCCAGACACATCAAGGACAAGGTCAAATTTATATAAAAATTAGTTTGGAACAAAATACACAAAACACCCAAAGAGAAAGTTGAGGTTGAAATTTTGGAATGGGTCCTTGATATTGGTTTCTCTCTTATTAGAGAGACCAAAATTTTTAGGTTAATACAATTGTATTAGCTGAATAGGGTCAAGTTATGAGGCATTGTTAGCTTACCCTCACTTTTATGTTTTGTTTTTCTCATTTTCACTCAAATATTTGGCTCTTTATAATAGTATGGTTCTTCTTTGGTTTGATTCCTTGGTAGGAAATCCCCTTTTACCTTAGTTTGGAAGGTTATATCCTTGCAATATGGTGGGTCATGTTTTTTCTCTAGCTTACCTCTCCTTTTGTGTGGTCTATGTTCATTTTGTGAAGAAATTTTCCCTATTTCAATGGACTATCTTTGTTTCACAAAGTATCTTTCCTTATCATTGGATTGTCACATATCTTGAAACTAGGATGATGAATCCTAAATACGAGCCTTAAACTAAAACCATCAAGAAAGGGACCAAAAGGGAAAGAAGACATGTAGGTAGGTGGCCCTTAATTTTCTATCAACCATAAATAATCAACTCGAGCCAAAGCTAATGTTATGGTTTTGCTACCACTTACCAACAACACTTTTCTAAACACATCAAGGATGAGGTCAACCACATAGAAAAATTGGTTACAAGCAAAAGACATAAAAAACCCAATGAATAGGTTGAGGTCAAATTTTTGGATTGAGTCCTTGATATTGGTTTCTCCCTTAGTAGACATACCAAAATTTTTAGGTGAATATAATTGTATTGGATTAATAGGGATTAAGCTATAAGGCATTGTTGGCTTTCCTTCACTTATATGTTTTGTTTTTCTTATTTTATCTCAAATCTTTAGTTCTTTATAATAACTTGATTCTTGTTTTATTGCTTCTTAATTAACCTTGGCACGAAAGTCCCTCTTACCTTAGTTTGAAAATATCTATCCTTGCAATTTGGCGAGCCATGTTCCATCTTTGTCTTACCTATCCTTTCTTGTGGTTTAGGTTCCCTTTCTTGTCTTACCTATTCTCCATCTCCATCATACGAGAACATTGTTGTTATCGTGGTTGCACAAACCATTTCTTCATTGATATATGTAAAGTCTTGTTTACTCAGTCATTGACTTTCGACAAATTGTTCACCATTATATTATGGACTCTGTCGTATGGGACTGGTTACTAAAGAATTGTGCCCTATTTCTCTTGGTCATCATATTGTTGAGGATGTGATTGGATTGAAGTGATGTGGTGTGTCTTTCATGTAGAATGTTTTGGGCTATGTGATTCATCAAAGGGAATAAAATATTTATACTGACTCTGGTTGGATCTGAGAGTACCCCAGATCAAATTATATTTTTTTTAATGCTCAGGAACTCATCGGATATTCAACATTAAGTGAACACTGTCAAATATTCTACTCCTAGCCAACGTTATGGACCATCGAATATCTAACGTTGTACCGACTGAACAATGTGTCGGTGCCATAACACTCTCGTTGCACAAACTTATTATAACATCAATTATCTAACGCTCAATCGTCGAACATCCGACTCCATACCGATGGCACAAACTGGCGGATCTCGTCGAACTAGACTAATATGGTGTCGAATATCCAATGTAGGAGCCATAACACTCCTTTTGCACAAACTTTTTATAACCTCGATTATTCAACGCTCAACCATCAGACATCTGACTCCATACCGACGACACAAACCATCGGATTTTGTCGGACTATACCAAAATTGCATCGAATATATGACGTCAAAGTGTCATATGTTTTGGCATCTAGGGTGGCATATATCTGACATTTATCCCATCACAAGTCTAACACTTTTTGGCATCGCAAATCTAACTGCAAAGAATCAGATGATCAAAGACATTTTTGGCCATCTTGGGCGTCGAATATTCGATGTCAGTCTTGTCGAATATTCAACACTTAATAAAGGGTCGATTATTCGACACAATCCCACTGATGAAAATTTTGACCCCAATGTGGAAAATAGCTTATGACAATGAGGCAAATAGTCAACGAATATACGCCATATTTTTACCCCATTTGTACTAGTGAATGGTACTCAAGGGAGAAGGTAGAGGAAAAAATTCCTCACCTTATTTAATGCAACTTTTGGGGACCAAAAGCCTCCTAAAATGGGGAGGTATGATCTCAATTGGATCATTATATTATTTTTCATTTATATTGATGATTTTAGAGTGGAAAAATAGGATGAATCAACTTGCAAATGGATTTTTATCAGTGATCCCATATTAGAATATTGGGGTGAAAACCTTCTATAACCATTTTGATACCTTAAATGACAACCTTTTTTCATCCCAAACTTACAATAGTCCAATATTCCATATTTGACACAACGATAACTTCCTAATGAAGATTCAATAATTATATTATTTTTTATCCATCTTGATGCTTTCAAAATGGAAAAAAGTAGTGGAAGTAGCTCACAAGACTATTTTTTTTACGAATGGGTCCTAGTTTGGTGAACTGGGGTTTGAAATATTCTAAAAGTAGTTTGAACCAATAAAAATAAATTTTTGTTGGGAAATTCTTTTGCTTAAGTGTTTCACCCCATAGCACTATTCTATACACAAACACCTTTTAATGGCACGAGAATCACGTCAATCAGAGTCCATATGCGAAATTTATGCCATCCAGAAGTTAGCCTTCATGTTTTGACCACCATTATTCGAGAGAATGTCATGTCAGTCCCAATTATTCATGGAAAATGGGCTGTCCATATGATCATGACGAAGAATAATCTAGAAGATTCGATATTGTAACTCTATTTAAGATTTGAAGGAGTCAAACTTAACCACTATTAGGCTATTGGGCTATATGTTATATTATAACCAAATCACTAGGAGGAAAAGGAGTCCCATTCTATTTGAGTGCATTTTGTTCCATAGATGAGAAGAGTATATTATATTCAATAGGGAGAGAGAGAGAGAAGGTTTGTACACTATAGCATCCCACAAGCCACAGGTCTCACTTATTTGTACTTGCATCCATTTTCCATTCATAAAGAGAGAGAGAGAGAGATCAAAGTAGCCTAACCTTACAATGGTGTTTTCTCGTGAAAGGGATCCTTAAGTCATATATTGTGTTATTATGGTTGTGAGTGATTATATTTTTGTTTGTTCTCTATTTTCTACATTTTCTATATTACATGTGTAAAAACAATGACTTAATAAATCCATAAGTCTAAGGAAAATAACACTCATAGTATAGATATCATATTTTCAGTATGAATTATCAGATCTATTGTGACAAATTGTCTAATGGAATATCCATGGAAATTTATGAATCACTTTCCATCAACACAAAATTTTCTTCAATTAGAGCTCATATGAGAAATTTATGCCTCCCATAAGTTTACCTATTGTGATTGACCACCATGATTTGAGATGATGCCACATCACCCTATGTTACTCATGCCAAAGGGTATAGCCACATGAGGACTAGGAAATAAGACTCCAGTTGAGAGTTGAAGGAGTTAAACCTAACCCCTAGTTAGTTATCAGGTTATGTCATAATCAAGCCACTAAGAGGAAAAAGGATTCCATTCATTTTCAATTGTATCTTGTTACATAGTAGAGCAGAACAACTTGGGAGAGGGATTAAGAGAGCATAATATAGGGGGTTTAGTATGTATAGAATCCTATTAGGACACAAGTCTTAGGTATCTCCAAAGAGAATGTCTTATCCTTTATACTCACATTATTTCCATTCTAGAGAAAGAGAGAGTAGAACAACATCACCTTCCATCTGGGTTTTTCCCGTTAAGGGTTTCCCGGAGTATATATTGTGTTCATTGAGTATAATGTGGTATTATGCTGTATTGTTCTTTATTTCCCACATTTTATCTATTATATGCATAAGAACAAAACAATAATTAATAAATATGGAATCTAAAGAATTAACCTGCATTGTATAGATTTTAGTTTATTGTTATATGGTATATTTTGATGAACTGTCCAGTGGAATATCCACAACAATTTATGGATCACATATTTGGGTTTTTTTTATAGAAAATGGTTTTAACTTTCCAATTTCACAAACAAAGTTATAGGTAGATGTACATATTTTCCACAACCTTGTAATTTGTCATATTTTTATAGATATTGAAACTAAAATATTAGTTAGACTTGTAGATTCATAAAAATTGTATTTGTATTATTCGAGAAAGCAATATATTACATATAAGAAGAATAACTTTAGTAAGCATCCTCACAATAGATCAAAGATCATAATTTCGATATTTTTACATGTTTAAAACTCTTAGGGAAATAGTCCACCACCTTAGCCAACATGGTCACTTGAGGAAAATTTATTAATTCCAAAGAAAAATTTTACATAAGAGAATTCTCATAGTTGATCATTATCCATGACCCTCCATGCCATTTAAATAAAGATCATGGACTGATTGGGTGTGAAGCTGTGAATCAATAGCCATTAGCATTGAGGAGAATATGAGTTGTCATATCACTCTACGTCTAGAACATATCTTGACCATTTGATTACAATGTTATCTATCAATTTCCATGGATATTCCACTTGATAGTTCGTCACAATAAATATGAAAAAAAATAGATTAAAATCTCAAATATGTATTATGAGGGATAATTTTTCTTATATTTCTGGATTTATTATTTGTTTTTATTATGTGAATGTAATAGATAAAATTTGAAAAATAGATAACAGTGAATACAAACAGACACCAATCACAATGAACACCAACATATGATTTGGGAAACCCTTTTTGGAGACAACCCCGTTGGAAGGTGAGGTTTCCCTACTCTCCTTTCTCTAAATGAGAATGATGCTAATACAAAGAAGAAGACAATCTCTATGGAGTTAACTCAGACCTATGGCCTCTTAGCTATTACAAAATGACAACCCCCTCTAATCTACTCTCTCTCTCTCTCCCTACTACTCTATTTTACTATGGAACAAAATGCACTCAGATAGAATGGAACCACTTTTCCTCCTAATAGCCCTATTATGAGATAGTCAAATAGCCAACTACGGGTTAAACTTGACCCATTCAACCCTCAACATGAGTAACAACTCAAACCTTATAGAGTATTATTTATCATCCCAATGTGGCTAGCCCCTTTTCCATAAGTAACAAGGGTTGACCTGACATCCTCTCAAATATAATGGTTAATCATGATAGGACAATTTCTAGGAGGCATAACATTTACATCCAAACTCTAATTGGTATCTTTCTTAGACAATTGGAAAGATATATATGTATATAACAGAATCATGGGGTGCAACACTTAAACAGAAAAGTTCTACTAAAAAAAGTGTCATTTAAGGTGTCAAACTGGCCCTAGAATGTTTCTGACCCCAATTTTCCAAACTGGATCCCACTGCTAAAACTTCTCTTGTAAGTTGATTTCTTTGATTTATCCACACTAAAAGCATTGAGATGGACGAAAAGAAATATAAGGACCCAATCTAAATCATCTCTCCCCATTTTGGGAGGCTTTTGGTATCTAAAAGTTTGTAATAAATGAGGTGAGGAAATTTTTCCTCTGCATTCTACTTTGAGTAACATTTAGCCTTTCATGGATATCGTCCTTTCAACAAAACCTTCCAAAGGTCGTGTTGCCCTTGTATTGTAGTTCTAAGCCTATTTTGCAAGATTATATCATCTACTAACTCTTCTTGAGCAATGGAGCCAAGTGCTCTATGGAAGGTAGGTTGTGATCCTCTTCCTTATCCAACATGGATGGCTCATAGAATATTAGATTTTCCACATTCACCACTTAGTAAATGTCTATATATGGAGGTATAGTGAGTTTGTAGGCATTATCTCCCACCTTTTCCAATATTTTAAAAGCACCATATCGTAGATCCTTGATTTTCTTACCAAGACCCTATAGCCTCTCCTTGTTCAACTATAACCATATTGTGTCTCCTTACCTAAATAATTTCTCTATACTATGTTGATCATGTTTATCCTTGTATTTTTCTTGTGACTTGTTCAGTGTCTTCTATTTTTCTTCGTGTTGATCTTCATACAAATGACCATAATATAATTTGCAAATGGTTACCAAAACATAACTTGGTATGTTATACATTGATATGAATTATGTATGTTGAAATGCAAACTCTTAGTTAGGTTGTGCTCTATTTCATTTCCAATAACTAGTTGAAATATTGATTATTTCCTTTTCACCCACATATTATTCTAATTTCTAATTGTGGTAATTATATGAGTAATGTGAATCAAATAATAGTCATCGTGAAGTGGTTCGAAATGCAAAAGAATCCTGGAATCATAATTTATCCAATTGAATGCACCAAAGTACAGTTACACCTTAAATATAGAGTTATAACAAATCTTAGAATCAATAAAGCAAATCTCCTTAATTATGGGGTGAAACAATGATGATTGTGGACCATACCTAGTGGAAAGGGAATAATACTTAATATGTTAAATGTCTTCGTAGATGCAAAGGTAGTAATTTATTCTTGAACTAGAATTTTTACATTGTGTGCTTTTGAGCTCGTGATGTATATTTCTTGCTATGAGTGTTAGGTTTAATGAATCAAATATGTGACATGTGAATTCACTATTACAAATAAATTAATTCAGAATCCATTTCCACAAATTACTATCCAATTAGTATTTATGTAATGAATCATGTGTGCATCAATTTGTAAATCTAACCATTGTGCAAATGGGCCAATAGTTTCATACTTCTATTTCCTTATGTTAAAATTGATTCATGATTGATGATGGATCAGGATCAATGCCTTATCTCAATGACAGCTCAAACGTCAACTATCAAGTCTTTATTTTCTTTATGTTTCACAGAATGGTAGATTAGGCGTGCAAACCATAGTTCCTCAATATCAAGTTCCTAACACTAACAAACATGCAATATCACTAAAATTTTAACAAAAGCACCCAAGCATTATCACTTGGTGCTTACTGGAACTTATAATATCATAGTCTTAATAAAATAACACTTAGTTCCCAAATCGGTATAATGGTAACCACCAATAGTAAAATTTCTATCACTTCACATCACCAAACACCTGTGAATTAGCCATCCTTTATATCAATGATCAATCACACCATAGAATCCATGCAATAAAACTAGGTATGTTATGTTCTTGTGTGGTCTGTTTCAGTGTGACAGACTGCAACCAACGCCAATATCATTGTTTACTGGACCTGTTAATTTACGACATTGGATATCATAACACTGAAAGAATTAACAAATGGACTTAGTAAAAGTCCTAGTATGGTTTTTCCTAGTATGACAAACTATGAGTTGATGGCGATACTTCTATTTATTGGACTTGTTAACTAATAGTATTGGATATTGGAACCCCAATATAATTAACAAATACACTTAAACAAAAGTCTTGATATGGTTGGGCTATAGTGTGATGGACTATCAACAGACAATAATATTCTTGTCGCAATTTCTCCATTAGTTAATGTTGGTGGACTCAAAACTTGAGAAAATTGTGGGGTTTTCATGCTTTATAGTTTTTACACAATTTCTAAAAAATCAGTGTTGGAAACTCTCGACACAAAAGGATAAGCCCATTATGGGATCAATACTTTAAAACCTTGCTTCTCGAAGGGTTGGTCCTAGTATAGGAACCACTCCCCGAAACCTTTACTGGTTAACATAGTTAATCCAGAGGTTTCTCTATGTATGAAGGGAAACAAATCAACGTATAGATATACCTTAGTGTCACTCCATTGTTATGCACCAGATATATATATATATATATATATATATATATATATATACATACACTATTAAAAAGATATATATATATAGATATACACTATTAAAAAAAAATATTATGATTACAAAATTATTTTTAGATGTTGATAAGTTGGAATTGAGTCGTTATTAGCTAAAAATTATAGGTGATATCCAACCTATCTAATACATAATCATAGTTGGAGATCCCCAACCTTGAATGCTAAGGACTTATGAATTCAATAAACTTCATCGTAACCTTAGCAATAAGTTAATATTCTTACTAAGAATTGAAAATAAGCAAAAATGGATAAGTTAACAACATAGCTATATTATTAAATTAGTTTAAGGTTGTAGATCAAACTTGTGTGTGTGTGTGTGTGTGTGTGTGTGTGTGTGTATGTGTGTGTTAATGTAAGTATTGAATGTATCATTAAGTTGTGATCATCAGGAGGATAATGGATATCTGCAAAATATGGGTGAGAACAAAGATCAACAATGGTGAATAGACGTGGTGGAATGGTTGTACGAGGATTATGATTTTGGTTTTCAAAGTGTATAGAATTGACTGACTCGCCACTTTGGGTTGTCGAACTCTGAAGAGATATAAGGCTATTACAATCAGGACATTTGACAGAGTAAGGAACAGTTCCCAAAGAAGCGGATAATGCTTGTAAGGATGGGGTGTTTACAATGATGATGATGAGATGAAGAAGGAAATGAGATAATTGCAGAGGTATTAGATATACTAATATTTGCAGAGGTGATAGCCCTTTGTTTTGGAATTTTGGGGATATAAACAAGCCAACATTAAGGGAAAAACAAATTTTTCCAATTAATCATCTAATGTTCCATTTTTTTATTAAAAGGATCAGTGAGCACTAATTTGTTGGATTGTGATTCCTGACTAGGGTTGTGAAACATAGCAGGATACATAGTGTTGGTATGTCTAAAACACCCTCAACTCTGGATGGATATATTTGTTCATCTATCTCTCATATAAAAGCATGTGGTTTTTATATGAAGTTTAAGGATATCACCAAGGTGTTCATCAAAAGAATATACAGAAAAATTTGGATAGAAATCAAACCATACTATGCCATTAGATAAAAGAGCAATTATTCCTCTGATTAATGAATCAGAGAATTTGTTATGTGTGAGATCTCTTATAATGCAAAGAACATATGCAACAGTGCATCTATGTACTAATGCATAAATTTTGACTCTGATGCATCCAAGATGCATATATTTAGCATTGTGTTTCTTAGATTCATCTTGGATTTGCTTAGGATTTAGGAGTGGAATTGTTTGTGCAGTGTCACAGTTCTGCTGCACTTGGGAGACGGACTCCTTTATAATGACTCAACTAACAAATTTTTAGTGAAACATACTTAAATCAAAATATACTTTAATGGGAGATACATCATGTAACTTCCAAGCAACCTGAGGTTGTGATTCAACTATTTCCATATTGGACTCATTTAAAGGAGCATTTTGACAAGTATCAAACACACTACTTAAACCAGAGTTATAGCTTGAGTCTTTATCAATTTTTATGTTGCGAAAAGAAACAGATCTATCCATTATAGATATGTAAGGAAGATGTCATAGTTTAGATTGTGAGGCTCTGATGCCAATTTTGGAGTGTGTCTGTCAGAGACTCCCTCAAAGAGGAAATGAACTTAACTTAACAATGTTCTTGCTATACATAAACTTCTACATGAACCCCTACACGAACCTTCAAATGGACTCAACACTTATTTCTCCACATACTCCCTTATGTGACCTCCTACCTTTGGGATGAATTTGAGAAATATTGATGCTCCAAAACACTAATCGAACCTTGGCGAACTTTGAATGAATTTCGATCCAGAAACATAATCAAATCATGTTAAAGATATAACAACGGAAATAGATTGATAAGAAACTTTATTTATTTTAGAGCCAAATGATATACATATCTTTGATCTGTAAAATGAGTTACAGACTGAAGACTCAGACTTATAGACTTGGTACTAAATTCCCACCTTTTTAGGTTCTCAGGTATGCTCTCATATACATGCGCGGGATTTTTGAACTCTTCCTACGCATAGAATGAATCAAAACCCAGAGAGAAGAGAGCTTAGAAGATTGTCTCTATTCAAACCACAAATGCCTCAAATGAAATACTCCCCCCTTATTTATAGAATTCTGAGGAAAAGAGTATCTCATCGGGTTCCTTTCTAACGAGACACATACAAATTGTCATAAAAGTGGATTTCGTATCAATAAGCTTTGTCGTAGATGCCTTGAAATGTGGATCAAACTGCACCAAAATTCAGAAAAGTGCTTCGAGTTTCAGATATTCATCTGAAAAACTTACTCAAGTAAATCCATCAAAATTTAAATTCAAAATTTTCAATGAGGACAAATAAAAAATAAACATATTTACATGATCTTGTCGTGGAGGACAGCCTCCACTTAGTCGAAATCCATGCTAGTGCTAGGAAATATTCTACTATAGTATAAAGTATTCCACATTTTGGAGAATAATATTCGTACTACCATGGGCCGACCTGGCGTATTTTATATTGATACCTTCATCTTCACGAGCCATTGGTGATGTTGTCTAATGAAGGTGTTCATTATTTGATGTTCATCCATTACTTCGAACCTATGTAGATCCTCTATCATGTGGATTGGTACATCGTATGCTTCGTGTTCAGCTTCAATAATGTATGGGTTCACTGCGCTCTGGTTGATTCCAAATTCTTTCCACCATTCTAATAACCAAACAGGGAGAGGGCCTTGTAATGATGTGGTTACTGATCTGAATTTGAGAAGTAAGGTATAATTTGTTCCCAGATTATCTTTGTACAAAAAATCCCACCACAAATATTTGTACTGTTTATAGTCATAGTCAGTACTGGGAAATTTTAGGATGGGATTCCTTCCTGGCCATAAATCATGGGTTCTCGAGCGATTTAGACTAAAGTATTGTTGTATGAGTCCTTATTTGTTGTTTATTTATGTCATGGAATTTGTAAATCGAATAATATTTTGTTTGGAATGCTTTTCTTAGTGATCTTGAATAAACCATGTCAGGTACAGTTACAGATTATGTAGGCCTTCCATGAATTTTCGGCACTAATTGGACTAATGCAGTACTGGGTTGTAGATTCATACGTAACACTTGAGTTATCCGGAGTTGCCATGTAGGTTTCCAGACAGCTTTAGATGTTTGCCAGCTCATGTTTTCAAGAATATCACAGACTTGTTCTCGGCCTTCACTTCATTCCGTGACAATGACCATGCATTAATCTGGCTGTCTTGATTCTCACTCACTTAATTTCGGACCACACTCGCTTGTCAATGTCTTGTTATTCTGCTGCAAGTGTTCTCTACTGAGAAAATCAGGGATGTTATTATTACTTCTTTTGATATGTTCAATATCAAAGTCAAAATTTGAGAATAATGTCTGCCACCTTACAATAGCCTCACTTGCCTTCTTGATTTCTTTACGTAACTCCTTGCTCATAGCGGCAACATCAGTCCTTAATAAGAACTTCTTGTTTATCTGGAAGATCTCAAATTTATTAATGTCATTTAACACTCCTTTAATCTCTTTGTTTACAGCAGCAAATTTTTTCTCTACTTCGAACCATGTTCCTCATGCAAACTATATGATCTCTTCTTTTGTCTTCTTTCCTTCTCTTTTGGCTTGCTTCAGGACTACACCCCATCCTACATCACTTGCATCAATTTCAACTATCTTTGGTAGACTATCATCTGCAATATGAAGGATAGGTAGAGTTTTTACTTTGGACTTGATTCTTCTTACTGTTTTGGTGTGGGCTTCTGTCGAAGGAGGAGGATTTTTGCTTAACCTCTCATTTAGGACCTTCCTATCTTTCGAAAAATATTTATAAAAATGACTGACATAATTTAGAATTCTAAGAAATCTTTGAAGTTGTGTTTTGTCAATTATTTTATTTGGAAATTTGTCTGCAAATTCAACAGCATGAGCTTGCAGCGCTATTAGTCCATTTGAAATAGTATGCCCTAAAAACTTAATGCTTGTTTTGAACAGCTCCATCTTGTTCTTCGATATGACCAAATCTACATGTTTGATGACTTCTTGAATTTTTTTCAAATGTTCAAGGTGTTGTTCAATGGAATCAGAAAAAACTAAAATATCATCTATCCAATAATCCAATCAAAATATGGCTTAAGAACATTATGCATGACTCTCTGGAACTTTGCGGGTGCATTTTTTAAACCGAATGGCATCACGTTCTATTCATAGTGACATGTTGGAACATTGAATGCAGGTTGAAACTTACCCTCTTCCTTTACTACAACTTGCCAAAATCCTGGTTTTAGATCAAACTTTGAGAATATTTTGGCTCCTACAATTATATTAACCAAGCTAGACTTATGTGGTATGGGATAAGTATCATCTATTGTGACTTGATTTAGAGGTTTATAGTTTATAACTAGCCTTGGAACACCTCTAATTTTCTCGGAATGCTTATTAAGAAGCCAAAAAAATTCCAAGGGCTATGTGATTCTCTGATCAATCCTCCTTTTAATAATCCCTTAATTTATTTTTCACGCGGAGCTTGATATTTTGCATTCACAGGAATTACTCTACTCTTGCATGGTTTTCCTTCATAAGAGAATTTATAAGGGATTTCAACAAAATGTTTTTTTATTTCCTAGAAGGCTGTGGGATTTTCTGAATATACCTCTTCTTCAAATGCTTCCTAAAGCCTTACAATCTCTAATCGTATGTTCTTGGTCTGCAATTGTTCTTTAATCCTTTTGTTCACTTTTAATTGTTTTAATTCTTCAACCTTCTATTGCTTTCTTTTAATGGCTTGTGCAACCTGAACCATAGTAGAGAGCTGGGGTGTTGAAATGAAAGGTAATATGACTCTCGTATTGGTTTTGGCTTCTCTAGAATATTTGAGATTAGGGACTGTAATGAAATAAGTTGCCTTTCCATCTAGAGTTCTAGTGGATCCATGTGGCTATACTGTAGCTAGAAATGGTGTCCTCGGAATGCATAAGACTAGGATCTTTGCAAGCAAAAACTTCATATCCAAACAAGAATATCCAAAACACAAAGTTGCTTTTGGAACTTCGAAATCCAATAGCATGGATTGATTTCCTAAACCAATTGTTGAATGGTTTGATCTGTACCAATAAATTCCAAGACTAATATCTTTATGCAAAATGATCAGATCAGATCCTGAATCAATCAATGTCTTTAATTTAAATGTTTGGCCATGAAAATTTAGCTTTATGAGGACATGACATTTTTTATGTTGTATAGCCAGTATCCTCATAGCATCTGATGCTCCTAAAAGATAGGTTTCAAACATGTTAATATTAGGATTTTCTTGGTCAAACATAGCATCTTCTAATGATGGAGGAGGCTCTACCTCAACATATTTATTTGATTTTTCAATTCTTTAATTTCCTGTCTTGCCCACAAATCAATTCTATGTGCATATTTTTCTTGATTTTCTTATTTTATCCTAGAAACTTTTGCATTTAGCTCTACAACTTCTCTCTTCAATGTATTTATCTCTTTTCCTAAGTCATTTATTGTTAAGGGATGTGTTCTTTGATTCTTGTTACATGCTTTATGAATGACTTCTATCATTCCTTTCAAAAGATTCATCAACAGAAGTATACCTTTTATCTGTGACTCATGTGACTTCTGCAGTCTTGTGTTCTTTCACCATCATTTTTTAGAAATGAATCTAAAAGTGCATTATTTATTTCACCTTCTAGTAAGTCTTTGATCTAGTCTAACTTTTGGGCATCTCTATCTGAACTTCTTTGTGCCATACAAACCTTTAACTTTTATGTTGACAGATAAACTTCATTTTCTTATTCCTCTGATTCTTCGTTGTTGTTGTTGTCGTCGTCTTGTACTGAGTTGCATTAACATTCTTCTAGATTTTCACAAGAACAATTATTTGCAATAAATAAAGCTTCTTGCTCTAATTCTAAGATGCCTTCTGATTCATATTCGAATTCAGAAGTAACAGTACAAAGTCAATATAAAGTTAATTTCCTAATTAAAATCATAAACAAACAAATAAGCTTATACCTATATTACCTGTGATCGAAGTCTGCCAGATGACAACAAGGTTTTGGGGACGACTCTCCACCCAACCATAGGCTCAATTGTGCAAGGATCTGCTACAACTGGCCACCCCCGAGCCCTCAATCAACGTACTACTGCCAATGACTCCTAAGTCTTAGAACACCATTCTCCCAAGAGAATGAAAGATAGAAACTCGGAAAGATGGAATGCCTCCATCCTCCTCACTCTCTAATAAATAGAGCAAACATTGGATGGGGAACCACATGCACATACTCCATGTGTCTACATGCGACTTTGATTTTTAGTTTTCTTTACTTTTCTTCTGATTTTTTTAGTTTTCTTGTTTTATTTCTTTTCTTTTCTTTAGCTTTCTTGTTTTATTTTCTTCTTTTTCTTGTTTTATTTCTATTTATTCTTATTTAGAGAATAACCATTTTTATTTTTTTTATTTTTATTTATTTTCTTGTATATATTTTAAATATCATTTATTTATGATTTATTAGTTTTATTATTTATTATTAAGTGATTTATTATTTATTATTTATATTATTATTTATTATTTATTATTATATTATTTTTATTATTTATTATTTATTATTAAGGGGAGGGATATTACATTTGCGATGGATTAACAACATCCTTCATTCAAGACATGAACTTCTTCTTGCTTTATGTTAAAAGGTTGGCGTGGGAAATGGTTTGTATCATGTTTTTCTGATCCACATATGTTGCAGTGAACAGTAGTGATCTGTGACTTTTCATCTCTTTCTTTGGCCATCCTTACTTTTTCTTCTGATGCTTTTCCCCTTACCTTGTTAGAGGCTTCTCCTTGTTGGCTTCTATTAGCAGTATGGCCTCTTTGTCCACATAACCAGCAAATAAAGTTTTGTCTGGCATGTGCTTCAAATGTTTTCTCCTTTATATCTTCAGGAATATAGTAGTGTGTTTTCTGAACATTCCTATACTAATTTCTTCTCTACAGCATTCCTCCGTTAAATTTTGCTCTACATTTTCCTTTTCTAATCTTTCTCATATCTTTTTGGCTCTTTTCTTTCTTCTTATTGGATCATCTAATGATAATCCATATTTTTCACAGATAGACCTGCTATCGGGAAGGCTAGAAAGTTTTTCTATTGATTTATTCACTTTCATCTTTGTGCATAAACAACCTAGAGCATTTGTAATGATGTGGTAAATTTCTCCCCAGGTATATAATTCATAAGCTGGCTTAAAAGCATCTTGTACTTTCAAATATTCAACAAATTTGTTGGGAAGGGCTGCAAGATATAGATGTTTCCATAACAAGTTTTTGTTGTCCTTGCATCATAAATCCTTTGCACCCACTGGAAATCTTCATAATACAACATCTTTTTGCACTTCATATTCATTAAAATGAGTGCATGCTTGTCTGCTATTTCTTGCTTTGTTCCACACCAATGTTCTAAATTCATAGTAGTTAATGCACCAATCATATTATTTGAATAGTACCGTCTGACTATTCCTTTTTCCATTTTCTCAATGAGTGCAGGAGAGGATTCAATCTCCCACCACTTTGCCAAAGTACATGTGAAGCATTGAATTATGGATTTATAGGCTTCTACTTCAGTATTCCCTTTCATGCATATGATTTCATAGGATACAAACATCCTATCAATTACCTGCCTTTTCTTATCAGTATATAAACCTTCTATATTCCACTTAGGTTACCAGTCATCTGCGAAAGATTAGGCATCTTGAAGTTTTCATTTCCCATATAGCTTAGGTACAGGTGGTCTAGACATATTCATTGGCATTTCTCCTCTAGTAGTAAGGACATGAGTAACTATAGAATGCTCAGGTTCATTTTGTGCAGTAGAGGATTCAGGGGTTTCTTTTGCAAAGAGTAATGGAAAATTATCAACTAGTTTTGAAGCATAGATGTGTGTGATTGGATGAGGAAACAAATGAGATAAAGGAAAGATATTTTTTTCTATCTTTGGGGGGTACGCCTTTTTGTATCTTTAGGACTATGTCCTGAATTTCTTCAGATTTTTCGTCAATGATCATTAAAGTTTGTCCAACTACTGAAAAGGCAGTTTCCAGACCTTCAATTAATTCTTTGTTGATCAGAATTTTTGTCTCTCCTAATTCATCCTTTACTTCAGAGCCTTTCGGATTTAGATTTTTTATAGAAGAGACTATAGAATTTACAGAAACTTGAATATGGTCTGTATGTCTCTTTCTAGCATAATCATTTGTTGCAAATATATGTGTTGACATGCCTCTAAGTGCAATATTGGTCCAATTTACTTGTTCAAAGACAGTTAGTAATCTTTGTTTTTTTGTCATTCAATTGAGCTTCTTCTTTTAGGATTGATGAAAGAGCTCTAGACTATTTATCTTCATCTTCTAGCATTATTTCCTTGAAAGGTGGGTATGTAGAAGTGGATTCTATCTTCTGGCCATTTAAACTTTTCCATTTGTGTTTAGGGATTTCTATTTCTACGACTGTTCCTTTTCCCTTTTTTGATTCTAGCATCTAAACAGTTTGGTTTTGTTTGTTGGCTTTCCATATGTAAAAGGATATCTAATATTCCTTTTGTTTCATTTTTTATTTTCAATCTAAAGCCAACTTTCTTTTTGCTTTAGCTGATACTGTGATATTGAACTCAATAGATTCAGGATTTGTATAAAAATCCCAATTTAACATTCTTTTCATCCATTCTCCATCTACCTGCCATTTCTTGCATCCCCTCATGAGAGAAAAGAATTTATGCATTTCAGGTACAAATGGCATTTTTATTTCTTTAGGAATTGGACTGCTAAATTTGGATTCAGGGATCACTAAATCATCCTTATCAATGTAACCTAGGCCATATCTCGGTGTACCCAGGGGTCTGTAATAGCTGAATACTTCTTTTAGCCTAGGATCTTCAAATTCTAATGTAGGTATTAAATGTATCATTAAGATGTGATCATCATAAGGAAACCAGATATCTACACAGTTTGGGTGAGGACAAGGATCAACAATGGTGGATGAAGGTGGTGGAATGTTTGTACGAGGGTTGTGATTTTGGTTAATAGCAATGTTATTATTGGTTGAAACAAATAGGATGCTATATGTGGTATCAGAGCCAAGTTTGCGCACTGGAATCTTAGAACCATCATAACTTTCTACATTATTGTTTTTTCATGTGATGAACTTATATGACTTGACCTTTTTTGTAATAGGTAACATGGACAGAAGAGAATTAGGAATGAATAGAGCTGAAAGAGGATGCATCGTGGTGCATCCTTCTCATCCTGCACCTGTATACCCGTCTAAAGATGAAGAGCTCATGGTGCACTGCAAGAATACATTCCTACAAGGGAAGTACTAAACATGATGAGATATTTTCAGCCTATGTCATGTGCCTTAATGAACCGCTTAGAGTGGGAACAAGGAGAACCCTCTACTCATGCTAAAGGGTCCTAATATCTAACCAACAACAACATACATCGAGAACTAGAGAAGGTAACATTTCTTGAATTTTGATGGTCTACGGATGGTCAAGTAACAAAAGCATGTATAGAGAATATAACCATATGTTTTACTTTGAGAGACTATGCCTCATACTTTAAAGTGAGAATGGGGTGTTTCAATTAAAGGGAAGTTCACTATTATGGTGAAAGATACACCTACCACAATTGGGCATGGAAATTACAAAAGTGGATTTGGAATTATTTGAAGGAAAGTTCAAAGAACATTATTGGTTAGAGGATTTTATTGAAAGGGAATTCAATGATTTCAATGCCTTGAGACAGGGTAATCATTTTGTACTATAGTATCAGGCCTGATTTATGGAGCTACTCAGATACGCCTCACATTTGAACATAGAAAATTAAGGGTCAACAAATTTGTATATGGTTTGGACTTTAAAATATGAGCTAAAGTAAGAATCTTGATGCCTCACACCTTGCACGAGGCAGTATAATGATCCATTGTTGCTGAGGAAGAGATTATGAGTAATATATAGAGTAGACCGTGTAGAATTATGATATCAGGAGCACCTAGAGCAATAGTGACCTCAATAGCTAATGGGACTAGCACAGATCATAGCAACCATCAGAAGGGATTGATCTTCAACAACAAAAGACGGTTAGTACAGAACCAAAGGCCACTATATTTTTTGCCAGTGCTATAGTCACAATTTATAATACAATAATCATTTTAAATAGAGGATTATTGCCTGACATAGTAGTTCCATCCCACACCTTAGCATCATTTATCACGATAATCTAGTTCATATCAGCAGAGTTCTAGACCAACTTTAAGTTCAATTGGTAGTTGGACCAGGCTCCTAGGAGGGGGTGTTGGACTTGCAGAGGTCCACACTATGAGAAGGATTTCCCTCAAATACAAGGGAAATCTAACCAGTCACAAGAAGTTAACAACATACTATAGTGGGGTAATTTAGGCAAGGATTATTGCATACATGCAACAATGAACAACCCACAAGCTTAACATCAATCTGTTGTATTCAAGACTATAGGTAAAACTCATGGTAGAATTTTTGTGATTTTAATAGATTCTGGTGCTATTGAGTCTTTTATTTTGCATATTCTATTATAAAAAGTTAACAATGAAACCACAGAATAGCATGATTTTAGGCATGTATAAATGGCATGTGGGATGAAGCAGAACATATGCAAGTTAGTAAAGGATTGTGAGATTGAGTTGTGTGTATGCAATGGTTCTAGGATCCTATGACATTGTCATGGGAATGAACTGGTTAGAGTAGCATGAGGAAGTTTTAGACTATAATGATAAAGTGTTGCCCTCCACCAACGATGAAAGTTAGAGGAAATCTTTAGTAGGTAAATAAAGGAGTGTCATTAAGATTCATCTTATTGATTCAATTGACAAGATTCAAACAAAAATGGTTTCAGTTGCATGCTATTGCATCATTGAATGACAAGAAGGATTCAAAGGACTTGGACAAGAATCCATCCTTTTTAAATTCAAGGATGTATTTCGAAAATAGTTGCTTGGAATACTTCCAAAAATAGAGATATATTTTAGTATAGAACTTAAACCTGGCACATAACCTATCACTAAAACACCTTATCGTATGCCAACTCTCAAATTAAAAGAACTTCAAATTTAGTTGAAACATTTCCTCCATTTGGGATTCATATGATCCAATGTATCAACGTCGAGAGCACCTATGATTTTTGTCAAAAAGAAGGAAGGGTATTGGAGGTTATGCACAATCTATCATTAGCTAAACAAGGTAACGATAAAAACTAATATCCTCTACCAACGATAGATGATTTATTTAATCAGATAAAGTGAGTGATTGTATTTTCTAAGATAGGTCTAAGAAATTGGTATCTCCAACTGAGAATCAAATAAGAAGATAGTCGAAAGATAGCCTTTAAAATGATATTTGGACATTTTGAATACATAGTATTACCTTTTGGACTAACTAATGCCCAAGCATTTTCTTGAGTCTAATTATTAAATATTTTGACAGTATCTAGACAAGTTTGTGCGGGTCTTTATTGACAATATTTTGATCTATTCATGAACTTTAGAGGAGCATAATGAAAATTTGAGGCTTGTCTTCTAGTGTCTTAGATAAAACTAGTGATATGAAAAATTGTCCAAGTGTTCATTTTATTAGTCTGAGATTCATTGTCTAAGACACATCATTTATGGAGAAGGTATTGCAATGGCTCCCACAAAAATTGAGGCCATTGTGGACTAGCCAACACTGACCAACATTCATGAAGTATGTCATTTTATGGGAATGGTAGGATATTATTGCATATTCATCAAGAGATTATCGAATATAGCAAATCCCATTACCAAACTTCAAAAGAAGATTAAGAAGGTTGTTTGGATAGACAAGTGCAAAGATGATTTCAAGGAACTAAAGGAATTGTTAATAATTTCACTGATCTTAAAAGTACTTGACATGGAGTGTAATGTCCCAAACGGGATATTTTGCTAAATTTGCAGAAATTTACTCAACCCAAAATTTCACCTTAAAATCAACATTCTATTAACAGAAGATTTCCATGTAAAATAAAACAAATAGAGCATTGCAATCCAATAAGGCAATGAACAGGAAATTTCTCAGCTTTTATTATAATGGGTAAACTGGGGTTACATGCACATACAACCAAAATAGCTAAGATGAAAAGTTGGCCTCCAAGATAATCTATTCCGTTGTTATGTTGGCCCTCCAAACCGAACTGAACTGCACTGCTAAGCTCTCTTGTGAATTATGGATGAATTCACCAAGGGGAGATGGGTACTCGCCCAATCTCACTAAATCACCTGAGGATTTCTGTCCTGGGACTACCAAGGAAGGTAGAGAACCGAGTTCCCAACCTCTCATACAAGAAGAAATATCAAATCCAAGATGTCTTCTAATTGCCTCCTCCTCCTCTTTTATAAATCTGATGTACCCCTCTAGAACTTCCAATTTTATTGTTATTTTAATCATGGAACACTTTTCCCTCTTTTATTTCAATTAAAATATTATTTTCAATGTGGGAAAAGAGTAAATTGGCCACCATGCCTCCTCAGGTCAATGAAAATCACTTCTAACCATCTTGTCCTATAGATCTTCTCGTTCTGGTTCCAACGAGCTATTACACTAAGGTGTCATGCTAAGTAATCCTCCTGAAATGCCACCTTAACTATAATTAATTTAGTTAGAGAAAGGTTTCGGCGAAAATCACATGGAATGTCATTTGTCGACGCGTTTTGAACCAACCAGTGTGGTTCATCGTCAGGACAAGATGAAGAAAACAGATCTAGCTTAGCATGTTATATAGACCGAGCAGAGCCTCCAACGGCTAGTTTGACCCAACCGCTAATATTGAGCCTCCTTTGGTCAATATTAGCGGTTGGGTCAAACTAGCCGTTGGAGGCTCTGCTCGGTCTATATAACATGCTAAGCTAGATCTGTTTTCTTCATCTTGTCCTGACGATGAACCACACTGGTTGGTTCGAAACGCGTCGACAAATGACATTCCATGTGATTTTCGCCGAAACCTTTCTCTAACTTAATATGGATCACAGAAGCCTAAACTCTATTATAATTAATTTAGTTAGGCCCATTAATAGTTTTGTTTTTTGAAAGTTGTCGGAATGCCACGGAACGAAAGGAAAACTATGCAAATGATGGAATATACCAAGCGAATGCCATCGGATCTCATAAAAACTCCTCAAAACCCCTCCAAAAACCCTTGGGTCCGTTGAGGATGCCAATCAGCACCTATGTCCTGTCTTCCCCCAACTCTGAAAGCCCATCCTATCCATGCCATAAGGAACACCAGAAAAATGAACATTACAAATCCTCCCACACCAAGATTGCTTGCCCTCAAGCAATCCAAAACCTCTGGACCAATATTGTGGCCCAATGCAACTGAGACTCAATGCCTGGATCCCATACGAACCACTAGGTGATGCTCTACCTCTGTATCAACCCACCATGAACGGATCCCTCAATGCCCGAATGCCAAACTGATCTCTGAATGTACTTGTCATCAACCAATTCTCCTGGATCCCAATGCCACCAAGAACAAGTATCAATGCTCCATGGCTCATGATGTGCCATAACTCTAACAATGAGTGTTTCTCCATCGACCGTGTACCAACTCATCACCTCTCTCCAATCTAACCCTTGGCATAGACCAAGGTCAATCTCACCATGTTGATGATGTGCTAAAATACTAATGAGTGGCTAGCCTACATCCTACTGCCAACTGGAGCATGTAGTATCCCTCACATCTAAGGTCCCATGTTGTGCAATGCTCCTGACTAAATAGTAAAAATGATACTCCATCAATAGGGTACTAGCTCATGATTTCTCGTCAATCCAATGCATGGACATTTGTGTAAGAAATAATTCTACTAGGCTTATTTGGGTCCTTGCTCAACTCAGGATGCTCTATATGGTCATTCCACAAGATATGTCTAAGGAAACCTGCCCCTCTCTCTAGAGTCTATAATAGGAAAAAGTGGGCAAGATGTGCTACAAGCCCTGTCTATGTACTCCTGGAGAGGGTTGTAGCCTGGAAATGTTGCATCTTTGCTAGCTACCACTACATCTGTTTGCACCTCATCAATGGGTAGACCCAAATATGGATGCACTACCATCTCCCTCGTCTGATAGAAAACCCCACGGTCCTCCAGTCCACCAATCTCTTGCCAAACTGTCCTATCATACTTCGGCACCTCTTGAGGACAAGTATTTGCGAATATTATGACCCTGCTAGCTGTTTGTACATTTGTCCGCTCCCCATCAATGGCTGACCCCAAGGGTGGCTGCTCATCCATCATAAGTCCAATATGAACCTCCAATTGGCTCTCCCCGAAAGGCTCATCATGCATAATGTGCATATCATCATCCTCAGCTGGCTCATGCTCCACCATATGTTGCTCATGCTGAATCATCACTAGTGACTCGTCATCCTGAATGTCTCCCGTTGGGTCCACTGACTGCTCATCATAAAATTTTGCCCGTTGTCAACAACTATACATGACTCATGCCCTCGGAGGCATCCTCATATGAACCCATAAATTCGTCCAAAGAAGAATCCTCACCTTGATGGTCAAAAGGAATCTCCACCTGCTCTAACTCTATCATCTCCTCAGTGTCACTCAAGCATGAGTGTTCAGGTCCCCAAGGTCCCTGTAGATGAAGCAAAGTCCCTTCCTTCTCATCTCATTCTTGTTGCATGATCCACCAAACCTGAGCAGCTCCTCCCTGTTCGATTGTCTCCTGAACAACTCAATGTTCTGCTGAACAACATTTTGGCTAGCTCATAAGCAGCATGGGAGACCAACTGTTCTCTCCTCCAAACGGACAGCAATTGACACTGCAACTCCCGGCAAATGGCGTCATGGCCTCTCATACATGATGACAAGATGGAATGCATGTGTGTTATGACTATGTCAGGATGATGTTTCCAAATGCTGAAGAAGCATCGGAACATTTGCAAGATAAGATCATCACACTCAAAATCAAACATGACTTCATATGTTCTGACCATGGCCACGACTTCTAAAATCTCCAACTTCTTCCCAAAGGTAGAGCTTACACTATTGTCCAAGTCCTGGAAAGTCTTTACTATCAGTCTGAAAACTTTCCTCATAAGATCATCATTGTAAGGATCTATAGCGGCGATTAGTCTCATGATGTTACTGAGACAAGATGCAACTGGAAGTCTAATTCCTTCACAAGGTTCCTCCAAGAACTTGTGTTGTATGTGCATAAGCATAGCCAGTTTTAGAGCCCAAATTAGTTTATTCCCTTCTAACTGGCTCACTTTGGAAAGGAGGGCATTTAGTTCATCAAGTTTGAAGAGAACTTTCCATGTGACCCTCATGTGCTTCAAATATGTCCAAAGAGCAAAAATCCGATGTCCTATTTCCTACCCCTCCTGCACACCTCTTGGTTCTTCTTTTTGAAGAATGGCATATACCCCTCTTGAAAAACATTTGTTGCTTTGTTTGGGTTTTTGGTCCAGATTGCAGTCCTCTAATGTATTGTTGTGTTGAATTAAGAGGTGTTTTAAAAACTCCATTGTTCAGAAACATATATGGAAATAATGGTACTGGTAACTCAGCTACAATCAGTCGGCAATAACATGACAATACAAGGCTGCTACAACACCTCAACTGACCTTTATAGCAGTATACTCACTCATTCGCACATGACATGGATTAGCAACAAAAATATAAGGCTTCTAACAGTACATGGCAATGACATCAAACAACTTTCAACCTCTCAATATTGTAACTATTACAAGGCATACCCATCAATTTCTTCCTCAAATCTGCCTGGCACATATGACTATTTTCCATGACAAAAATGGGCATTTGACTACTACAGTAAGCAGTTTTTGACTCAATAAAATATCCAGCAAGGTACCTTACCAACGTACATATGAATAAGACTTAACTCTTTGACCACATAAAAAATTCCAACTCTACTATATTCTTGTTGACAACACAAGCATCATACATTATTCCCACTCAGCACCTAATACATGACTCGGGTTTGTACATGATATAAGGCTCACAATCATTGTACTATTGTAAACAAATTCTTCAAATCATTTGAGAACAGGATTGATAAGAATTCAGGATTGATAAGAATTTCGAAGACAGAATTAGAAGGAAGAATATGCAAGAACCTGGGACTGCTTCTCTATTGACTTCCTCTGCAACAATATTCAACTCCGAAAATGAAGGTAGCCTACCAACAACTCGGTTTCTTCAATAAGCTGCCATAAGACCTTGGTCTGATCTGAACATGAAATAATTTGTGCTGCCAATAGGAATTGAATGTTAAATATTCTCTAGGCCAACACAAGGATTTAATTCAATGAAATTCAGTCCACTGGTTGAAGTGAACACTTCCGTATGAATTCGACCTCCAATAACCAAGTGTTGTAGCCTCTCACCCTGAGAGATGAATGTTGAAGCTATACTGTAACGTACCCAGCCAATCTGGAATTTTCAATCACCAGAGACAAACTTGAATTTACTGCTTGGGAGTTGCTACATGCATAATGGATGTGATTCTGGGTGAGGCTTCTCCAAATTCATTGGTCATTCGAAGATCAACCCAACAAATCGGATCTGCAACAAATAAAACTCCTTTGTTGTTGATATTTATAAGGCTACGCGTCAGCTTTATAGACTATGTCTTTTCCTGTCGGCAGTCACCCCAAATGATATACATTGATGCACATTGACACTTGATCTGTAACAATACTCGACCTCCTGTTCAAACTTGTCACATATTGATCCATCATCTGTTGTAGGTACCACTGTAGACAGTTGTAACTCGGGGCACCGCTGCAGGAGTGAACCCTGATTCACAAACAGATGACAAATGGAAATCGAACCATATGATTTTCAGGTGCCACTAAATGTTTACGTGACATTTTAATTTCCCACTGGACCCATCGATCTTAGTGCTTCAATGGGCAGTGAATGTTGGGTGTGTTGTAATTTTTTTATGACTAGCCCTATGCGTGAAGCCAGGTAAAGTCAGGGGTTGGGTGTGTTATATTTTTTCCATGACTAAGTCTTACGCGTGAAGTCGGCGATGCGCTAACGGATCAATGTCATTGCCCCTTCTCAAGGGCGAGGGTGAGTAAGCGAACTCTCGGAGGCAAGCGCCTCTTTTTGATTGATGACACTCCTATGAAGGCAGGTGCGTGCTGCACTCACAAGAGACTGCCAGTGATATGCTGGAGGAAGGTGGGGATGACGTCAAATTAGAGGGGGTGGCCAACCCGCCTTTTGTTGCGTTGGGCGCAGTGGGGGTCACAGAGGGGGCTTCCGCCCCCTTTTGGGAGGTTTGAGGGGACAGCAGCTTCCCCTGTTGGGAATTTTAAGGGGCGGTAACCCCCTCTATGGAGTCTAGGAAACCCAAAAAAAATAAAATAAAATAAATAAATAAATAAAATAAAATAAAAATTGGACCCTTTATTAGGTGGTCCGACCTACCTATGATTTTGTGTATAGGTTTCCCACATGATTTTGGGCATGATGATTTTCAACCCATTGTATTTTGTAGATCTAGGAACTATGGTTATGTTCTAATTCAAAGCTAATGGATTAAGATTTATCACATGTATATATATGTATTGTAATATTTAAAGAAACATAATTAAAAATCAATTTGAGAATCTTAATTTTGGAATGGAAAATCTTTATGTATATTTATTTTATGCTCTCCCATTACATTTTTTTCTTTAAGAATTTATTTGCATGTAATTTGTGTAAGAAGTTGTGCTCAAAATAATGATAAAAATTTATTATGCTCCAGACTCGCGCGGAAGAGGAAGCCCTATATTTCCACGTGCTCTAGGCTCGCCAATCGCACCAAATTTGGCTTTCGCACAATAGTTGTCTCTTCTGCGATTTATTTTTAATGGCAGGTCCTTGACAAAATAATCGGCCCTTTTAGAGAAATACGTTGGCCTTCACAGAGATAAATACGCCCTTCCTCAACTGAAAATTCGTTCTCCAGCAGAAATGACAGCACCTAGGCTTGGAACCTGGTGCTTCACGGCAATGTAACCTCAGCCCCACGATATGGAGCATTTGGTTTTTTTGACGAATTGTGATTCCCCCACAATCAACTTGTGACCTTGGCCAAACAATGGTCATGGAATTTTAATTTTTCAATGCGGACCCCTTTTTAATTTAACACAGCCTGTCCAAATGTCTACTTAATGAATATTAATCCATATCCCAATTAATACTTCAGCGTTGATTAATTACGACATTCATAATATTTGCAGCCCCTCATAAAATAATCTCAACCTTTTAATAATTGAAATTGTAGCCTCCTTATAACATGGCAACATGATTCGGTGCCCTCGTCTTCTAATAATTTTGATGGTTACATCATTCATGGCTCTTTTAATTCCTTGTCGATTTGTCGGATCTTTATTGAGCCAAAGGCAATTTAGAAATTGTCGAACGTTTAATAGGGAAATTTGTCTAGCCCTCAAACAATAATATTTGCAATGGAAACCCTTGAACTTGGATTTTGGCTCGAATTTGATCCGCAAATTAAACCCCTATGTTGGGAAGAACACGAGCTCTGATACAACTGTAATGTCCCAAATTGGATATTTTGCTAAATTTGCAGAAATTTACTCAACCCAAAATTTCACCATAAAATCCACATTCTATTAACAAAAGATTGCCATGTAAAATAAAACAAATAGAGCACTGCAATCCAATAACACAATGAATAGCAAATTCCTCAGCTTTTATTATAATGGGCAAACTAGGGTTACATGCACATACAACCAAATCGTTGAGATGAAAAGTTGGTCTCCAAGATAATTTGTTGCACTGTTATGCTAACCTTCCAAACTAAACTAATATGTATTATTGAGCTCTCCTGTGAATTCTGGATGAATTCACCAAGGGGAGATGGGTACTTGCCCAATCTCACTGAATCACTTGAGGGTTTCCATCCTAGGGCTACCAAGAAAGTAGAGAATCGAGTTTCCAACCTCTCATACAGGAAGAAATATCAAATCTAAAATGTCCTCTAATGGCCTCCTCCTCATCTTTTATAAATCTGATGGACCCCTCTAAAACTTCCAGTTCTATTATTATTTTAATCATGGAGCACTTTTCCATCTTTTATTTCTATTAAAATATTCTTTTTAATGTAGGAAAAGGGTAAATTGGTCACTATGCCTCATCGGGTCACTGAAAATCACTTCTAACCATCATGTATTGTAGATCTTCTCGTTTTGGTTCCAACGAGCTATTACACTGTAGTGTTTTGCCAAGTAATCCTCCCGAAATGCCACCTTAAGCATAATTAATTGAGTCAAACCCATTAATAACTGTTTTTTGAAAGTTGGCGGAATGCCATAGAATGAAAATAAAACTATGCAGATGATGGAATATACGAAGCGAATGCCATTAGACCTTATAAAAAAATCCTAAAAACCCCTCCAAAATCCCTTGGGCCCATGAAGGATGCCAACCTGCACCTGTGACCTGTCTGCCTCAACTCTGAAAGTCCATCCTATCCATGCCATAAGGAACATCAGAAAAAGGAACATTACATGGAGCAAGATTTTTTCATATGTATCAATGCATCAAAAGAAGGTTTACTATGTGTAATTAAGCAACATGGAAGAGTGATAGCACATGCATTAAGGAAGCTTCGACGACATGAGGAGAATTATGCAACACATCATCCAAAAACGGCAGCTATCATTGGCATATTAAAATTTTGGAGATATTACTTTCTTGGAAGAAAGATTCAATTAAAACTAACCATTGTGGGTTGCAAGTTATCTTCACGCATGAAAATTTAAATGTAAGACAAAGGTGGACAAAATTAATTAGTGAATATGACTATGATATTACATATAGAAAGGGAACAATGAACAAAGTGGTAAATTCCTTAATATTAAGGCCTCATATATTATTCGTTATCCCTTTAAATACAATTAAGAGAGAAGTCACTTGAATTGCAAGTTGAAGATGAATGGTAGAAGGAGGTCAAGATGGACTTAGAGGAAAATGAAGAGAATCCAAATTTTGAGAGATATGCATTAGACAATGATGTTCTAATACGATCTCATGGAAGGATTTGCGTACTACTAAACAAAGAACTACTTCAATTGATTCTAAGTGAAGTGCCTTGGGTTGTGTGCATAGCACACCTTGGTGTCAAAAAGATGAATGATGAATTAAAATCATTGTTCTTCTGGAAAGGAATGAAGAAGGAAATAGTAAATTTTGTTGCAATATGTTTAGTGTCAACTAGTGAAGATAGAACATGGACATCTAAAAGGATTATTACAACCTCATGCAATGCTAAAGTCAAAATTGAAAGTTTTTTTGATGGACTTCAGTATGGGATTGTCGATGATGGTAAGGAGACATGACTTTATATTTTTCATTGTGGACACCTTGACCAAAAGTGCTCACTTCATACCAATCAAGATTACATATAAGTCTCCTAAAATAACTTGAGTATTTATTGATGAAATTGTAAGATGACATGAGTCCCAAAGAAAATCATCTCAAAAAGGGGAGTTGTGTTTACTAGTAGATTTTAGATGAGTTTCCAAGAAGCTTTCAAAACTCAAGTAAATTTTGGTATGACCTATCATCCAAAGAAACATTATCAAATTGAGAAAACTAACCAGATTCTAGAAGATATGTTGCAGATGTATGTAATGGAACAACAAAAGCACTAGAAACAGATTTTAATGCTTGTGGGATTTGCATACAATAACAATTATCAAAGTTCCATCAAAATGGTACCTTTTGAGTTTTTATATGGAAAGCCTTGTAGGATGCCCCTAAGTTAGGATAGAATCAAAGATAGGGTTCTAACAGGGCCTAAGATAATACATGAACGTATGACTATGATTAAAGCAAGGCTAAAGGAATCTCAAGACAAACATAAGGCTTATGTTGATGCTCGTCACATTGATTAGAGTTATGATATTGAAGATAAATTGTTCTTAAGAGTCATACCTCAAAAGAGTTAAATAAAATTTGGAAGGGGAGCAAAGTTGTCTCCACAGTTCATTGGATCGTTTAAAATCATAGATAAGAAAGAACTAGTGACTTATCGACTTGCATTACCCGCATTAGAGTGAATGCATGATGTGTTTCATGTTTCTATCTTACATCACTAAATATTTGATCCATCGCATTTTGTTGATTTGAGTCATGTACAAGTATCGAACAATAGGATAGTGATGGGCAACCCAATTCACATATTAGACTAGCATTCTCGACAGCTTAGGCATCAACTGGGACCAAGTAAAGTTCCATCGTGACAGTTATACTCTTGGTTAAGCTACTTGGGAAGATGAAGATATGTGTCGACAATTTCCCTTCTTGTTTTGAAACTTCAAGAAAAGTTTATATTGAGAGGGGATGTAAGTATTGCTCCATTCTAGCTTGAATTCAGATAGGCATTTTCAGTTTTATTTTGACTTATGAGATAAATACTATGAATCACACTATAATAATGAGGACATCAAATACTAATGATCTAGTTATTATTTCATGTGATGATGATTCTTGTTATGAAACTCTGACAATCAGGATAGACCATGTTGATGATTTTGATGTTAGTAGATGATAGAAGAAATGGAATAATATGATGTGAGTAGTTGATAGTGATTATTTTGATGCTACTTGCAAGGCATAATTTATAATGACAAATTGTTATAATCAAATGTTACATGATGAATGTTTGAGTGTGATAGGATATCACAAAGGTTCATAGATGTGTGATGGGAAGTGATTCTGGTTTGATTATTTAGTACTACTTGATATTGAATTTGAATTTTCAATGATAAATAAGTTTATAAATATTGATGACATGTATAGTGGATGCAAGCACAGGGTGTATGCTTGTCAAATGAGTCACACATGGGTAATGGGGTTGTATGGCACAAGTTGAATCTTCCTTGGAGGGGTGGAACAACATCTCTGATTCCACCCACCAACACTCCAGCCATGGCTTAGTTAGGAAAGTGTTAGGCACTTTCACCTTGTCTTTGCATGACGTCGTGAGGGTTGGACCACAAATTTGGTCACACAAGGTAAATCGGGGGTGCACATTAAGGTAGACACATTAATCTGTATTCATCATTATTCTCAAAATGAAGGGTTACCCTAGAGTTAACAGTTGCCTATGTCATCACGCCAATGTTCCCCTCAACTAGTCATAGATACTTGAAGGGTAAGTGTCGTGGCACCCTTGGAATTATGTGGTGTAAAGGGAAAAAGTGACTTAGCACCCTTGATATCAAGAAAAAAAAAATAATTGGAATTCAAGTTAATTGACTAAACACTTAAGTTAAGGTTCATAAGTAAGAGGGGGGGGGTTTCTAAAAATAAATTTTCATTTAAAATCCTAGAAAACTTGGGAAAAGGGGACTATGGTTGTCCTAATGGAAAATTTTCTTGAGTGACTAAGTTGAGTTTATGGTGAGATTGGTGTGTGTGGAGATAGTAAAGAGTGGGAACATTTGATCTTGCTAAATCTATTCTCCATTACTAGAGTTATCAATTCCCCATATAGAGCTCGAGGGTCCGCAGTTGTAACATACCTCCAGAAATTGTCAGCGTATTCTTGCCTTTGTTGAAGAATCAATTTTGTGCCAGAAATCCCTAGCAACCTGTAACCAAAAAATCCCCTTTTCTTTTGGGAATTATGGCATAATGTTATACACAACTAAATGCATGCCATTGTGCAATGCATGTGCAAAATATATTTTAACATGAATATGCTTAATTAAAATTCATGAAAATTTACTAAGCATATAAATACATTGTAGTGGAAATAATTATAGAAGTTAATTTCTTATCTTTTAATTCATGGAACCTAGTTGTAGGCCTTTGATATTCCACCCAGCCATAGATCGTGCTATTCGTTCTCATTCAACAGTGTGTCACCCTCGAGATGGGACTTTGACTCAATGGTCATCAACTCACCCAAAATATGGTACATTTTCAATACCATCAAACACAGGACAAGATATCAAGCTTAGCAACCTCCAACTAGTAGTCTTATGGTTTCCAAGAGTTCCACTTCCATCACAGGGCTTCCAAGTACCCTTCCAAGCTTCACACAGCCAAGTACCAAGCTTTGAAGCCTCTAGCCAATAGTATTGTAACTTTTAGGAGTTCCATTGTCCTCCCACGCCTTCCAGGTACCTTCCAAGCCTCACACAACCAAGGCACCAAACCCAGTAGCCTCCAAATAGTGGTATTGTGGCTTGTAGGAGTTCCATTTCCCTCACAGGATTTTCAGGTAGCATTCCAGACCTCGCGTAACCAAGGTACCAAGCTCAATAGCCTCCAACTAGTAATCCTATAGCTTCCAAGAGCTCCACTGCCCTCACAAGCCTTCTAAGTACCCTTCCAGGCCTCACACAACTAAGTTATCAAGCTCAACAAACTCCAACCAATAGTCTTGTGTCCTTAAGGAGTTTTGTTTCCTTTATGGGTCTTCCAGGAAC
Organism: Pinus tabuliformis; assembly: GCA_031772625.1. Taxonomy (NCBI): domain Eukaryota; kingdom Viridiplantae; phylum Streptophyta; class Pinopsida; order Pinales; family Pinaceae; genus Pinus; species Pinus tabuliformis. The sequence continues at coordinate 47,812,955 of CM062809.1, forward strand.
CCTTACAAGTTTCCATTTCCACGATGGTCTTCATGCTTCCATGACCATCCACTAGAATCCTTCCCGAGAATCATCCATACTAGTCCCTTACTTAATCCCTCATATTGCCAAACATGCCTCTTTTGTATGCATGGTTGTTTTTTGCCACTTGACCCTCCCTAAGCCCTTAATGGACTTTGGTTATATGCATGGACACTTTTCATGATTATTATATCAAGAGTGTATCTTTTACCCATCCATGGAATCTTATCCCCCCATTCTGGTTTCGTCTTTTTGTCTGCCACCATTTTATTTTATTAATATGCATGTATTACATGATTACATTACTAGGCCTCCTATCCTCAAATTATAAGACATGTATACATGAGAATACTAGCTCTAAACTACAACACAATTACGTGCATGGGAAGAATGGCCCCCATGACACATATACACGTGTCTGGGCACCATGGCCCTCAAAATTTGTCCTCAACTCACCAGCGTAGTTCCGCATTTACATGTTATTTACATTCAAGGGGTCGATTAGGTGTGTTATAATGAGGAAGAAGATTGTATCAAATATCAATTCATTGATTCTCGATGTTATAATGAGTATGACCTTATTTACCATTGAACCAATGATATTTCCATTTGTTCTTCCATTGTCCTTAGTGTTGATGTTTATATAAATAACTTGAATATAATTTGCAAATGGTTACCAAAATATAACCTCATATGTTATATATTGATATGAATTATGTATTATGAAATGCAAAATGTTAGTCAAGTCTTGCTCTATTTGATTTCCGATAACTAGCTAAAATACATATTTATTTGTTAGCTTTAAACTTATGGGGTCTTATTTTAGATAAAAATAGTTCGGATTTTCCACAGTGTCACATGAATCTTGTCGATGTTTCGAATTCCAAAGGGGATCCATCGTTAGGACAATGAATGAAAGAAGAGTCAAAGGGAGGATGAATAAATAATAAATAAACAAAATTAAAATCCAAAATGGGTCGACTAAAATCTAAAAAATCATAAAACTTAAGCCTAAATTAATTCATCCACATATCATTATAATTTATAATGGTGGTGTTAGGGTCCTATAATTTATAGGATCAAATTCAGATTGAATTATTTCTTTCAGTATTTCAGATTGTAAATAATATTGCATACTGCAAATGATTTCCAAAAAAAAGATAGAAAAATGAAAAGAGGGTATATAAATAGAAAAAATAAAAAGAAATGATAAAAGAACCCCACAAAAAAAATGAATAAATGTGAAAGTGATGCTAGTTGAAGTGTCACTGATAGTCCAATAATTTTGTAAAGAATAAATTCATGAAATCGTGTGTAGCTTGTTTAAAATGCCACAATACTTTTGTTTTGTTTGAAACATATAGTTTAATCATGTTCAAGAAAATTTCAATTCATTTCAATGAGATTAGAGTGAATAACTTAGCCAAATAGTGTAATCTTGGTTGAGATTTGATAGGTGGAATAGGTGAATAAATTAATCCAATAGTTTAATCTGGATTAATGCAGTTGTTAGATTAGTTTAGTTGTTTGAATAGACATTCTTAGTACTTTAAAAATGGCAAAATAAATCAGGGTTTGCATTATTATTTATTATGTAATTGTTTAGGAAAAAAGTTGATTTATTATGTAATTGGCTAAATGTGTTGATTTGTCCAAAGTCGGACCTTAGGCTAAAGAGATATCCACTCAAGATATGATGTGGGACGGTCAGCATTAAACTATGCACATGTTTTAACTGAAGGAATGTTCAAATATTCTTTCATTCTTAGGTACATGTTCATTTTCTTCCAGACACAAAGGTTTCCCTTTGCAATGCAAAAACGTAATCAACAAGGAGAGCCTCAGTCCATTATTTTCTAGACCTCCATCATTAGAAAACAATCACATGAATATAGTTTTACAGAGTTTATTGATCAGTTTGTGTATCCAGCAACTTGTTTGCTGAGTGGCCAGCAGATTCCAAGAATCAGTGAGGATATTCAGAAAGTGTTGCATCTCAGTGAATAGGTGAAGACAGGAGATTGGTACCTATACCAGTCATTTACAGAAACCAGAGTTTATGGCTCATAGCTACCACCATATAAGCTTCCCAAGTACCTTCCAATGAGGATATTTTCCTTGGAGTACATCAGGAAAATAATCCACTCAGACAACATCCATTTTGTGGCAGCTAAGAAGAGGTCTCAGTTCATAATTAAGACACAGATAGGACCTTTTATCTATAACGGCATAATAGTAGGAGAGGAAGCAAACCTCCTGCTGAAACAAATGAATTTCCCTCTTAGCTTTACATGGTCTTATGACCCCTTTGGGGTAATTTCTAAGCTAAGAGTGGAACAGAAGGCAACTCCTTATGTGCATACCCAAACACCAGAAATAGAGAAGTACATGAACCAGCAGAATTGGGTAGAGAACACATTACAGGAGGTTGAAGAGAAGGTTCTTTCCAGAATTTCCTCAGAGACGCCTATACCCAGAGAAAAGACCAAGAAGAGACCGAGAGAGGCAGCCTCTCCTTCGGTGACAGAAGTCTTGACCAAAGAATTTAATATCTACACATAGAAGATTAAGGCAAGCTCTAAGATAGTCTTCACACTAGTGGAGGAAACACAGGGTATCATTGTACTCTATGGACTTAAAACTTTGAAGTTTGACGGAAGTACCACCGATTATCATCATCCTTGACTACTAAAGAGACTCCAAGTACAACACCTCACACACTAGAGACATTCACATAACAAAGGTAGTTGGATATTTTCCAAAAATATAAAGAAATTAAACAGAGGAATGAAGCCCTTCATGACAACATTTTTGCTCAATTCAAAAAGCAGTCTTCCCCAATCCAACACAGACTCATTTCAACCTATGACACAGAAAAAGGAAGAATGCATATGGCATTCTTATAGGCACAGATTCCACAACCAAAATCAGCAGTTGACTTCAAGCAGGCTACCTTTGAGTTTAAGGCAAAGCATGTTCATCCTTTGGATCAAATGGACATGCATAGGCAAATAGGAGAAATGTTCTACTCAACCTGCACACAGACTGTCCTCACTGCTTCCAAACTACAGATTTCTTTAAATAATGTTCAATCTCAGCTTAAACTGGAGAAAGTTTCCTCTCTTGCTAAAGATAACAAAATTAAATATTTGGAGGAAATGGTGATCAAAGCAGGTTTTGATCCTGGTAATTCAAAGGCCTTGGAAGAAATTACTAAGAAAAAGAATGTTGATATGGAAGCCCTAAAGAAACAATTGAAGTTGTCTGCGACTGAAGATCCCTAATCAAAGTAGTTAGGAGAGAAAGAGTTACAGAAAGAATAAATGTTGAAGCTACTGGTGGAGCAAAGTGCACAGATCAAGGAGATGGAAGCAAAGATGGACAAGTTGATCAAAGAGAAGGAGTAGAGTTCACAACTTGTAGTAGTTCCTCTTGATGTAGTACCAATTGCATCCCTACTTCAAACAAGAATTCCTACAGCAGCTACAACAGTAGGAACATCCTCTTCTACAGTACTTCCCACATCAACTGTAGATGATTCAATTAAGTTGGCCCAATCCCTGGAAAACATGTCTATACAGGGAGAAGAAATAAAGAAGTTAAGACAGGATGTGAAGACCTTACAGGAGCATAATACAAGATATGAGAATTCCCTCCTAACAGAAGTACAGAAATCCCAGACATTGTCCCAGAGATTGCAGCAGATGGAAAAAGACATTGCCATGGGTAATACCTTGGCCCAAGTCAAAGAAAATATTTGGAAATGGATCAATGAAGATATGATAGATATTTGGCCTTCAATACAAATCATATTTGAGCAACAAGAACTGATTGAAAGATCTAATGAAGCCATTGAAGAAGTCAAAAAACAGTTGGGTGACAAACCCAGTGAAGCTACTGAGCTCATCAAGTTCCTCAACTCTAAAAATAAACAGGAATTAGAAGAGATGGAGATTGAAGATAGAACAGAAACTATACTGGAAGTCAAGAAGGTGCTGACTAAGAGAAATTTGGTGAGGTAGCTTGAAGAAAAGTGTTAGATTCTAGAAATTGGTGTACAAAGATTCTTCAACAAGTTGGAAGCCCTATACAAAAAGGGACTTCCTAATTTATTGGTAATAAATGATAAGCTCAATACGTGGTCCGATTACAGTGAGAAATTGATGACCAAAGCTAAAGACAATTCTAAAGTTACAGGTGGAAGAATTGGCATGACAGGAAAAGCATTCTTGGAAGCATTGGGATATGACCTGGACATTCAGTATGAAATTAAACACATATTTATCTCTAAACCATTTTTTTATAAATATACTAAAGTAGATGAGGTTTACATAAAGTTACTGAAGACAACTATCCCTAATGAGCAGCGCTAGGATAAATTATGTGAATTACTAAAGTAAGCAGTGGAATTGGTTGTACATCTTAGCATCAACAAAACAACAAGATTCAAAGGGCCAGACAGTCAGCGATTCCATAAATTTAGTATCAGCATTTCAGACAGTTCAAATTTTCCTAAATATTTGTAATAAGTTAGATAGATTTAGTTTAGGAATTCCTATATACATCCAAGTCGGTTTTGACAGGATTTTTTGTAAATGTCTTATAAATACTTCTCTTTTAGAAGTATCAAGGGTTGATTTCTACATGGATTTTTGTATTCCAGAACGCTATCTTACTATTATCATTTGATGGGTTGATCAGTAATAAAAAGGACATTCTTCACAGGATTCATGTGTTAGACTATCTGGTGATGTGCTTCTTTCACTGTTAATGTGTTATTACTTTGTTTCCATGCTTATGTTTTCTGAAATCTGAATTATTTTACAGAAAATTGATGAACATAATTTGTTGAAAAATACACTGCTTCTGGTTGTAGATAATTTCTATGTTTTCTTCTGATATCATGTTAAGGAATTCTTAATTTCTCTTTAACTTCTATTGAACTTATATCTTTTCTTCCATTCCATTTCACTTAAATATAAAGGATCCATTTAGTTTAGCTACCTTGCCTTATGAAACTCCTTTTAAAAGCTGAAACAGACCCCTATTGAACTATAGACTCCATAGCCCAATGGAAGGTTCAGGCACTTAATCAACCAATCAATTTAAAACCAAACTTCAAACACTCATAACTAGCCTAATATCTAATACAACAAAGTTAAATCTCACAGAGAGAGCCCTCTCTGAAGCTGGTAGGGCTAGATCCCAGCTTCCAAAGTAGGTTTGTGGTTACCTTTGTGATTTTCTTCTGCAACCTTGGAAAATTACAGAGTGCTAACATTCTGGCGACCATATTGGGGAATTAAAATAATCCTTCATTTCTTTTTCATAGGGTTAACTTCCCTAATTCAGAAAAAATTATTTCAAGAAGAACATTGATTCAAATTTTAGAAATAAAGGATTACATGTTGTTCTTCACTTTTAAGATCTGGCTCCAAAAAGAATTCATACCAGATCTAATCCTGATCCAGAACCACCCGAAATTTTAGACGATCCTGAAAAGATACTAAGGAAGAGAAGTTTAGTTGAAATTCAAGGAAGTAACATTCCCCTTTCTATGGAAAATTCCCTTCCTGAAAACCTCTATACCATACAAGATATTCAGTTTGACTTACCATTTGAACACAATCTTTTCAGGACCAAATCTAAAAGTTTTTTATCAAACAGTAATTAATGAAACTATTCTATAGCCCTACAAACCTGTAGAACCATCTGTTGAACCTGATTTGGATTAGCAAGCCCTCCAGAACTTTGAAAATTGCAGGATCTTATATCAGCACTTGATCAAGTTGTGCACCAAGCTTATATTCAGCAATATATTGAACTTTCTACTCTTACTATTGTAGAATCATATTTTTCTTCACAATCTGTTCATCCAACATTAGTTGGCCCCACCCCTTCTGTAATTTCTACTACTCATCCAATAGTATCACAAATGGTAACCCAACATATTCCCACAAATCCTACATCTACACCTCCCTTAAGACCACACATTGTTCCACCCAACATGGATGCTCGTTATGCCCCCTGGTTTTACCTACCCAGTTGCATGATATGCCCCAAGACTATCAAACCAGGATCCCTCAATTCAATAGCATTGGTATTATCAATGCACAACTAAACATAGATAAAATGAATGATTTCTTCGATCTTCATGAAGTAGACGAGAATGATGTAAAACTGAGGCTTTTTGCCCAAAGTTTAGGTGGAGAAGTAAGAAAATGGTTCAAAAACTTAGCAGCAGGTAGTATAGCTGACCTTGTTGTCTTTCACCAATCTTTCCTAAATAGGTGGGAAACCAAAAAGAGTCCTCTTCAAATCCTTAATGAATACAAAATCCTTAAGAGATGACCTAATGAAACTGTAGAAGAATACTGTGACAGATTTAATAAGGTTTACAATGCAATTCTGGCTACCATTAAACCTCCCTCGGGCTTGGCCCTTATACATTTCCTACAAGGATTCAATGCTGATATGGCATATCAACTCAGAAAAAGATATCCCACTACCTTAGAGGAAATGCAAGAAAATGCACTCAAAATTGAGTCTAATTTATTAGCCAAAAAAGCTAACTTAAAATCTGACAACAGGGATACTATCAAAGAGGAACCTTCATCTTATTATATCGCTAATTATAAAATATACAGTTTACTTAGAATTGTGGATAGAATAATGGATAGAATAAGCATAACCGATAGGCCTCCTCCTAGAGAAAACCAAACTGGTCAAATTAGGAATCCAAATTTTAGAAGAAACAAACCATAGATCAAACAAAGGGACCCAAAGGTCCAGATCAGTAGGTAAGACCTCCTTTCCAAGAGAACTACACAGATGAGGAGGCAGAGATAGCTGGTGATATAGATGCTACTCAAATAAATTTAATGGGAGTAAATGACAATTATTATAGTTTTCTTACTCAAGAAGAACAAGACATTTTTCTGCTATCTCGGGATGAAATAGAACCTGAAGATTCAGAGGAGTATAAAAAATGTTTTGAAAATGCAATTATGGAAGTCCATAAGCAATACAATCTGAGTAGGAAACCCCCTTATACTCCAATTAAAAATCTAGATGATACGCCTGCTAAGAAGAACATTGAGATTCTTGATAGAAAGAATCCTAAGGTTCCAATCCAAAAAAGACCTGACACTATAGTCAAATCAATTCAAACAAATGATCCCTCCACTAGCCAACAAAGAGACATATCCCAAAAGGATTTGGTTGATAAACAAAAGGCTGTTAATTTAAACAAAACTCAAACATCATTTAATATAGAACATGAATTGGCAAAGCTCAAAATACCCATTCCCCTAACAGAACTGATGAACAAAACGACATACATATCACAAGTAATGAAAGCTTTAATCATAGGAGAAAATACTGATACAGTCAATGTATCAGACAATAAACTAAAAATATTGTTTGGCCCAGAAGTCGATGGACTCAGGGGCCTCTCATAATCTAATGCCTAAGGTAATCATGGAAAAATTGGGATTAGATATCACTAGAAGATACAAAGATATGTATTCATTTGAATCCAATCAAGTAAAGTGCCTTGGACTTATTAAGGATTTATGTGTCAACTTAATCCAAATACCTTCCAAAAGTGTGGTAATGGACATAGGTGTTGCTAACATACCTCCTAAATATGGCACGCTGCTTTCACGTTCATGGGGAGCTAAACTCCAGCGAACCCTACAAATGGATATGTCCTATGCTACAATTCAAGTATTTGGTCAAAATAGGAGACTGTATAGGGAAAAACTCATGAAATTCATGGTCACTACTCATGAGAGACCTCATAATTATCCCTTATATTCCGTCCATTCGGACCTTGACTCATTTATTTTATATAATGATTGAAATGTACAGGAACAAGTTCCTAATCAAAACATTGTGTTATGTCACACTGAGGAATGTCAAACATTAATCAATGAATAGGATAACTCAAATGAAACCTTATGGAATTTGAGTTTTGATGGATCTGTTAGTAAAGAATGGTCAGGAGCTGGCATATGGGTTTCAAATTTGAAAACTAATCACGCAGAGGGTCATTCCTATAAATTGAATTTCCAATGTTCTAATAATGTAGCAAAGTACAAATCCTTAATGTTAGGGTTACGGATTTTAAAGAAGTTGGGTGTTAAATGAATTGCCATTCATGGAGATTTTGAGTTGGTAATAAAACAAATTAAAGGGGAATATTCTACTAAACATCCTAGGATGAGAGCCTATAAGAATGTTGTGTTGGATTTTCTTTCATTAAATATAGTCTGTTTGTGGCTTCTAGAGATCAAAACATCCTGCATGATGGTCTTGTTACTTCGGCTAGTACTTGTAAATTACCATTTCATACTACTCGCCAATATATTGTCGAAGTAAAGAACAGACCTACTGTACCTAATAACATTAGATACTGGCAGGTTTTTGGAAATGATGCCCAGATTGAGAATTTTTTGCAGTCTAAGGATGAGTTTGAAGATGCTTATATAGATACAGAATTTGATTTAGAAGATATTGTACATAATAGTGTGAATAAATTAGAATTAAGAGAAATAGATCAAGAGAAACAAGAAACATAAATTTTATAACTGAAAGACAATATTTTGCCTAGAGGTTTAGCTCCATTAGAATACTTGTTTGAATTTAATGATGTAGCTAAGAAGCCCAAAATTGAACCCACTGGAGCTAGAGTTGAGGAATGTAATATTGGAACTCAACAAGAACCTAAGATAATCAAACTATCCAAATCTTTACCCTCAGCAGAAAAGCTAAAGTACATTGAATTGTTCAAAGAATTCATAGATGTCTTCACCTGGAGTTATGAGGATTTAAAATCCTATGACACCAGCATTATATAACATAAGATTCCCTTAAAATAAGATCATAAACCTTTTAAGAAGAAATTAAGGAGAATCAACCCAATGCTTATGTCTCTTATTGAAAATATTTTAAAAGAATGTATGATCCAAAGATCATTGTGCCCTTAAGATATTCAAAATGGGTGTCTAATTTGCTCCCAACTAGGAAAAAGACTGGATAAATCAGACTCTGTATTGATTTTGAGAATCTGAATAAAGGCTCTTTAAAAGACAATTACCCTTTGCCCAAGATGGACCACATTCTGCAGAAGGTGGTTGGATCCAAGATGGCTTTTCTGGTTATAATCAAGTCTTAGTACACCCTGAAGACCAAGAGAAGACAACATTTACTACACCCTGGGGCACTTTCATATATGTGAAGATGCCTTTTGGTCTAATGAATGCTAGTGCCATTTTCCAGAGAGCAGTGGACTTTACCTTTGCAGATGAAATGGGTCATTTTATAGTCATATATCTTGATGACATCACTGTTTTTTCAAAAACAGATGAGGAACACTTACTTCACCTTAGTAGAGTCTTTGAAAAATGTAGGAGATTTGGTATCTCCCTCAACCCAAAAATCATTGTTTGACTTACAAGAAGAAAACTGTTGGTACACATAATTTCAAAGGAAGGAATCAAAATAGATCCCAGCAAAATCGAAGCTATATTAAAAATTAACCCCCGTAGAAATGTAAAGGAAGTTCAATATTTCCTTGGATCAATTCTCTGTGGAGATTCATTCCTAATCTAGCAGAGCTTTTAAAGAATATAAAAAACATGTTAAGGAAAGACATTAAGGTGAAATGGAACATTGAAGCTAAATAGTCATTTGACAAGGTAAAATAGGCTTTAACTCAGGCTCCTATGTGGATTAGTCCAGATTTTACAAAAGAATTTCTTATTTTCTCATTTGCTTCTCAGCACATGATTGTTGCAATTCTCTTACAGAATAGTGAAGGCCATGAACAGCCTATTGCTTTCTTTAACAAATCTTTAAGAGATGTTACATTAAAATATGACATCATGGAAAAACAAGCTTTTGCTCTGGTAAAAGCAATAAAATATTTTAGAGTGTATAGCCTCCATTCACATATAATTCCCTTTGTTCCAAATGCAACAGTTAAAGATATATTGACCCAAAACTATCTTGATGGGAAGATGGGTAAGTGGATTTCCATTATATTAGAATATGACATTGAAATCTGACCTACCAAACTCATTAAGGGTTAGGGGTTATCAAAGTTAATGGCCGAATCTAATTTACATGCTTTGGATATAAATTTTCTAGCAATATTCAATGAACTAGATGAGCTGGTGACTCCACAGGTAGTAGAAGCTTTTTCTACCTCTCCCTAGTATGCAGACATTATTTTTGTTCTACATCATTTACAAGCTCCTCCTGGTTTGACTAAAACGAAAGCTAGATTTATTAAACTCAAAGCTATGAAATTTTTTATTTTGGATAAAAATCTGTATTGGAAAGATGTTGGTGGAGTTTTACTAAATTGTTTGTTGAAAAATGAAGCAGATAAAGTGATACAGGAATTTCATGAAGGAGACTGCGGTGGACACCTGTACTGGAATACTACTGCCAACAAGATCCTAAGAGCAAGATTTTATTGGCCAACCTTATTTTCTGATGTCCAAAAGAAAGTCACCTCATGCCACAAATGCCAAATATTCGAAGGCAAAAGGAAACTATTGCATTTACCCTTAAAGCCCATATCTGTTGAAATTCCTTTCCAACAATGGCACCTTGACTTTATAGGAGAAATTCACCCTTCCTCTTCCGCCCAACGTAAGTGGATTCTTACAACCACTAACTACTTTACAAAATGGATAGAAGTCGTACCTACTAGACAAGCCTCTGATGCATTAATCATTAAATTCCTAGAGAACAATATCCTTTCAAGATTCAGATGCCCTAGGAAAATCATTACAGATAATGCTCCAGCATTCAGGTCAAAGAGGATGGTAGATTTTCACTTTGGGACATTCTACAGCCTATTACCCTCATGGAAGTGGATTGGCGGAATCTTCCAACAAAAGCTTGGTTAATTAAAAAGTTGTTGCAAGATAACAAGAAATCATGGCATAAAAAGCTTGTTAATGCATTATGGGCAGACAGATTTACTACCAAGAAGTCAATCAGCATGTCTCCATACCAGCTAGTTTATGGAATAGATGTCATTTTTCCAACTTCATTGGGAATTCCTGTTTTGAAAATGCTTCAAAAACTGGAGGTTGAACCAAATGATCTACAGAGGAGAATAAATCAAACAATTTACCTACAACATTAAAGAGAGAAGGTTCACAATAGAATTTATTTGATCCAGGAAAGTATCAAGAAAACATTTGATAGAAGATCTAAGGCTGATGATTTTTAGATCAGCAATCATGTTCTGAAATGGTTCCAGGAGAGAAGAGAAAGGAAAGCATGGTAAGTTTGATGATTTGTGGATGGGACCTTACATTATTCATGCTTACAGGGGTAATAGTGCATCTTTTTTCTGGAGGACATGGATGGAATAGATCTTCCTGGAGGACTTGTCAATGGCAGGATGCTGAAACATTGTGTTTTTCAGGAGTAAAAGTAGTTTCAATCACACCCACTATATATACCATTTACTTTGTACTGTCATGATAGGGTAGCTTATATCTAAAAGTAGAAGCCCGTGGAGAAGGCCCAAAGCTTTTAGTCATTTTTCCACCATAACTACAACAACCACAAAAAATCAGATGCAATCAAACATTGAAGATAATGATTCAAGGCTACTAGTCTACTGTCCTTGACACCTCACAAGGAGAGTGCCATCCCCAGCTGGAGCCACTGTTAGGGTCCTATAATTTATAGGATCAAATGATGATTGAATTATTTCTTTCAGTATTTCAGATTGTAAATAATATTGCATACTGCAAATGATTTCCTAAAAAAAAAGATAGAAAAATGAAAAGAGGGTATATAAATAGAAAAAATAGAAAATGATAAAAGAACCCCACAAAAAATGAATAAATGTGAAAGTGATGCCAGTTGAAGTGCCACTGATAGTCCAATAATTTTATAGAGAATAAATTCATGAAATTGTGTGCAGCTTGTTTAAAATGCCACAATACTTTTGTTTTGTTTGAAACATACAGTTTAATCATGTTCAAGCAAATTTTAATTCATGTCAATGGGATTAGAGTGAATAACTTAACCAAACAGTATAATCTTGGCTGAGATTTGATAGGTGGAATAGGTGAATAAATAAATCCAACAGTTTAATCTGGATTATTGCAGTTGTTAGATTAGCTTAGTCGTTTGAATAGATATTCCTAGTCCTTTAAAAATGGAAAAATAAATCAGGGTTTGTACTTTTAAATGCACCCTAATTAGGTTAAGTTACATTAGTTTAGGAAAAAAGTTGATTTATTATGTAATTGGTTAAATATGTTGATTTGTCCAAAGTCAGACCTTAGTATAAAGAGATATTTGCCCGAGATATGATGTGGGACTGTCGGCATTAAACTCTGCACACCCCCCCGCACCCGATCACGATCTTGTTTTGATCCAATGGCTCTAAAGCCTTTTCGGACCCCCCCCCCCCCCCGCTTATTTGTCTTTAACAGCGAGGGGGAGGGGGCAGGGGGAGGGGGGGGGAGGTCCAAAAAGCAATTTCCCTACTGCTACGTGTCTTCCCCTCGTGATTTCAAACCCCCCTCCAAAAGCGGTTTCCTCCGTTCCCGCACAACCCGCCTTCCTGGCTACGTCACCCTCTGCCTATCACTTCCCGCCAACAGTCCCACATCTCCATCCGCCTATCATGAGCCGCCACGTCAATGACTGTTACACCAATTCTGTTGCAGCTCCCTCTAGTTTCCTTCGTCCCATTGCTGAGTAAATGTTGCTCCTGGACAATCATTTATCCAACGGTCCCGCTCCAGTTATGAATCTATAAAGCTCAATTTCTCCCATGCTCACATCCCTTTCTCATTTTCCTACTGTTTCACTGCTCCCGAGCCCTTTGTGTTCTTTCCTGTCAGCAATTGTTTACAGAAGAATTACATCCTAGATTTCTCACGAATTTAACAGTAAGCCTCTGCATTCCACCTGCCATCCCTCCAATTTCATTTTGTTACCACAATGGCCCCCAAAATTGCCACTGTAGTAAACCCCATTCTCACTCCCCTTGTGGATTTAGACCACATCCCCCTAGCTGACCAAGACTATAAAATTTCCGAGACACGGTGTGAATTCAACCTCTTCGAATTATGTTGTTGGTTTCGTGACACTTACCTTGACCAATCTGATGAGATCAACCTCTGGTAGTCTAGACTACCCTTGTTCGTATTCCCCCAATCCTACTTTTTCCCTGAATTCTTCCTCAAGTGTCATGCCTCTTATCTCTCAAGTAAGAGGGTTATCATCTCCCCCGATGGTGAAATCCTTTTCACCATCACCTTTGAAAGTATAAACCAAATGTTGTAGGTCCCCTATAGTAACTCTCTGACTCCTTTTTCCCTTGAAGCTCTGAAACAAATTTATCAAAAACTCACTTTCCCCTAAAGAGCCAAGATTTTTCAAGTCTTCCTGCCAAAAGATTCTCAACTCACCAAGAAGAATTCCCCTTATCGCTCTTCTATTTTCCCCCAAAGAACCAGACAAATTATCTCTGTCTTTTCATGCTTACTTGGTTACTTTTCAAACAAATGGGTAGATGAGCCTATTTTAGGCTTTCTATCCACCTTTTCTACAGAAGAAGGACTATCAGTCACTTTTGACTATGGTCACTTCCTTGCACATGTAATTCATGAACAATTCTTTCAGTTTGTAACTGAAGGAATGTTCAGATATTCTTCCATTCTTATGTACATGTTCATTTTCTTCCAAACAGACATGTTTCCCTTTGTAGTGCAAAAACGCAATCATCAAGGAGAGCCTCAGTCCATTATTTTCTAGACCTCCATCATTAGAAAACAATCATGGGAATATAGTTTTACAGAGTTTATTGATCAGTTTTTGTACCGAGCAACTTGTTTGCTAAGTGGCCAGCAGATTCCAAGAATCAGTGAGGATATTCAGAAAGTGTTGCATCTTAGTGAACAGGTGAAAATAGGGGATTGGTACGTATACCAGTCATTTACAAAAATCATAGTTTATGGCTTAGAGCTGCTACCATATAAGTTTCCCAAGTACCTTCCAATGAGGATATTTTCCTTGACGTACATCAGGAAAATAATGCACTCAGACAACATCCATTTTATGGCAGCTAAGAAGAGGTTTCAGTTCAGAATTAAGACACAGATAGGACCTTTTATCTGTAACAGCAGAGAAGCAGGAGAGGAAGCAGACCTCCTACTGAAACAAATGAATTTCCCTCTTAGCTTTACATGGTCTTATGACCCCTTTGGGGTAATTTCTAAGCTAAGAGTGGAACAGAAGGAAACTCCTTATGTGCATACCCAAAGACCAGAAATAGTGAAGTACATGAACCAGCAGAATTGGGTAGAGAACACATTGCAGGAGACCGAAGAGTAGGTGCTTTCCAGACCTTCCTCATAGACTCCTATATCTAGATAAAAGACCGAGAAGAGACCGAGAGAGGGGGGCTCTCCTTCAGTCATAGAAGTCTTGGCCAAATAATTTAAGATCTACACAAAGAATATTAAGACAAGCTCTAAGATAGACTTCCCACTACTGGAGGAAACATAGGGTACCATTGTACTCTCTAAAATTCAAACTTTGAAGTTTGACAATAGTACCATCGATTCTCCATCATCCTCGACTACTAAAGAGACTCCAGCTACAACACCTCACACACCAGAGACATTCACAAAACAAAGGCAGTTGAATATTTTCCAAAAATATAAACAAATTAAATATAGGAATGAAGCCCTTCATGACAACATTTTTGCTCAATTCAGGAAGCAGTCTTCCTCAATCTAGCACAGGCTCATTTCAGCCTATGACACAGAAAAAGGAAGAATTCATATGGTATTCTTACAGGCACAGGTTCCACAGCATACTACCTTTGAGTTTGAGGCAAAGGATGTTCATCCTTTGGATCAAATGGACATGCATAGGAAAATAGGAGAAATGGTCTACTCAACCTTCACACAAACTTCCCTCACTGCTTCCAAACTATAGATTTCTTTAAATAATGTTCAATCTCAGCTTAAACTGGAGAAAGTTTCCTCTCTTGCTAAAGACAAAAAAATTAAATATTTGGAGGAAACGGTGATCAAAGCAATTTTTGATCCTGGTAATTCAAAGGCCATGGAAGAAATTATTAAGAAGAAGAATGCTGACATAGCAGCTTTGAAGAAACAATTGAAGTTGCCTGCGACTGAAGATCCCCAAGAAAAGGAGTTAGGAGAGACAAAGTTACAGAAAGAAGTGTTGAAGCTACTGGTGGAGCAGAGTGCACAGATCAAGGAGATGGAAGAAGAGATGGACAAGTTGATCAAAGAGAAGGAGTAGAGTTCACAACTTGCATTAGTTCCTCTTGATGTAGTACCAATTGCATCCCCACTTCAAATAGGAATTCCTACAACAACTACAATAGTAGGAGCATCATATTCTACAATCTTCCCACATCAACTGCAGATGATTAAATTAAGTTGGCCCAATCCTTGGAAAACATGTTTATACAGGGAGAAGAAATAAAGAAGTTAAGACAGGATGTGAATACCTTACAGGGGCAGAACAAAATATATGAGAATTCCCTCCTAATAGAAGTATAGAAATCCCAAACATTGTCCTAGAGATTGCAGCAGATGGAAAAAGACACTGTCATGGGTAATACCTTGGCCCAAGTCAAAGAAAATATTTGGAAATGGATCAATGAAGATATGATAGATATTTGGCCTTCAATACAAATCATATTTGAGCAACAGGAGCTGATTGAAAGATCTAATGAACCCATTCAAGAAGACAAAAAACAGTTGGGTGACAAACCCAGTGAAGCTATTGAGCTCATCAAGTTCCTCAACTCTAAAAATAAACAGGAACTAGAAGTGTTGGAGACTGAAGATAGAACATGAACTATATTGGAAGTCAAGAAGGTGCTGACTAAGATAAATTTGTATAGGCAGCTTCAAGAAAAGTGTCAGATTCTGGACATCGTTGTACAAAGGTTCTTCAACAAGCTGGAAGCCCTATACTAAAAGTGACTTCCTAATTTATTGGTAATAAATGATAAGCTCAATACGTGGTCCGATTACATTGAGAAATTGATGACCAAAGTTAAAGACGGTTCTAAAGTTACAGGTGGAAGAATCAGCATGACAGGAAAAGCATTCTTTGAAGTGTTGGCATATGATCTGGACACATTCAATATGAAATTAAAAACATATTTATCTCTAAACCAACTTTTTCTAAATATACTAAAGTGGACGAGCTTTACATAAAGTTATTGAAGACAACTATCCCTAGTGAGCAGCATTGGGATAAATTAGGCGAATTACTGGAGTAAGCAATGGATTTGGTTGTACAGCTTAGCATCAACAAAACAGCAGGATTCGAAGGGCTAGATAGTCAGCGATTCCACAAAATTTAGTGCTATAACTCTAGACAATTCAAATTTTCCTAAATATTTGTAATAAGTTAGATAGATTCAGTTTAGGAATTCCTAAATACATCCTAGTCAGTTTTGATAGGATTTTTTGTAAATATCTTATAAATACTTCTCTTTTAGAAGTATCAAGGGTTGATTTCTGCGTGGATTTTTGTATTCCAGAATGCAATTGTACTTGTCATTTGATTGGTTAATCAGTAATAAAAAGGACATTCTTCATAGTTGTTATAGACATTTTTGTGCCTTACAGCTCTAAGCATGAAATGTCCACAAACCAAGGGATCATAAGTCCCTAAAAGTGTTGTTCCGACCCCTAGAGGAACAAGGTCAACAAATTACAGCTTCTCCCAGAAGTTCTCCACCAGAAACTGCTCAGAATCAGTCAAATCAGGATCATTTCAGCTGCTCCACTAGCTAGCTGCGTTGCATAGCACCCAAGTACACTAGCTAGGTGCGTTGCAACGCACCTAAATGCACTACCAGGGTGCGCTGAGCGGGAAATGACAAATGGCAGTGTCATTTCGCGAGGTGGAAAGACAATGGAAGCTTCCAAAATCTTCCCCAATGACACTTGCCTCACTGAGTTCGACCAAGGATGAGTAAGAGGCTCTCAGTCTCCAAGTGGAAGCAAGAACTGGCAGAGAGAAGCCACTAGTCAAATCATAAGCTGACTCATCCTCTTTGCATACATCTATATATGGATCCCTCATCCCAGAGATCCAGAGGTTGGAATTTTGTACATTGCAGAGAATTGTTGTTGGTTTTGAGATAGAGATCAGAGTATTGGGTGATTTATGCTTTGTTGGAGGTGAAGAGGGGATTCCTTTGCTGGGGGGTTAATGCTGGATCAGTAATCATCGGTTGTAACTCCTCCTGGATCTTATTGTTATATCAATAAAACTATTTGAGTTTCTCCTACATGCTTGTGTATCAATGATGTTTTGTTATATTTGCATGTTTAGCTTAAATCTGATCCTAAGCTATTCATGAATATAAATCCATGTCTTTGTGTAGTTTTCCTCTTCTGTGACCTTGCAGGAACTTGGTGAAGCTGGGCAAGTAAGGGAGCAGGTAGCTGGAAGCTGTCAAAGAGGAGAGAGATTGGATCAAAGGACTAGCGCAAGACACAGGTTGGTTCATCCTATTCCTCTTCGTTTATATTTCATAAAGAAGAATACGAAAGTAGTTTTCTCTGTTTGTTTCTAAGTACTGTCACACCTTAGTGGGATAAGGGCGTTCTGAGTAGACACTTTTCCCGTTAACAAAATGGCGACTCCACTGGGGAGCGTGTCTAGTTAGTTTGTTTGTGTTTCTCTTGTTGTTTGTTTCATAAACACAGAAGTAGCAATCGAACTGCATTTGCCATTATCAAATGCAAAGTAGACACCTGCTACTTCAATCCATTCACTGGATTTGTTTATGATTTGAACAGCTGATTCACAAATGATCTGATTACCCTTTGTGATAGCTCTTAGACCTCCTGTTTAGTCAATTTAGTGTTCCTAAATTGATGTCATTAATTGTCAACCCGGGGCTCGTAAGCTGATGAAGTGAAGGTGTACTATATGTACTTAAGCAACCTCTTAGAGCTTTTTGTCGTTTGGGGTGTTGTTTGTGGTTAATTTATCTTCCTAAGATGGAGTGGTGATTTATAAACAGATGAGTGATAGTGTGTGTAAGGTGAGTTCTAGATGAGAGAGAGTGTGTGATTAGTGGTTTCTAACTGCTTGCTGAAAAGGAAAAGCTTGAAAGAAATAAATAACTTGAAATGACTTGAAAGCAAAGAACCACTTTCTAATGGCATTAGACACCATTCATGCTGCTGCAAATAAAAGGTAAGAAAATCACTTTAAAAACCAATGATAATGTTTATCTCTTCCTAACTCCCTGCTTCTAACACATAGTACTGTGTAAAACACGATTAGGAAGTAGCTAAAGATGAGTTAGAAAAGTGATCAAAAATGAGAAAAATCTACTTTAAAGACTAGTTATAATGTTTTGCTCTTTCTAACTCTCTGCTTCTAACACATAGTACTGTGTAAAGCACGATTAGAAAGTAGTTAAAGATTAGTCTAAAAAGTACTCAAAGCCAGCTGTAAGTTATTAGTATTCTGATCTCTAAAAGATAAACAATTTGTGATAAAGAGATCATTCATATGTTAGCAGACAACTTTGAGAAATTAAACTAAAAATCAGCTATGAAAATAAAGTAAAGGCAGCAACTTTGAATCTGTCAACTGAAACTACCACTAGATATAAAGCAAATACATAAACACAAAAACAATCCCGGGTTAAAAACCTGCAAAAGAACAATACTGATCAGTCAAAATGAATGCTGCAAATGAAATAACAATGAAAGTGAATTAAACTGTACATGTTTCAAGAAAAGGAAATGCTGAATGGAAAATAAAGAAATAGCAAGAATATAAACATGAAATACTATACAAGGGCAGTCATGAACAGGGGCCCTCCATTCATAATACCCAAAGAAGACTCAAGGAATTGAAAACTTCAGAACAGCGCTGCTTCTATTACTCCATGTGCAGAAAATTACAGTCAAGAGTGCTGGAACAGCACTATCAAAACAGAGTCTTAAAACGCACTAAAATTATAACAAGTTCATAAAACACAGCAACTAAAAAAGTAACATTAAGCGTATGCAAACGCTAGTTTTTATAGGCATCTGAAAGATGGCCTAATGCGTACAGCTAAAACTTGAAAAATAAACTAACTGTCATGCGTAATTAAGGTTCAATAACACGTCATAAGCCTCGTGGATGAGCTGGAGGTTCTGGTCGTTATGGGCATTGAATCCAGAGTTGGATTATGTCCCGCACAACCTGCGTAACACGGACAAATCACCGTTTGAACTGACGTGACCCAACAGCTTACGTATCACCGTTAAGCTGCCTTTGTTGACCGTAACTTGACCCTCGTTGACCGGAGGTACAGATGACGTGGCTGGCTGAACCAATAGCACAGGAACCTCGAGTACCTTGATTCCTAAGTGCCCATGTGGCTCGTTTGGCAAAATGACACGTGGAACCTTAAGATTAACAAAAAGGCTGCGGAATCATCAGATGGTTGCAGAATCATCAGATGGCTGCGGAATTCCTGTAAATATGTCAAAATCTAAACAAAACAGTCACACATTAGCAAAATTCCTTAATCATGCTTAAAGTCATCTAATGTAATGATCTGGGTTGGTTTGCAAGGAAAATGAGGCAAAAGAGAGAGATGAATGAGGGAAAACTGTAGGAAATGATGGATAATCAAGTGCAAAGTAGAGGCTCTACATACCCCCACTACGAGGGCATTGCATGTCCTCATGCAATCAGAACATTGTTCAGTCCACCTACTGGGATGCCTCTGCTAAGACATCCAGCCTTCTCTTCTTTCTCTGTGTGGCCACATTGATTCTTGGTCTTTTCATCAAACACCTGAATTTTAAATTGATCAAGGCTCTGTTTAACTTCCTGCATCTCTTCTTGACATTTTTGTTTTCCTTTTTCCACAGGCCCATATGAAGCATGGTGTTACCTTGGACCATCTTGTCCACATTGCTCTGTACCTTCAGTTTTTCATTTTCTTGTTGGATGTGGCGATTTAGTACCTCCAGCTCAAATATTTCCTGCTTCAGTGATTGAACTTGCTGCTCCAAAGGATGAACAGTACTGGGACCAGCAGCTGCTTGTTCTAACGTCTCCAGGTAATTATAAACTTTCTGCTGATCTGGATCAACCTCAGGTGACTTCTTAGGACTGGGCTCATACTGAAATTCGGATCCATGTTCATGTTCAGGTTCATGCTCAAAAGGACTTTCCTCACGTGGAGGACTGGTCTCAACATACTCAGCGTGTGGAGGGCTTTTCTCAAAGTCAGGACTTGTAGCAACCTTTTCAGGTGTGCTCAAGTCAATGATGAGTGACTTTTTACCCTTTGTGGCCCCCACTTTTCTTTGTAACCTGCTGCTTCTTCTCACGGTGGTGATGTTCTGTTTTTCTTTTTGTGCCTTTTGCTT
Organism: Pinus tabuliformis; assembly: GCA_031772625.1. NCBI lineage: Eukaryota > Viridiplantae > Streptophyta > Pinopsida > Pinales > Pinaceae > Pinus > Pinus tabuliformis. The sequence goes on from CM062809.1 coordinate 47,833,417, forward strand.
TTGTTTTTCCACCTTCTTGGAAAGGGCAGTTTCATGGAGTTTGGCCATTCTTTGTGCTAAGGGCTGAGTATCTTCTTCACTAGAGTTTTCAGGAGTAGCGTAAGTTTCTTGGGCTACAGCTTTGCCTTTATCTTTCTTTTGTTTCTTCCTACTCTCTTTTCTCTTTTGAGCAACTTCTTGGGCAAGTTCTGAAAGGGTTTCTGTGATGATTCTTTGAGCTGTTTGATCAATGTCCACAGCAGGCTCAGGATCAATTTCATGTTCAGAATGATGTACATCAGTTTCTTCTTCAATCTGTTCTTGGACAATTTCCTCTTGGACAACAGTTTCAGGGGTAGCCTCTTTTCTTTTTCTTCTACTCTGTTACACTAAAAAATGTCACCATGACCATTTACAGTTAGGATGACTCTATCAACAGTCATGCTACCCTCTTAGGCAAGTCTTATGCCTCTGCTCTCCATGTCAAACTCCAAAAAAGAGAGAAAGTCTTTCTAAATGTATTTATCTCTGGGGACGCAGGTTCTCTCAATCTTACCTGCGGGGACGCACCCAATGTTCACAAAAGCTGCGTCTTTGGACGCTCTGTATGTAAAGGGGCAGGTGCGTCCCCCTGTAAAGGTTAAAATGCGCAAGTTTCATCTTTAAAAAGTCACTTGTGGTCATTTCTAGAGCATTCTAGAAGGTTGTTCGACGTGTATTGAGCGCCTCCAGATGGTTCATGCACTCCTACCAAAGAGGAACTTATCCCATCAATAAGGGAGCTATCCCATCCAAAGAGGGGATTATCCCATTGATGGTGGACCTGATTAACTTCCTCTTGAGCACTATAAATACAGGCATTGGGCCAGAAGGAGAGGAGGTTGAAAGCTATACATTTCTAAGGGTAAATGCTGCAGGAATTAGGACTCCCATTTAGAAGCTTGTGAGGAGAGATTGCCATCTTTGCTTGTTCTATTTGGAAGTGGGTGAGCTTTGTCAAAGTAAAGGAGAACTCTTGATGGACCCTGGGAGGGACTTGCACAACACCAAGGCTCAGGTTGTATTTGTTCCTTTTGTTACCTATTAATGCAAATGAGTCCATTCTTCTCAATAACTTGTTATTTATGAGTTGTTTCATGTATTCCTTGGTCTATGTGTTAAATATGTTTTATTCTATGAGATTATCAAGTGTTATTTAATCGTTTGATTGTTAGTGTATGCAGGTTTCAGAGTGAAGGAGGAGCTCATCCGGATCAGCGGAGCTGGACTGCTACAACAGCGTTGGATTACAGGTAGGATCTAAACACTTGATTTCCCGTATAGTAAATGCATGTTTAGAGAAGGATTGCTCTTGTTTGTCTTGTTTGTCACTAGAGAGTCTTAGGCTCCTAGGGAGGTTGGTTGTGTCCGCACAATCGACTCTTTCCGCCTGACAAATTGGCGACCATACTGGGGATTCCATTGATGTGAAAAGTCTTTTCCTTTGTGTGAACTTTGCTCTGAGAAAATTGGTTTATTTTTCTGGTTTTGGCTCTGTGACTTTGTCTGTGGGTGGGTTAGCTTAGGATTAGATTCATTTTGGTTTTTCTTGAGTTTTTCAGTAGGACTCACCCTCTGAGTGTTGCACAGTGCGTCCCTGGACGCACTGTCGCTGTGTGCACAGAGCGGGCCCGCACCTGTGCTAACGGGTCGCCTGCGTCCCCTCCTAAAATTTGAGAAAATTCCATTTTTTGCAATTTTACTCTTAGATTTTGTTTTTTCTTAGTTTTTACTGCCCAGATTCATTAGTCCCTTGTCAAAGATCTTCACCTGAACTTGTTTCGATAGCATTGAGTGTTTTAGTGGATTTCATCGAAGTGTAAGCCCTAGGGTTTGATTTTTGAGTAGGTCTTGTAGTGACTTTGGCGGTAGAAGTTGTCAAGCCTTAGATCTCTCTAGTTTTGTCAGCATTCTAAGAAGTCAGACCTGTCGTAAAGTCTACCTGTGTGAGCAACTTACCATTGAGTTGTCTCTTTGGGCAAATTTCGAAGTGCTTGTTGTTTAAGTCTTGAATTCCATTTTACAAAAAGAACAAAAAGATTTGAGTTTTGTTTTGACTAGTCTTTTGATTCTGCATTAGCTGGTCCTTGATTTGATTTTGGTCAAGTAAAACAACCTAGAATCATCTTTGTGAGCTTTTGCCTTGTTAGGTTTGCTTAGAGTAATTTCCTTTTTGATTTGCTTGTGAGTCAAGTTTTCATAGTTTTTATAGCTTTTAAGATTGATTTTCGTTACAATAGATTTGTATGCTTTATTAAAAAGAGAAAATACAAAAACATCTCCTTTGAAAAGTTTTGTTTCAAGTAGCTTTGAAAAGTTTTGAAAGAAAAAGAGTTTTTTCGTGCACGTAAGGAGTGGTCATGTTTGTATGCTTGAAAAGATAAAGAGAATTGTTTCTTTGATTGTCTTTATTAAGAAAGTTGTTTTCTCTAAAATTTGCATTCTCTCAACTCTCTTAGTTAAGAATTTCATTGAAAAAAGGAAAAGTAGCGTAAATCATCTTAGGTGCATCTTTGTAGTGGTTTGAGTCGAGTCTACACACCATTGGTTTCACTTCCGCTACCTTTTGTCTTTAAGAAAAACCATAAAATTAACGCTTAAAGTAAAATCAACGTAGTAATTTTTATTTACTAGGGCTCTGAAACACCAATTTAGATCAGGCTAGTGTCTTGGAGTAGGTGAGTAACTAACTCTCCAAGACAACAAAACCAAACAAGTAGCTTATCTTGTGATAGAATAAATCCAATTGTCTCATTTGTACTCTGGGAAAGCTCCTCTTAAAGGAGAAGCACGAGCTCGTGTCCGAACCAGTGAGGGGATCAATCCCCCCTCGTTGGGAACGACGCCAGACACGCACGTATTACAAACGGTAAACCTCGGATTAACCATTGTCGAGGAGCCAGGGGTCACTTGTCGATAAACCTTGGATTATTGTCAAGGAGCCGGCAAGGGGATTGAGCTTGCTACTCTGCCCTTGCGTGCTGTCGGAGTTTAGACTGTTCCCCCAGGTGCATTTGTTGCGATTGGTAACCTTAGTGACCATTATCTTTAGGATTCTACCGAGGTGACGGTGGAGGGAAGGTCCCACTGTACCTGGAGCAGACGTCGGCTAGACTCACTTGGATTTTCTGGGGGGTTCACTTCACTCGAGACGGTTAAAGTGGAGGAACTTGGTCCAGTCTATTCATTAAGCAGGTTGCCGGGGTAACTGTTCCACCCGCCACTTCTGTACTGAATCCAGCGATGTTGGGCTTCATCACCAACTAGCGCTTTCGGTCTGGAAGGCTACTGTTTGTGCTTGGTTTGACGCCCTAGATTCTTTAGGCGTGTGATTCAAATTTGTTTGGTTCTTTAGAGGCTTTAGGTGGTTTGATTTGAAATTTTATTTTGTTTTCGTGTGTAGTAGTTAAAAGTTTTTAGCTGTGGCGGAATTACCGAGACAGTCCCGTAGACTTCGGGGCAAGTCACCTGAAATTGTTACCGGAACAGATTTGTTAAGAAAACTCCGTAGATCGCGGGGTGGATCTCCTGAAGACGTTCCGGGTCAGTACGAAGGGTTGAAGGTCCTTATAACTCCTCCTAGTGGCAGTAGAGTAGGTTCACCTGAAGAAGGAGAATCTTCCTTGGTAGTCCATCCAGATTACCAAAGTTTAGAGACAGGTTATAATCCCGAAGCTGTTACAGTTTCTGAGCTTGTTGGTAGTTTTTCGTCTGCTAGTGATACAGGCGAAGAACCAGAAATATCTGAACCTGTTACTCCGACTTCTAGTGTTCCTGATTCACCAAGAATAGAAAGAATTATCACCGAAAATCTTCCTACTGGTTTGATTGCTATTGAAGAACTTGCTCCAGAGGAAGAAATAGGCGTCTCTAACTTTGAAGATCAACTTACTATTGATCTAAGGGAGCGTGAATCTATCTTTTACAGTCCTCCTAGAAGTACTACTTGGTACCTTTCGTTAACCAATTATTTAGACAACTTTGGGCTAGGTTTTTCTACACCTCGTACTCCTTTTCCACCTGGAGGTATTCATACTCCTGTAAATATGTCTGGTCAGTCGTCCGTGTTTACTCAAAGTCCTGAATCTTTCTTACACGGCGGTCCTTCTGTTCCCACCGGGTATCAATCTCTTTCTGGTACTTTTGCGGGGGCATCTCCTCAACCCGTTGATCATGGGTTATTAGTTGGAAACAGTGGTAATATACCATTGGGTGTAGGATACATTTACATGATGTCAGGTTCAGTTCCCATTTCCCAACCTCAAGGTGGCCAATTACCGCCTGGGGGGCAGCCTCAGTTAACGCCTGGGGGGCAACCTCAAGGTACATCATTTGTGTCTGGGGGACAACCTCAAGGTCAGTACGCGCCTATGGTGCAATACATACCTCAAGGTCAACCCCAGCCTCAATATGTACCCCAGGGTCAACCTCAGTATCAATATCAACCTCAAGGATGGCAACCTCAAGGATGGCAACCTCAAGGGTATCAACCCCAAGGGTATCAACCTCAAGGGTACCAACCTCAAGGTCAAGGTCAACCCCAGTATCCGTATTTACCTCAAGGTCAATACTCAGGTCAAGGTTATCAACCACCTCAAGGTCAATCATATGGTCAAAATGTGGGAACTACACCTAACAATTATCAATCCTATCCTCAATCTGGCTATGGATCTCAGTATCCTCAACCTGTTACGGGTCAATACCCTGGAATGTTAGTGTGGGATCCTTCACAGGGTCAACAGGTGTTGCAGCCAAGTATACAGTTGGTACCTCAAGCTGGACAACCCGTAGTTTCTGGTCCACCCCAGCAACCGCAACCTGTCCAGTCAAATGTTCAAACTTCTGTAACTTCGGTAGTTACTCAGCCGCCAATTGCACCTAGTACTCCATCTCAAACGGCTGCTGCAACTACCGCCACATCTACCATACTTACTTCTGGAGTATCGACGGCTCCGGTTTCTACTGTCTCTGTAACCACTCCTCAGACATCTTTACCGTTGTCTGGATCTACGATTCAAACCACGGTCCAGATGCCTGTAGGTCAGCCTGGTATAAGTACGGTTGTCACTACTCAACCTCAATTTGTTCACCAACCGTACCAGGGACAGTACCAACCTGGGCAAGCTGTCCAACAACCGGTTTACCAGTATCAACCGTATCCTGGGTACACTTATCAACAACCCCAGTACGGTCCGGTTAATCCTGGTTTTCCAGGAGGATATAATATCCCAAATGCGACTCCTGTTCCTAGTTATCCTGGATATCCTCCTCCTGGGGCCGGTATTGTGACCCAGAGTTTTAGAGATCCTAACCGGCAGTTACCGTTTATCGCAACTTTGGATTTACCAGACTTGACGCGCCTAACGAACGATCCAATTCAATATCTTCAGTTCTGGCCGCCAATGCCAAATAAGTTGCCCAGTGATATACCCAAGTTCGAAGGTAAGTCTGGAGAGGATCCGTCCAATCACGTGATGACTTACCACCTCTGGTGTGCTTCAAATTCTATCTCGGATGATTCGATCCGCTTACGTCTTTTCCAGCGTACACTCATTGGTCTCGCGGCCAAGTGGTACATTGAGTTACCACGGGCCTCTTTTTACAATTTTAGCCAGTTAGCTACCTCGTTCTTAACTCACTTTCAGTTGCCGGTCAGATACGATAACGGCACGGAGTTATTAACTTCACTAAAACAATCAACGTCCACGTATATTTCTGATCACATTCATGAGTGGAGACGTCGAAGAAGGCTAGTGAAAGTTTTTATCCCGGACCAAATCTTAGCTGAATGGTTTGTTAAATCATTATTACTGAAGATTACTGAAGATGTAGCTAAGGCCGGAGTAGTTACTGAGGAGCAAGTCATTGCTCAGGCGCAATACCTTGACTTAGTTTATACTCAGTCGGGTACGTTACACGAGAAGATTCCGGATCTTCCAAAGTCGAATCAAATCGTTGCTGCTCCTTCGGGATCTCATGCCGCTGATGGTATGATTGGTATCGTGAATACAAAGAGCAAGAAGAAGTCTTCCAAGGCTTCAACTACTCCTATTATCACTTTGCCTGATTCCCCGACAGGAGAGTCTTCTCCTGAACTTACCGCCGATATTCACGCTGTAGAGACATCTACGGCCAAATCAAAAAACGGTGGAAAGAAGAAAGGAAAGAAGAAGGCTAAAGCAGACAAGGCTCCGAAGGAGAAAACGGAAAAGTCGGAAACCAATGACGAAAAACGCAAACCTCGATATCCTTGTCTTATTTGTGAAGAGGATCATTTTACGAGAGATTGCCCTCATCGGGCCGAGGTTGTGAAAATAGTCAAAGGTTCTCCCACTCCTGCTGTGTTAAAAAATCCATTTCCGGAGCAGGAGAATAAGATGATAGGTTCTTCCTCAAATGCCAGTGAAGAACCCATTTTGATGATGTCTCATGTGAGGATTGCGACTCGATCGCAAGATTATGGTAGTAAGGCTCCTGTTGATGGTAAGGAAGCAGAATCTTCTCATTCTAACCCATCAACCTCAGCTCCTGGTTCCGATCCACTACAGATCGAAAAACCTAACCCGGACTTAGTAATTAAACCGCCCGCCAAGGGTGTACTTCGAAGGTCTGCTTTCAATCCACATGCGAGAGCAGCCCAGAATTACAACATTGTTGAGGACTTAGCTGTTTCACCCTCAGCAATGTCGGCGTTAGAAGTGCTGCAATCATGCCCAGCACAACGAAAATTATTTTTGTCGGCTATCGGAGCTGTTGATGTTCAGGACCCGAACCTGATAATCTTCGATCTAGAAAATAGTACACCACGTCTCCCCCATCAAATGGCTTTCCAAATTCCAGTGATAGTCAAAAACAGGCCTATTCATCGGACTGTGATTGATGAGGGAGCTTCTACGTGTATTATGTCGATTCAATGTTGGAGATCTCTTGGTTCTCCTTCGTTGAACCAATCCCCCACCATCCTTAAGGCCTTTGATGGCCGTGGGTTCCGTCCGTTTGGTATTCTACAGGAATTGCCTATAGGGGTAGAAGGTAAAACCGTTAGTCTGGATGTGGAGGTGGTTGATGCCCCTCTAGACTACAACCTTCTTTTGGGTCGAAGTTGGTCATATGCTATGACAGCGGTCGTTTCATCGGTCTTCAGAGTAATTAAGTTTCCACATAACGGTAAGATCGTGACTATTGATCAGCTGACATACTTTTCATCCGACCCAGCCTCTTCAGAGAGTATCCAGCATGTCGGTAAGACGACAATCCCTTATAGGGACGTTGGTGTAGGTTTAGTTAAAGATTCCGGTTTACTGGGAACTTTTCCTCTCCCTCCACTCAACGTAGATCCTTCATTTGCAACAATTCATATGATTACATCAGAAAACATTATTTATGATGATCCTTGGATTGTCCCATCTGAATCTGAGATAGACTCATTCGGTGATGCTATGCCTTTGAGTCCATATGAAATTGCTTATGAAGCTGTCATGTCTTTTACCGACTCGCGTTCAACCGAAATCGACCAAATGAATGTGGTCAGTGAAGAATCACTTTTCACCTCAACCTTAGAACGGATAGCGTTTCCCGAAGTCGTGTCATCTGACGAACAACTTCGCGAAATCCTAAGTGTAGACGATCTACCATGGGAAGATCTCCATCACAGATCTTCGTTTTTACCTAAGGATGATGCTTTTGAAAATGATTTTTCATCTATCTTTACCGCTGAATATGTCAAAGACGCTCAGGATCCAACGAAACATTCTGATTCAGAGTTGAATTTAGGGAATATTTCTCGTACTATTCCCATTGATATTTCAGTGAAGCCCGGAATTATGGAAAACATTCATATAGGTGCCGCATGTACAGAAGATGAAATCCAAACTTACAAGGCCCTATTCCAAGAATTCCGCGATGTGTTTGCCTGGTCTTACGAGGAAATGCCGGGAATCGATCCTGCCATTGTTGTTCATGAAATAAAGACCTACCCGGATGCTAAACCCGTCCGGCAACGGTTGCGTCAGATTCACCCTCGAAAAGCGGCTGCGATTAAAGCAGAAGTCGAAAAGCTGTTGAAAGCAGGTTTCATATATCCGATCCCGTTAACGGATTGGGTATCGAATATTGTTCCAGTCAACAAGAAACAAGGAACAATAAGAATCTGTATCGACTATAGGGATATAAATCGAGCTTGTCCAAAAGACAACTATCCTACGCCTTATATCGATCAAATTATTGATGATTGTGCCGGAAGTGAAATGTTTTCCTTTATGGATGGTTTTTCGGGCTATAATCAAATCAATATTCTACCTGCCGACCAACCAAAAACGGCATTCATTTGTCCATGGGGGACATTTGCTTATTGCAAATTACCTTTTGGGCTTAAGAATGCCGGGGCCACTTTTCAACGGGCGATGTCTTACGCATTTCATGACATCAAGCACATTGTGCAACCGTACCTCGATGATTTGCCTGCTCATTCTTTACATCGAGCTGATCACCTTGTCCACTTACGAGCAATCTTTATGAGGTGTAGGCATTATCGAATTCGGTTGAATCCCCACAAGTGTGTTTTCTGTATAGAAACAGGTCGATTGCTGGGATTTGTTGTTTCAAAAGCCGGCATTCGCGTCGATCCCTCGAAGGTCGAAGCTATCATCAAATTGCCTCCTCCTTCGAGTTTGCGCCAACTCCAAAGTTTGCAAGGGAAAGCGAACTTTTTACGCCGATTCATCCCAAACTACGCCGAGGTCACTAAAGGTTTTACACGGTTGTTGAAACAGAACGCTCAATTCTTTTGGGACGAGATTGCCCAACAATCTTTTGATGCACTAAAACACGCGTTGACCCATGCACCGTTGTTGCATCCTCCCAACTACAACCAGGACTACTTCTTATACCTCGCAGCTTCGCATTCCACCATTGGAATGGTGTTAGTTCAAGAAGATGAATTCGGAGCGGAACATGTGATATATTATCTTAGTAGGACCTTAAATCCCACTGAGTTAAAATATTCGCATGTGGAGAAATTGGCCCTGGCAGCCGTTCAAGCTGTCCAGCGTTTTCGTCACTACATTCTTCTCCGTAAAACTACAGTTATTTCGGATTGCAACCCTATGATTTATATTTTGACAAAACAACTGCTAGGGGGCAAGTACTCTAAATGGATCGTTATCCTGCAAGAGTTCGACTTGGAGTTCGAGAAGTCCAAGTCTAAGAAATCCTTAGTTTTTGCGGAATTGATGTGTGATTTCCCGTGTGCTGACACAGAAACTGTGGCAGAGGAGTCCATTGCGGACGAATCTTTGTTTCTTATCAGTACTGTAGATCCGTGGTACGGGGATATAATCATCTATCTCCAAACCCAAACCTTTCGGCCTGAAGCTTCCAAAGCAGAACGTCGAAAAATTCGGTTTCAATCCCAGCAATACAAAATTATTGGAGATACACTTTATCGCCGGGGGGCAGACTTAGTTTTTCGACGTTGTTTAACTCACGAAGAGGCTGAGAGGGTTTTGAATGATTGTCACTCTGGAGCATGTGGCGGTCATATGTCTGGGTATGCCACAGCTCAGAAGGTGTTGCGCGCTGGTTACTTCTGGCCATCTATGTTTAAAGATTGTATCATTGCAGTTCGGAAGTGCCACAACTGCCAAGTGTTTGATCGAAAGATGCGCGCACCACCTGCTCCTCTCCACCCTATAATTGTCGTTGGTCCATTCGCCAAATGGGGTATCGACTTTATTACTTGTAACCCTCACTCGGCCGGGGGGCATGCGTATATCATCCTCGCGGTTGATTATTTTACTAAATGGGCCGAGGCGATGCCTACATTCGACGCAAGCGGCAAAACAGCTGCAGTTTTCGTATTCAATCATATTATAACTAGGTTTGGTGTCCCACAAGCAATCATTACTGACCATGGGAGCCATTTTCGAAACATCATGATGACTGAGCTTACAAGCCAGCTTGGTTTGCGCCACGATAGCTCTACTCCTTATTATCCGCAAGCCAACGGTTTGGTTGAGTCTATCAACAAAGTTCTGGTTATCATGATCCGACGAACCATTGGTATTCATCGGTCGAATTGGCACAACATGTTATTTTCAGCGCTATGGGCATACCGAACCTCAGTGAAAAATTCAACAGGGTTCACTCCTTTCCAGCTAGTTTATGGCTTGGAAGCTGTGTTACCCATTGAATGCGAAATCCCATCACTTCAAATGGCTGTCGAATTACTCCCAGCTACTTCCGAAGAGGAGAAACGTTTATTATACTTAGCTAAATTAGATGAGACTCGACGTGACGCTACATTGGCAATCGAGACTCACGCGAAGCGAATGAAAGCTCAGTATGATAGAAATGTGACCCCTCGAAGTTTTTCGGAGGGAGACCTAGTGCTATTATATGATCAAGCTAACGATAAGCTAGGTGCTGGAAAATTCGTTCCTATGTGGCATGGGCCCTACATTGTAAAGCGAAAGCTAGCAAAAGGGGCTTATGAGCTGGTTGATTTTGATGGGGACTCTTTGGGTAAACCCAGAAATGGACTTTACCTAAAGAGGTATTATGCTTAAATGGTGGGTATGGAGAATTTTTAGTTAGGTTAGGTTTTCTTTCTAGCTAGTATGCTTGTTAGTTAGTCAGTGTGCTTAGCTTAGCGAGTGTGTTTTTCGTCGTTATTCTGGCTTATCTTGGTTTTACTCTTGATATTGCAGATGTCGACGCCTCTCCAAACATACATTGGATTTGCTGATGGTGCTTGTCGTAGTACACGGAATATCTCTTCCGCAGCTTGGGTTATCTATTCACCCTCTGACGAGTTAGTTTCTATGCATGGGGTAAGCCTCGGTCAAACAACGAACAACATTGCAGAATACAGTGCAGTGGTTGAATTATTATCCGAATCTATTTCATTTGGAATTCGACGTTTGATAGTGAGGTTAGATTCTGAACTTGTTGTATTACAGCTTAATAGAGTTTATGCCATTAGAAATCCTGTGTTATTAAGGTTGTTTTTGAGAGTGCGTCTCTTGGAACGTGAATTTGATTACATTGAATATCAGCATATTCCAAGGTCTTTAAATACATTAGCAGATGCAATTGCTTCTCGAATGTTGGACAGACATTTACGATAATCATGCAAGTAAATTTAAAAACATTTCATCACATATGTTAAACAAGATAAGCCGGTAATAGTGATATATATATAGATAGGAGTGTGTCAAAAAATATACATCGTCTTCGATCATAGGTTGAAAAACACCTTATGATCGGCAAAAATGATAGAGTACAAAAAGTCAAAAATGTCACATGTGTCTACAAAGTGACTAGCCAATCACTGGTGGTGCTCCCTATACGACACCACTGCACGGGCTACCTTGCGCAAAAATCTCCTAAACGGTCCAGGGACCGCGACTACATAGCGCTGAAGCCTGATAGGAATATCATCCATGGTAGTCTCAGGCATATCCGCCGTCAGACGCTCTAGATCATGCTCCAACTCAGCTAGTACCTCTGCAGCCGCCGCGTCCTGTGGGGCCGGTACCGGTGCAACTGGATGTCTCCTCTCAAAAGGCCGGAGGTTGGCTGGGCGCTGTGGACCAACATCTGCATTTTGAAAATTTTTACTGTCAGTTTTGAGACGATATATATAAAAACAAAAAAAAAAAAAATACATAATTTGAAAACTTGTGAAAAATAAAGTACCTCTGTCATCCCATTGTTCTCCCTGTGGAAGAACCATGTCTGGATCATGTCGAAAATCTACTCCGGCATACGAAAGTCCTGGATCAAGAAAACCTGGTCCTCCAACCAGTGAAAGTAACTATCAGAAAATCGAACAACTGTCGCGCCCTCGTCAGGATGCCGAGCCATCACCGCAACCCATCGTACCAGCTTTGGCTCCCGAGGACCCAAGATATCAACAGTGAGTTGCTGAGGGATCAGCATCGGAACTCTCTCTAAGGCAAAGCTCACGACTAAAGGCCCATATCCAAAAGTTTTCAGTCGTCCGTTCTTTGCCTTAGTCAGTTGGCTCTTCACATTAGCCGACACAGCATCACACCAGTTGAAAATGGTGCCTTGGTAACAGTCAATTGCCATCCGCATTTGGGACCCGGAAGCAATGTGTAAAGCGGCTGCGCCGCAAATTCTGGTAACCGTGAACGCTATAACTTTGAGCTCACGCAGAGAGATGTGTTTGATCTCCACGCCTTTCGAATGGTGTGCACCAGGTGTGCACCAATCTTCCCGGAGACTAACAAGGGATTGGCCACCCGGCCTAGTCCCGGCTAGATTGAGTTGCTCGCCTCTATTTGGCAAGCCAGTGAGAAAGTATACATCAGAGGGCTCTATCTCGAGCTGGTGCCCTCCTATGTAAAAGCATTGCTCTTGAACGTTCCATCTCTCAACCAGCCATTCTAAGAATCTCACCTGAGCCCTCATGCCAGGTATGGCCCAGTATTTATATAGCCCGCATTCTTTTAGGGCATCAATGGAAGGTTGATGTTCAATTGCAGCTAAATCAACGTCCTCGTGCTCTCTTTCTCTCCAATCCAACATGGTAAATGCCCTACACACCAAGAAACAATGATTAGAACTGATTTGGGGAAATTTGAATGGTTATTTGTGGAGATTGGGGTTTTAAAATCCGCCTTTCACGGAGGACGCACCCCGCGTTTACAACACAGGGCGTCCGGACGCAGCTGGCCTGAAGGTGGGCTGCGTCCCCCGACCATTTTCCTGTATAGGAAAAAGTCGGGGGACGCAGGTCACCCGAAGGGCACCTGCGTCCACCGAGGGGCGCATTTTGAAACCTAAACCCCCCCAAAAAACAAAACTAAAACCTAAAAATCAATTTTAATCGGATGAAATTGAAGAGTAGGATGTTGTAAAATACCTGGAAGAGACGGCGTTCGATTCTGACGGTCGGATTTTCCGCAGCAACCACGGGAAGTTTCTTGCCAAAAGCCCTTTTTTCAACCTCAACAGTAAAATGGTAAAAATGATATTGTAAAAAGTCTTTTTATAGGTTTTTTGGATGAATTTGTTCATTTTTCACCATGGAAAGATGTTTTTCGATGTATTTTTGCCTATCTTAAACAGGTATGAGTAATGTGTTGCTTTTGTGCAGGACAAAGGGACTTAGAGGGAAAATTGTCATTTTTCACGAACCAAAATATCAGAGTCATCTTTTAAGCCCTTTTCTGACTCCTAAAAAATGAAAATATTGCCGAGCGTTTCTTTTACACTCGTTAAAACGGAATTAAAAGACGGTCCCCTTATAGCTCTTTTCTGACCGTAAAATCAAGAAAAGATTGCCGGGTTTTTGTCGTTTCAAACTCGATACGGAAATAAAACGACCTGTCCTTGATCGCTTTTTACTTTTCAGGTCAATGACACTAATTATGAAAGTACTCCTTGGTCGCAAGATCAAGCGGTTCCCCCAGGTATTATTTTATACTTTTTCGGGCTTGAGGGACACAAATCTACGAAAAAGTTCAACTTGGAGTCTTCTTAAGTTTTTCAGACTCTCTAAAATTGAAAAACGCCGAGTTTCTCCTATACTGGGCTCGTTAAACATTTCACAGTAAAGGACCTGTTCAATTACAAACAGGAACGAACCACTCCTTCCTAGGGTTCGAATCAAAACTAGGTTGAACTCATCCGAAGGATGAGCTTATAATCAAGCATATGTTATCCTCCTCAAGCTTGTTAAAATAAAGAGGTACTTTCCAGAAATGGTGGGGGAAAAGAGAGAAGAATGAGCCTATTTTTTACCTTTTGTCTCAGAAGAAACTTTATTACCACTCTTGAACACGACACTTTTTCATTCACCTGGGTTGGGAAATCCTTACCTCACAGTTGATCAAACCACTTTGAAAGTCTTTAACCGGGTTCCGGGGATTAACTTTGAATTATTCATCACCAAGCCATCTGTCGTGTCGTTATGTGTTCAAGAGGTCTGCAAGTAAAACTTTCATCTGCAAAATACTTGTCATCCATTTGACCATCCCTGAGTCAGTCCTTACAGCAACATTTCTTCAACTTGAACAATGATTTCGTGTTGCAGGCTTGCCTGCAACGAGTCACTTTCTATCGACATCAGCACATTATCTAGAGAGATGACTTAGAGATCGTCAGTACCTTGAAGTCTGCATGCATCAATGGCAGGTTTCTCGCCTTTGACGTCAGTTTACATCATTGACTTTCGATCAAAGGATTCCGTGAAATGTTCGACATCAACTCATTCATTCACATCTCATGGATTGTACTGGGTACTTTGAGAACCATTGACATTACTGGTGGTCTCTCTCACGCTTGTTAACAGTTTACATCATCGACTGGTAATCAAGTGGTTTCTACCATGTTCGACATCAACTCATTTATTCGCATGGCTAGAATCGTACCAATTCGAGAAGTAGAAATGAAGACCCTGGATCTAGTTTCTACCATCCAGGTTGCGAGGAGTTTTGTATTCATTATCTAAGTAGACTAATCACAAACAGATGGCTGCGCCCATACTGTGTCTACAAAAGTCTATGATTATGATGTACTGCAAGATCATTCCTGTATCAGAGTAGTTAGTCTGTTAGTTAAAGTTTTAATCTGAGTATGGGAATGCCTACCTCAGTGATGATATAATCTTATACATGTATTTTGTGTTGAAAATTGTAGGTTCTGACCAGGCTCTCCACGAGATAATCCTTGAAATGATAAAGCGCTTCACCCTTCCTAGATAATACAAAACCCTAATCTATTTCAGGCTTCGCACTTTAGGGGGCAATCTGTTACACTAAAAAATGTCACCATGACCATTTACAGTTAGGATGACTCTATCAACAGTCATGCTACCCTCTTAGGCAAGTCTTATGCCTCTGCTCTCCATGTCAAACTCCAAAAAAGAGAGAAAGTCTTTCTAAATGTATTTATCTCTGGGGACGCAGGTTCTCTCAATCTTACCTGCGGGGACGCACCCAATGTTCACAAAAGCTGCGTCTTTGGACGCTCTGTATGTAAAGGGGCAGGTGCGTCCCCTTGTAAAGGTTAAAATGCGCAAGTTTCATCTTTAAAAAGTCACTTGTGGTCATTTCTAGAGCATTCTAGAAGGTTGTTCGACGTGTATTGAGCGCCTCCAGATGGTTCATGCACTCCTACCAAAGAGGAACTTATCCCATCAATAAGGGAGCTATCCCATCCAAAGAGGGGATTATTCCATTGATGGTGGACCTGATTAACTTCCTCTTGAGCACTATAAATACAGGCATTGGGCCAGAAGGAGAGGAGGTTGAAAGCTATACATTTCTAAGGGTAAATGCTGCAGGAATTAGGATTCCCATTTAGAAGCTTGTGAGGAGAGATTGCCATCTTTGCTTGTTCTATTTGGAAGTGGGTGAGCTTTGTCAAAGTAAAGGAGAACTCTTGATGGACCCTGGGAGGGACTTGCACAACACCAAGGCTCAGGTTGTATTTGTTCCTTTTGTTACCTATTAATGCAAATGAGTCCATTCTTCTCAATAACTTGTTATTTATGAGTTGTTTCATGTATTCCTTGGTCTATGTGTTAAATATGTTTTATTCGATGAGATTATCAAGTGCTATTTAATCGTTTGATTGTTAGTGTATGCAGGTTTCAAAGTGAAGGAGGAGCTCATCCGGATCAGCGGAGCTGGACTGCTACAACAGCGTTGGATTACAGGTAGGATCTAAACACTTGATTTCCCGTATAGTAAATGCATGTTTAGAGAAGGATTGATCTTGTTTGTCTTGTTTGTCACTAGAGAGTCTTAGGCTCCTAGGGAGGTTGGTTGTGTCCGCACAATCGACTCTTTCCGCCTGACATACTCTTTCTAGGCACAGAGGTTTCTCCTGCTTCTTCAAAATGGTTTCTCACAAGAAATCTCTCCCAGGTATCTCTTTTTGCTTTCAACTGTTCCTCAACTAGCATCTTAACAAGACCATGATGATACAGATGTGATTCAATGTTTCTTGGGTTCCTTTGGACAATTGAACACATTTTTCTAAGACTTGAGAGTAGAAAATATGGAAGGTTAATATCATCTCCTAAGAAATGCATCATGACTTTGGCATGGTAAACATATAAAACTCCAAACCTTCCCTCACAAGTAAAGAATTTTTGCACTAATAAGAGTAAAGTTGTCCATTCTTCCTTGACATAAGTAACAGGAATCCCTTTTGTAAAAATGCTGGTATCCATACCTGGGTTCTTTAAGATTTGCTTCCACTTTTGGTCTTGTACTGATCTGTTTTTGAACCATCTTTCTCCAGTTTGTGGGAGTGAAGTGGCCTGTGCTATACTGCTCTCAGTGACTGTAAACTTCAGGTCCCCTATCTCCACTTGATTGTCTTTGTCTCTGAAGGAACGTGCAAAGGCCTTCATAACCTCTTTGTGGTAACCTCTGAATTTCTGGATGCATTGGAGCCAGTTTGCTTTCTGCAAAGCTTCTTTAACTTGAGGATATCCCTCCAGAAATTTTGAACCCTCTGGTTCTACTCTTAAGAGTTTACCCATTGGCTCTACGGCTCTGTTCTAAGACTTTTGGAAAAAAGGTTACACGGCTTCAACAGTGGCCCTAACACAGTAAGTTTACGGCTCTACTGTAACAGCCGTAACATACGTTCACTGATACCCAGAATTAGCAGAGAGGAAGAAGTAAAACAGAGTATGGCTGAGGTAGCAGCGTAGTGAGCACAGCGGAATAAGGGAACTGTGGAAATGAAACAGCGTGAATGGAATGATACGAGAGTATGAGGGTTATGAAATGATGGGTAGAAACGGTTAGGTCCTTAGGTTTCGGTCATGGGTTTACACTTGGCTGCGGGAATTATGACTTAGAGAGACGTAGTACAGTAGTCTACGTCACTCAGGTACGAAAACCTTAATGGAGGAGCAGCCGCAATTGAGTTTCAAAATCGTGAGGATTATGACCGATAAGTGTGGGGGATACGTGGATTTTTGGTCGCATGATGGGAAAGACTGGTAATCATTACATTAAATGGCAAGAAACATAACCCCGGAAACTTTGCAAAATGAGATAACCGTAAGTTTAAGATTTAGATCATACCTCAGATCCGCGCTTGGATTGCCTTTGATCAATTTCCACTAACCCTTCATTGTTTTATTGTTGTTGCATGACTCTTCTCCACTTATTGTTGATGACTTCTGAACTGTAAATTTCTTTTCAAACAGACTGTGTTTTTTTATGCAGGTGCAGAGAGTTGCGGAATCGTTAGATGGCTGCAGAATTGCCAAACAGCTGCGGAAACTGCAATGATACCCTCCGGCTGCACAAAACAACTTCAGTTATCTAAAAAAATGACTTTATTGATGGAATGAAATGTAATGAATGGATGGATGGATGGAAAGAAATGAGGTGGAGTGAGAGTGATTAAATAAATGAGATGGTGAATGAAATGGATGAAATGGCGAAATGAGATGGAAGAGAGAGAGAGAATTTTTTTTATTTTTTATTTTTTTGAAAAACATGAGGTGTCAGGTGACCCTGATTTTCACCTCAGGTTTTCTGCATAAGATTGCCAATCAGAGATTGGTTTTCAGGCTTATACATTTATTTTTTCTTTTTCTTTTTTTTTCTTTTTTTTCAAAAACCAAAGATTAGGCTGATGGAGGAGAAGAATTCTTCTCCACCAACCTGATTGCAGAATCTTCTTTAAACAACTTGACAAACTCTTCTTTTGAGAATGGCTTTTGGTAGATTTTCAAGCGATGGCCATTCACAATAAGAGGAGTATGAAATTCATCAATAGTTTTCACTCGAACTGCTCCATTGCTAAAGACTTCATCAATCTCATATGGCCCAAGCCAATGAGTTTGAAACTTTCCTTTGAAGTCTTTGAACTTTGAATCAAACAATAGAGCCCAATCTCCTTTCTGAAACTTTCTTTCTTTGATATGACGATCATGCCATTTAGATCTTTGGTGTTGAACTAGATCGGTCCTTAGAATTGCATCTTGCCTTATTTCATCTAGTTCATTTAGCTGGTCCATTCTGTGTCTTTGAGCTTCTGAGAGACTCATTCCCAATTGGACTGCCATCTTGAAGGTCTTGATTTGGAACTCAATGGAGAGCAGGACTTCCTTCCCATAAACAAGTTCATAGGGAGAATGTCCTGTTGTGTTCTTCCATGTAGTTCTATAGGCCCATAAGGCTTCAGGGAGCCTTTCCGCCCAATCTCTTCTATGAAGATGAACAGTCTTGGTGATAATGCCTTCAAGAACTTTATTGGTAGATTCCACTTGGCCATTGGATTGCGGATGGTATGGAGTAGATGTTCCATGCTTGATCTTATATTCCTCCATCAGCTTCTCCATCAATTTAGATGTAAACTGGCTGCCCTGATCAGTCACAATTTCCCTTGGGACACCAAAACGAGTAAAAATATCCTCAAAAAGAAATTGAACCATTGAATTTTCAGTGGCAGAAGGCAATGCTTTTGCTTCTACCCACTTAGTAGCATAATCAGTACAAACCAGTATATACTTCTTTTGCTTTGATGGTGGATTAATTGGTCCAACGAAATCTAGAGCCCACTTCTCGAAGGGTTCGATGCATACCTGAGGCTGTAGAGGCATTTCATTTGAAGGAGTTGGTTTCCCAACTCTTTGGCAGCTGTCACACCTTCTAACATACTGCTTTGCATCTTTAAAGAGAGAAGGCCAATAATATCCTAGAGAAAGGATTTTATAGGCTGTCCTCTTGTCAGCAAAGTGCCCGCCGCATGGTTCATCATGACATGCCTTAAGGATGTCAGGCATTTCATCTTCCCGAACACACCTTCTGATTATACAATCTGGCCCTGTTTTGAACAATTCATTAGAAATCCAAGAATAATGTGCACTCTCCTGAATGATTTTCCTTTTCTCATTAGGAAATAAGTGTAGAGGAAGCTTCCCTGTAACTAGATAATTAGCCATATCTGCATACCAAGGAGTCTTGGTAGTCACTGCAAACAAGTATTCATCTGGAAACTTATCTTCTACTGGAGAATCTTCATTAGTGTTTTGGATTCTAGACAAGAAATCAGCTACTGTGTTTTGTTTTCCAGGTCTATCTAACACAGTAATGTTGAATTCTTGTAAGAGTAAAAGCCATCTTGTAACTCTACCATTAGTGACAGGTTTGTTCATCAAATATCTTATGGCAGAGTGATCAGTATGGACAAAGGTTTCATAGCCGGTTATGTAGTGTCTAAACTTGTTGATTGCATGTACCACAGCTAAGAACTCTTTTTCTGTAACAGTATAATTTAACTCAATGGGAGTCAAATTCTTACTTGTGTAATAAATGGCATAAGGGATCAAATCCTTTTGTCCCAAAACAGCTCCTAGAGTTGTATCTGAAGCATCAGTAGAAATGTGGAAAGGGAGTTTCCAATTTGGCCCCCTTAAGATGGGTGCTTCAGATATTCTAGTCTTTAAAGCTTCAAAGGCAGATTGACACTCAGGATCCCATTTGAACTCACAGTCCTTGGTAAGCAATTTGAAAAGAGGGGATGCTATCTTAGTGAAGTTTTCAATAAATCTTCTGTAATACCCAGTAAACCCAAGAAAACTCCTAACATCCTTCTGGCAATTTGGAACAGGTAACTTAGAGATGACTTCAACTTTGGATCTATCAACCTTAATCCCATCTCCTGAAATATGATGTCCTAAAACAATCCCTTCAGTAAACATCATAAAACACTTTTCATGACTTAAACAAAGATTTGTTTCCTTACATCTTACCAGTACTTTTTCCAAATTTTCCAAAGCTTCTTCAAATGTATTACCATAAACTGTGAAATCCTCCATGTATACCTCTACACAATCATGAATCAGATCTGAAAAGATTCCTAGTACAGCCCTTTGAAATGTAGTGGGTGCATTGCACAATCCAAAAGGTAGTACTCGATAGGCAAAAGTTCCCCAAGGACAAGTGAATGTGGTTTTGTCTTGATCTTCAGGTGCTATCTGAATTTGATTATACCCACTAAAACCATCCAAGAATGAGAAATACTTTTTACCTGCTAAAGTGTCTAGTACCTGATCAATAAAAGGTAGAGGGAAATGATCCTTTAAGGTTGCCTTGTTCAATTCTCGATAATCAATGCAAACTCTCCACTTACCATTCTTTTTGGGCACTATAACCAAGGGAGAAACCCATTGGCTATCTGAAATGGGGTAAATGAAGTTTACCTTGAGCAATTTCTGGAGTTCTTCTTTCACGATTTCCCTAAGGTTTGGATTCATCCTTCTTTGTGGTTGCCTAATGGGTCTGCTATTTTCTTCAATATAGATGTGATGAATACAAGTCTTAGGATCGATTCCTTTCATGTCAGTGTATTCCCATGCAAAGGCAGTGGAATGTTTTTGCAACAGTTTGGTTAATTCTTCTTGCTGTGGTCTTCCCAAGTTTTTGTTAATGTTCAGTGTTTTTCCTGGAAGGATTTCAACTGTAGAACTACCAAACTCTTCCATTGAGAAGAGAGACATCTGTCTAGAGGAGAGATATTCAATGTCTGCATCTAACTGAAACTGTGTAGAGTCATATTCTAAAGGTATTTCAAAATTTTCTAATGTATTTAGAATTTGACTATCCTCACTGATTTCATAGATGGTTAGAACAGGTTGAATAGTATCCTCATCATCAACCCACTCATCTTCTCCTATTTCTGTTATTGCCTTTGCTGGAGGATACAAGTTGAATTTCTTGGTGGAATTACCATCCGATATATACATGTCCCCAGACCTACAACTTATGAAAGCATCAGCTGTGGCCAGCCAAGGTCTTCCTAAAATAAGAGGATGTCCTCCTAGATTGTTCTTGGGAGTTAAAATCATAAAATCAACTGGATATTCCCAAGAATCTAGAGAGACTGGAATATCTTCCAATACACCATCAGGTTTAATGATTGATCTATCTGCAAGTTGCAGTAAAGTAGGTGTAAAGAGAAGGTTAGGAAGCTTTAACTGATCCATGGTCTGTCTACTCATGATGTTGATCGCGGCTCCTAAGTCAATCAAAGTATTTGGGATTTCCACCCCATTAATATGAGTTTTGACAATAGGGCTACCGGGATCCACATATTTTTGCATGGTAATCTTACCCATCATTATGTCTGCAATTTTTCCAACTAGATGTATCCTTTTAGTATCTCTGGTTCTTTTTCCTGTTTTCTTCAAACTCAACTCCTTTATTGTCTTCGCTAGAATGGGAATTTCTTTAATGGCTTGTAACAAGGGGATCTTGATACAGACATTCTTCAATTCATCTAGGAAATTATAGTCAGGCACCCATATCTGCTTTTCCACTCCTTTGTCAATTTGCAATCTTTCAGGAAAAGGAGGTGTAGCTAAAGGTGTAGGTTGCTCAACTATGGGAGTTGTAGAGGTTGATTCTTTTTCTTTTTCTTTTTGGATATTTTGGTTTTGAAGTGATACTTCAGAACCTTTATTGACTTTGAGAGATTCTTCCTCAGAAATGCTTGGTTGTTGAACACTTGTAGAAGGTTGATCTAAGATTCTACCTGATCTGAGTTGTACTTCATTGAGAGGAACAACCATATAGGTAGGGAATGGTTGACCTTCCATCATGTAAGCATTTTGAGGGTTCCTATTATTTGGATTTGGTAATGGCTGAGAGGGAAGTTGATTTGATTTCTGCTGGGATTGAAGTGATAGTTGAGAATTTTGATTTTGTGGAGGAGGTTGTTGTTGTTGAGGGTATGGCAATGATAGTTGTTGACCTTGGTTTGGAAGTTGTGGGGCTTGCTGATTCTGAAATGATGGAGGATATTGGTAGAATTGAGCAAATCTCCCATAAGGATTTTGCATGCTTTGCATCCATGCTTGAAAAGCATTTTGAGGTTGAGGCCAAGGTTGTTGCCAAGGATTCCAATTTGGTTGGGATTGAGAATTCATAGAGTTGTTAAACCCTTGATTTTGTTGTCCTTGCCAAGGTCTCCTTGCAATAAAACAGAGAGATTCAAGTGTATCTGGATCCTCTTGAAAGACTGCTTTGAGGCCAGGAATTGAAGGACAATCCTTGGTCTCATGAGTTTCTGAGCAAATTACACATGTTTCTACAACGTGTGCATCTAAGGGACATTCCCTTAAAGCATGTTTCTTTCTACACTTCGGGCAAAAGATAGCCAAAGCCTCAGCTTCTGCTTTTTGTTTATTGTGAATCTTAAGGGTATCAAGTTGTTCACTAAGACTCCCTAAGATGTCAGTTTTAAATTCATCAAGCATACTGCCGATTTCAGCCCTACTCACTGATCCTGTTGCAGATTTATTTGCCCTAAGGAGAGAAGGATCTCTAGGCCCTTTTTGAGTTTTTGATTTGCCCCTTGAGAGATGGATACAGAGTTCTGCTATATCATTGAGTGAAAGTTGAGAAATATCCCCTTTCCCCATCATGTTTAAGATGTCTATCCATTCATCCCTAATGGCTTTTAATAAGAGGGCTTTTAAGGTCTCTTCATCCAAGGTACTCATTTTTGCTCTTTTCAAGTTATATTGAAATCTCTCAAGTAAATCTTCTAAGCTCTCATCTTCTTTTTGTATCATTTTAAAAACCTCGTCCTTGTGATTAGTAGGCATACAATAGTCCAAATACCTATCCAAAAATGTCTGTTTCATTTCATCCCAAGTCCTAATGGATTGAGTGAGTAACCCCATGAACCATTTCAAGGCTTGATCCTTCAGTGTTGAAGGGAACAATTTGAGTTTCTGAGAGTCATCCAGGTAGTCATAAGTTCGACACACCACTTCAAACTCGAATAAGAATGTTTCAGGGTCCTCAGTCCTTAACCCATGGAAGTTAGGGAGGACAGATAGTGATATGTTTTTCATGGTGGCTCGGGAATCCTCATTAACAATGGGAAACCCAAATGAATTATCCCCATCTCTATTTCCTCCTCCAAGGGGACCTCTTCCTCCATTATTGTTATTGTTGTTTCCTCCTCCTCCTCTACCTCTACCTCTACCCCTACCACCTCCTTCTTCCTCTGCCATGATGATTCTCCTAGGGATTTCAAAATCTTCTGGTTCCTCTACAAAAGGCGAATGAGAAGAGATTTCTCCTTCTTCTTCAGATGATTCCACTTCCTCAATTACAATTGGTCTTTCTGTAGGAGAAAGAGAAGAGTCTCTTCCTGGTTCAAATTCAATAGAAGGTGTAGGAGAGTCAACTCTTGGCTCTTGAATTCCAGGAATTCTAGGACTAGGAGTTTCGGTTGGAGATAAGGGGGGTGTCTCTTGTCTATCCCTTGAAGCAGATGGACTTGTAAAAATTGAACTTCGAGCTCTAGCTAAAAACCTTCCTCTAGAATCTCTAGCTCTATGCATGTCATTTTTTATTATTTTTCTTCAAGTCAAGTTAATAGTTCTTTTTTCTGATCTTCCAGTTCACTCTAGGTGCAAGAAGAGAGCATAGTCAAGAAACTACCAAATCAATAACTTTCTCTTTTCTGATCCTCCAGATCACCTTGCAGTGCAAGAGGAGAGCATACTTTGATAGGTTATCAACTTCTTTCCTTGAAATTTTATGTTTTTTTTTTCTAAGAATATGGCTACTTAATTTCACTTCCCCGGCAACGGCGCCAAAATGTTTAGTCAATTTAGTGTTCCTAAATTGATGTCATTAATTGTCAACCCGGGGCTCGTAAGCTGATGAAGTGAAGGTGTACTATATGTACTTAAGCAACCTCTTAGAGCTTTTTGTCGTTTGGGGTGTTGTTTGTGGTTAATTTATCTTCCTAAGATGGAGTGGTGATTTATAAACAGATGAGTGATAGTGTGTGTAAGGTGAGTTCTAGATGAGTGAGAGTGTGTGATTAGTGGTTTCTAACTGCTTGCTGAAAAGGAAAAGCTTGAAAGAAATAAATAACTTGAAATGACTTGAAAGCAAAGAACCACTTTCTAATGGCATTAGACACCATTCATGCTGCTGCAAATAAAAGGTAAGAAAATCACTTTAAAAACCAATGATAATGTTTATCTCTTCCTAACTCCCTGCTTCTAACACATAGTACTGTGTAAAACATGATTAGGAAGTAGCTAAAGATGAGTTAGAAAAGTGATCAAAAATGAGAAAAATCTACTTTAAAGACTAATTATAATGTTTTGCTCTTTCTAACTCTCTGCTTCTAACACATAGTACTGTGTAAAGCACGATTAGAAAGTAGTTAAAGATTAGTCTAAAAAGTACTCAAAGCCAGCTGTAAGTTATTAGTATTCTGATCTCTAAAAGATAGACAATTTGTGATAAAGAGATCATTCATATGTTAGCAGACAACTTTGAGAAAGTAAACTAAAAATCAGCTATGAAAATAAAGTAAAGGCAACAACTTAGAATCTGTCAACTGAAACTACCACTAGATATAAAGCAGATACATAAACACAAAAACAATCCTGGGTTAAAAACCTGCAAAAGAACAATATTGATCAGTCAAAATGAATGCTGCAAATGAAATAACAATGAAAGTGAATTAAACTGTACATGTTTCAAGAAAAGGAAATGTTGAATGGAAAATAAAGAAATAGCAAGAATATAAACATGAAATACTAAACAAGGGCAGTCATGAACAGGGGCCCTCCATTCATAATACCCAAAGAAGACTCAAGGAATTGAAAACTTCAGAACAGCGCTGCTTCTATTACTCCATGTGCAGAAAATTACAGTCAAGAGTGCTGGAACAGCACTATCAAAACAGAGTCTTAAAACGCACTAAAATTATAACAAGTTCATAAAACACAGCAACTAAAAAAGTAACATTAAGCGTATGCAAACGCTAGTTTTTATAGGCATCTGAAAGATGGCCTAATGCGTACAGCTAAAACTTGAAAAATAAACTAACTGTCATGCGTAATTAAGGTTCAATAACACGTCATAAGCCTCGTGGATGAGTTGGAGGTTCTGGTCGTTATGGGCATTGAATCCAGAGTTGGATTATGTCCCCCACAACCTGCGTAACACGGACAAATCACCGTTTGAACTGACGTGACCCAACAGCTTACGTATCACCGTTAAGCTGCCTTTGTTGACTGTAAATTGACCCTCGTTGATCGGAGGTACAGATGACGTGGCTGGCTGAACCAATAGCACAGGAACCTCGAGTACCTTGATTCCTAAGTGCCCATGTGGCTCGTTTGGCAAAATGACACGTGGAACCTTAAGATTAACAAAAAGGCTGCGGAATCATCAGATGGCTGTGGAATCATCAGATGGCTGCAGAATCATCAGATGGCTGCGGAATTCCTGTAAATATGTCAAAATCTAAAAAAAACAGTCACACATTAGCAAAATTCCTTAATCATGCTTAAAGTCATCTAATGTAATGATCTGGGTTGGTTTGCAAGGAAAATGAGGCAAAAGAGAGAGATGAATGAGGGAAAACTGTAGGAAATGATGGATAATCAAGTGCAAAGTAGAGGCTCTACACCTCCTTTAAAGCCACCCTCTGATTGTGCATTACTGATTGCTTTTACTCGGCCAAAAACCATAGATTAAACTGCAAACCGTGACCCAGAACCCGGATAGAATTCTCGTTTCTGCCCCAGCGCAGGTTCTGTGAAGAGATTCTGCATTTCAACGCAGTTCCCGAGAGGGCTACCTGCGCTGCAATCCAGTTTCTCTGTGTAACAGGTGCGCTGATCAGCCTAGCCTATGCAGCTGAGGTTCTTTGCTTCATTTTTTCAGTTTTATCTCTGATTTTGCAGCCTGTGATCAGTGTGTGTCTGTTTAAAAACCCCTTTTCTTTGCCTTAATTCTGCCTCCTTTGTAAAAAAAGACTGTAGATGTTCTTTGTGTGTTTGTTACATCATTTACAGTTTTCCATTGAAAGAGTAGAATAGTCACACTGTCATCCTTGGATTTAGATCTGTCTTAAGTGTCGATTTTGATCTTAGGAGAAAGTTTATTTGCTGTTGACAGTCGATTATGCTTTTACTTTTGCCTTTGGTTTGAATTTGTCACTTTCTAGTGTCGAAACGAGTGTTTATTTCAAAATCATAAAGTGTCGTAATCATCTCTACCTTTTGATTTCGAAAAGAAGCTTGTTTGTGTTTGTCACTTGAAAGCAAATTCAGATGTGTACATCAACTTTCTTTTTAGGCATCAATATTAAGAAAGTGAAAACAAATACATGCATATGTGCATTTGCATATTGATAGTCTGTTTGGCTTGATTTAGGAAAAAGTGCATTTACAGTGTGCTCTTTGCTCTTTGAGAAAAGATTGTGTCTTTCTTTTCCCCTTGTAGCTAGGATTTTCATTGCTGAAAAGAGATAAAAGTGTTGACACCTAATCCGAAACGGATGGGTGAACTGGACAGTCATCTAGAAGATGAACTGATCCGTTTTATGTATGTATATAAATAATAGTTGGCTAATGAATAAAATCATCAGTTCTTTCTTGCACTCATTAATTTCTGGAGTTAACCTGGCCTGACATGGTATCAGAGCACAGGTCCCAAAATAGTGTAACTCCTGCTGAGCGCTGCCTCATCCTGAGCGATTCCCTGACTGCAATACGTTTCTGATTTTTACTGAATGCCCTGCGCTCTCTGACTGCCAGAGACTGCGCCTCTGTCCTGAAGACTGCGCACTATCCATAATTATGCTGCTGAATGTGCGTTGTTCTCAGTGATTAATATTGAATGCGCATAAGCGTTGATGCGTTTCTAATTGAATGCATCTCCAGACAAAGAGCCGTTACCCTGGCCTGGCCTGAGTCCGAGGCGTTTAAACCGTGTGATTTTTTTCCAGAATCTTTCGGCTCTGAAATGTTTACTTGCATTTTGGTGCCGCCTTCAAGTGAAATTTTCTTTCAATAATTTTTGGGTTTGAGGGATTTACACTGCCATTCCGTCCACTGTACCGGGATACTCGACAATTATATTCCCTCGTCCCTTCAGATAGCTTACATGCTGAATGATCAAAGGACCGCCATTTTCGACGCCATAAGGCTGTAGAGCTTCCAATACATGTCTGCCTACTCTGTCTTCCTCTGGAACAAGATCAGGCGGATTATTTTGAACATATTTGCTCTCTCCGATGATCTTTCGGAGCAGAGAAACGAAGGATTCGGTGTCCATTTCTCCGATGACTGCCATTGTTTCAAGCCTAAATTGAACCTGAGTTTAGTTCTCTGATGACAATTCTCTGGGTTTGAGGGATTTAAACTTGGTATTGCTGCCATCGCAATTTTTTTATTATTTCAAAAACAATACAATTGGTCTCTTTCAGAATCGAGCCTATCTGCGGCAATGCCATGGCTATGAGTCCACGAGTTCCAGCAGTGAGGTATGGGATGGAGTTGCGGTTTGAGTTAAGCCAATAATATTCACTTTGAATGTTATATGTTCTGCGTTGAATGTCTTTTAAGGTCGTGACCTGGTGCATTTTAAACTGCTACATGTGTTTGAACTGTATGTGACTTCAAAGACTGTGTATGGTGCGTTTTAGATTTTGCTGTCAGTGGCCTTTGAAATTGCGGGAATTGAAACAATAATACAGTGAAGTGAACTGATATAGTGAAGTGATCCTTGTGCTTTTTTTCAATTGCATTGATATATATTGTAGCAGTGATATATGAGCGCCCTCTTTTTTCAAAACATAATATTGTAGCAGTGATATATGAGATATCTTGAGCGCCCTCTTTTTTCAAAACATTGTAGCAGTGATATATGTTGAAGAGATACCTTGAGCGCCCTCCTTTTTTCTCAAAACATAATATTGTGGAAGTGATATAAAGAAATGGTGATATAAGAAATGCTGATGATATGCTGATGAAATGTTAGAAGAAAAATAAAATGCATAAGGCTATCATATAAGGATTTTTTTCTCTCTCAACAGAAGTTTTTTGGCAGAGATATTTTTTTACAGAATGCATTCAATCATTTCTATGGTAGGAATAGTTCTCACTGGCAAGGAGAACTATTCAGAATGGTCTCGGATGGTAAAACACACCCTCATATACAATGAGCTGTGGAAAGGAGTGTGTGTCGGAGAAGAAGACAGAGACCCTGTGCAGCCCACATCAGACAAAGAACTCGCCATTTGGGAAAACAAGAACAGCAAAGCCTATGCATTGATCGCAGCATCTGTAAATGAGGAAGTAAGTCGTCATATTTCATCCTATTCCACTGCCTTTGAAGCTTTACAAAAGCTGAAAGAACTCTATGATACACATTCTGCACTTGAAGTTGTTCAGCTCATGATTAAACTCTTCACTCTTGAACTGAAAAATAATGATCCTCTTGCTCTTGCATCTGAAATAAAGTCTATAATGCATGATATTAAATCCACTAAGGTTGAGCTGGATATCTCTCTTATTGCCTTTCTCAAAGCACTCTATCCTACCTACTCCAATTATCTTGAGTCTTTACAAGCAAATGGAAATCTTAAAGATATAACCTTTGACTCTCTTGTGAAAAAGTTTGCTGAAAGAGAGAAAGCCTTTGGAAAGAAAACAGTCCCTGAATCTTCTGAAGAGACTGTTTGCCTTGCTCACAAAGAAAAGCATCCTGCTCAAGATTCTACAAGAGGAAGAGGTGGACGAAGAGGAAGAGGAAGATACTTCAAAGGCAGGGGGGGCAGACATTCTCAAGCAGAAAAGGCAGATATGCATTGCATTCGCTGCAAACGAAATGGATCACATGATGCTTCTACATGCAAGCTACCATGGGACAAGGTTGAGCAGAGAAGAAATCAGCAGAAAGGTAAAACTGATGACACAGACAAAGGTAAAGCACCTGAATCCGCTCACTATATTGAGGCACAATGTAACATTGGAGTAAATGAAGACTTGTTTAATGCTTCACTTGCTTCTTCGAAAAATGACTGGTTGCTTGATTCAGGAGCAACCTGTCATATGACTCATAGGAAAGAATGTTTTGAAGATTTTACTGACAATGTTGATGGAGCAGTATACTTTGCAGATCAGTCAAAAATCAAGCCATCAGGGCTTGGCACAATCAGGCTTAAACTGCCTGGTCTTCCAGACTTTCTTCTGGATCATGTTCTATATCTCCCACAGCTCAAGAGAAACTTGTTGTCCCTGGTTCACATCCGCCAGCAAGGTCACTCCATTCATATGTTTGATGGAAAGCTTGAGGTAAGAAAGGCATCTTACCATTCACTTGTCATGAGGGGTATAGAAGAAGAAAGAATTCTTAAACTGCAAGGAACCTCTGCTCATGCACAACATTTTTCATATATTTCTCATCATGATGAAGGTACACTTCCATCAAGTTTATTATGGCATGCTAGATTTGGACATTTAAACTATGATAGTCTCCGCTTGTTGAAGAAAAATGGTGTTGCTGGTTTGCCTACAATTCCTAGAAAACATAAACAATGTGATGCTTGCATTCTAGGAAAGCACAACAAACAGTCTTTTCATGATTCACATTCAAGAGCACATAGGAAGCTTGAACTTATTCATTCAGATTTATGTGGTCCAATGCCTGTTCCTTCTGCAAATGGAAATAAATATATCATGACATTTATTGATGATTACACCAGAATGTGTTGGGTTTACTTATTGAAGAACAAATCTGATGCTTTTCAAACATTCAAGAATTTTCATAAGTGGATTGAAAATGATGCACAATCTCATATTGGGTCTATTCGCACTGATAATGGAAAAGAATATACATCAAATGAATTTGAACACTATCTTCGCCAACATGGGATTAAACATCAAACAACTGTACCTTATAATCCTCAACAGAATGGTGTAGATGAAAGAATGAACAGAACAATTTTGAATATGGTACGATCCATGCTTTTCTTCAAAAATGTAAAGACAATGTTTTGGGCTGATGCTGTTCTATGTGCTGCATATATAAAGAATAGATGTCCATCTAGTGCTATAAGAAACAAGACTCCTTATGAATTGTGGTATGGACATGTTCCTTCGGTAAAACATATCAGGATATTTGGTTCCACCTATTATGCTTTAATACCAAAGGTACATAGAAACAAACTTGGTGCTAGAAGTCGTAAGTGTATCTTCCTTGGGTATTCAAACACATCTAAAGCATACCGCCTTTATGATGAAGTAAATAAAAAGTTTGTTTTATCTAGAGATGTCATTTTTCTTGAATCATCCAAATCTGACAGTGTTGTTGAGCGGCAACTTGATCGCTTGGATAGATTCACAAAACCGAAATCATTCCAAGAGTTTGATAATCAGATTCCACATCTTGAAGGGGGGATTCCTATACTAGATCAACATGTGGAATCTCCTTCTGAAGAACAATCTCCCCTGCATGACACTCCAACAACGGATGATGCTTTAAGTGATGTAATTGATAGAATTGGGAGACTTAATCTTGATTCAGTCCCAACTCAATCAACAGAACAGCCTGGACCATCTCAGAAAGGTCCCCCAAAGTGGCTGACAAAGACACTTGAAAATGTTCATCCTGATGAAATTGGAAAAACAGGAACCAGAAATACAAACCGACAAGATGGAGGTGATGTAGATAACTCTAATTCACCTGTTGATATGGATGTTACTTATGATTGTGAATTGAACTTGTCTACAGATTTTGAACCAACTTCCTTCAAAGAAGCTGCTTCTCAGATGAATGGAAAGAAGCGATGCAGAAGGAGTATGGTGCCCTCATAAAGAATGGCACTTGGAAGCTGGTTGATCCTCCATTTGGAACCAAACCAATTGGCTGCAAGTGGGTCTACAAGAACAAGTACAAAGCTGATGGCTCACTTGACAAGCACAAAACTAGGCTTGTGGCAAAAGGTTTTGCACAGAAGGAAGGGGTCGATTATGAGGAAACTTTTGCTCCCACAGCAAAATGGGCCACCATCCGGACACTCTTTGCACTAGCTGCTCAGAACGGTTGGAAAGTCCATCAAATGGATGTAAAAAATGCATTCTTGAATGGAGATCTAAAAGAGAATGTTTTTATGTCCCAGCCTGAAGGATTTGCTGTGAAAGGACATGAACACAAAGTATGCAAACTTGTGAAGTCCTTGTATGGCCTCAAACAAGCACCACGAGCCTGGTATGAAAAACTAACTGAGCATCTTCTGAAACTCAACTTCAAACATTTTGATCATGATGATGCAACTTTATTTGTCAAGAAAGTTGGCAAAACAGTTGTATATCTTGTGGTATATGTAGATGATCTTTTAATGACAGGGAACAATGAAATCTATATTGCATCCATAAAGAAAGAATTAGGAAAAAATTTTGAAATGACTGATTTGGGCTATGTTCATTACTATCTTGGCATTGAAGTAACCCAACATCCAAAGTCCATATTTCTTTCTCAAAAGAAATACATTGGAGATTTGTTGAACAGATTTGGCATGACAGAGTGCAATCCCCTTTCTACTCCAATGGAACAAAACTTGAAGCTCACATCTATTGAAGGAAAGGAATTTGAGGATGCAACAAAGTATAGACAGCTTGTAGGAAGTCTCATCTACCTCACTACTACCAGACCAGACATTTCATTTGCTGTTGGAATCCTCTCCAGGTTTATGCAAAAGCCTTGTGAGGGACATTGGTCTGCTGCAAAAAGAGTTCTAAGGTACTTGAAGGGAACTCAAGACCTTGGAATCAAGTATACACAGATGGACGACTTCAACTTGATTGGATACTCTGATTCAGACTTCGATGGAGACAAAGAAACTGGGGTATCTACTTCAGGATATGCTATGAGTCTTGGATCAGGAGCTGTCTCCTGGAGATCACGCAAACAATCAGTACCAGCAGATTCCACAACAGAAGCAGAATATGTGGCAGCAGCTGAAGCAACGAAAGAAATTGTGTGGCTCAAGAAAATTCTTGAAGATTTGCAGGTAAAACAAATACAATCAACTCCACTCATGATTGATAACACCTCTGCAATAAAGTTGGCCAAGAACCCAAAGTTCCATGATCGTACTAAGCACATCAATACTAAATATCATATGATCCGACATCATGTTGAGGCCAAAAAAATCCATCTCCGTCATTGTTCCACAAACGAGCAAATTGCAGACATCTTCACCAAAGCGCTTGGAAGAGAAAAGCTTGAAAGATTCAGAACGATGCTTCGACTCACCAACATCCCTTCAGATTAAGGGGGGGAATGTTGACACCTAATCCGAAACGGATGGGTGAACTGGACAGTCATCTAGAAGATGAACTGATCTGTTTTATGTATGTATATAAATAATAGTTGGCTAATGAATAAAATCATCAGTTCTTTCTTGCGCTCATTAATTTCTGGAGTTAACCTGGCCTGACAAAAAGTTTGCTTATCATCTTTAGATTGCATTTTAGGAATTACATCTACATCTCGTGGTGATCCCAAAAGGCAAACTTCTAAGAAAGATCAACTTAAAATAAATTGAATGAATCTAACAACGCTTTGGAACTTAACGCACAACATTTAGAGGTCTAGGCTAGAGACGTATTCCGGCGTCGTAAAGCCTGGTAACTGTTGTCCTCACTGATGGTTGGGTGATTCCTCCACTTTGAGACGATAAGTGCCAGTACGGACTTGTGCTCCCACGTACCGTCGAGTATATATTGGGAGACCCCTATAGGCTTAAAACCTTTTATCCATAGGAAGCCGTGTCGGCCGCCCTACTGATCGCAATGCACCGAACACAGCATTCGGGAAGATTGACTGCCGTACCGTAAAAAGTATTCTGCAGTTTTGCGATTGGTTTGGTACTCCCTCTACCTAGATTTCCAGAGCAGTCCCTTTCGTTCCTTTTCAGTCTCCTTAATGGAAAAGGTCCATCTGAGCACTTGTCACTTCAGGCTCATTAAAAATCGAAGGAGACTAGAGTCATCTTTTGTTTTTTCTCGACTCTTTAAAATTGAAAAAACAAGTTGTGTCAAAAGCGTCTAAAATTCATTTAATTCGGAAACATACTTCCCCTTTTTATTTTAGTTGATCGAGTAATCCGCAATCGTGGAAGAAAGTCAATTGAAACCCCGTCGTTCGCGGAGGCTTACGAGTCAACCGTCTTTGTCTCCGGAATCGAAACCAGTATGGACAAAGCGAACTCGTTTAACCGGTTCAAAATCTCCTATTAAAGTTATAACAAGTGTTCCAATGACATCCGAGATTCCGGTTACTCCAAACATTTCTGGAAACCCTGCCTCTACAGAAGAAGTTCAACAACCACAGAAGGATAGTGATATTGATCCTAGTCTGAGAGTAAACACTTGTGTTACCGAACCAGTTCCATCTACAACCGGTTCGGAGAGTCCTTCTCTTCAAACATCTATCGTTGTCGATTCCACCCCTTCTTCGGCACCAGAAATATTTTACGGACCTGACGGTCTTCCCCTTCCACCTGGTCTGATTGCAATTGAAGAAATTGTAGAATATCCTCAAACAAGTACTCCAACGCACTTTGGAGTCGGGATCACTCTATATCCTTCTTCATCAGAAGTTAGTCTACCACCAGTGGAAGTTCTTGTAGAATCGTTAGGTACTTTTGGATAGACTCCAAATGTCTGAACAACCGTCAACATCTAGGACTATGTCGTCTGACACAGCGACAGCAGAACTCCCTGTCGTCACTCCGACAATGTTCGCCGGCATACCATCTATCCCAACTAGCTCTCAACCGCTAGAAGGAGCCCACTTAGGGGCTATTTCGACAGTCTGGTCCGTTCCTGTTTGTTCATCCGGAATAATATCCGGAAACTCTTGTGTTGAGTCTCAACAAATTGATCCATTTGGAGGTCAATTTGGGCAGTCTAGTCCCCAAGGGCAAACAATCCCCTTGAGTTCTGGATTACCACCGTATGGGGGGCAGTATGCCCTTTCATTATCCCCTCCGGGAGGATATCCATACAGGATTTCACATCAATATTCAGGTTATACTGGAATGACCTCAAATTTTTGGGTACCTATACTACCTCAACAACCAAGGGTTGTGTATTCGATGCAACAATGTGTACCTATGTCGAATATCCCGACTACACCAGCTATTGTGACGGTGTCACAAGTTCAAACGCTGCCTGTTGTATGCCAACCTCAGATTTCTCAGGTTGTAATGCAACAGCCCCTTGACCCTGTGACTCAACCACAATCGCCAACTGGTGGGGTGACACAGGTCCAGACGAGTACAATTACCCCACACCTTGGTCCAACGGTTAGTATAGCACAACAGCACATGGCTTCACAACCATGGCTGGTGCAGTACCAACAACCACAACTCCAACAAGTATACCAAGGTTCTGAGCAGCAAATCTTTGCGAACAGTGGACAGCCATACATTCAAAACGGTCAAAATCAACCATTTTACAATGGTCATGTCCACCAACCTTATCAGTCATACCAGCATCAAATGCATTATGCTGGCATGCAAAGACCAACTGCTCAGGCAATCCCATCTTACCCTGGGTATGCTTCACCTAATCTGAATCAGCAGTTACCATTCGTGGCAACTTTAGAGTTACCTGATTTAAACCGGTTAACAAACGATCCAATTGCTTACGCCCCTTGGTGGCCAGCGATTCCACATAAACTTCTGTCAGATATTCCTAAATTTAATGGAAATCCGGGTGAAGATCCATCGAATCACGTGATGACATTTCATCTATGGTGTTCATCAAACACCCTAAATGATGATTCGATAAGGCTTCGCCTCTTTCAGAGGACGTTAACGGGTCCAGCGGCAAAATGGTACATTGAATTGCCTAGAGCTTCGTTCGACAACTTCAGTACCTTAGCCACAACCTTTTTAACCCATTTTCAATTACCGATAAGGTATGAAACGGGAACAGAACTCCTTACCAACTTCAAACAGACAACGGCCACTCACATATCTGATCATATACATGAGTGGCAACGTCGTCGTAGGATGGTAAAAACGTACGTTCCCGGTCAGCTATTATCTGAATGGTTTATCAAGTCATTGTTACCTTCCATCACGGAAGATGTGGCAAAGGGGGGAGTCGTAACGGAGGAGCAAGTTATCGCTTGTGCACAATATTTAGACTTGATTTATACTCAGTTCGGCACGCTCTACGACAAAATACCTGATGCCCCTAGACCGGAATTCTCGATTCCTCCTCCTCCTAAATCGAACAATGACTCTCACGCCGGCGATGGCGTGATTGGCACAACAGACACGAAATCGACAAAGGCTACATCCAAGAAGGCCCGTAAGATTTCGGATCAAAATGCAAAAGACAAACTTCTTGCTTCGGAAGTAAATGTCGTATCGACAGATAAGGGCAAAGAAACCAAACAACCAGGAAGCAAGAAGAAAGGCAAAGGGAAGAAGAAGAAATAGGATGAATCATCACCTGAAAAATCTTCTTCAAACCCTCCTGGAAATAGGAAACCCCCTGCAGGATGTCACATATGTGATGAGGATCATTGGACAAAAGAATGTCCATACAAAGCTGAGCTTAAGAGATTCTTTAAAAGTTCGAAAACCTCAGCTGTGTTAACTGATCCGTTTCCAAATCCAGGAGCAAATCTGGTTGAAAGTGGAAATGCTTCCCCGTCTCAAGTGCTAATGTTGTCGATTCCGAAACAGCAGAATGATGCTTTGATTTCGACAAGGAACAAAGGTTACGGGAATCCGCAGCTGTCGAATGATAAGGATAAAGATCAACCAAGTAGTTCGACAACGACTTTGACAGAAGTTGTACCACCTACCATTCCTGAATTAACAATAAAACCGCCAAAGGGAGTAGTACACAAGTCGACATTTAATCCCCGCGCTAGAGCGGCACAGCATTATAACATAGTGGAAGATTTGGCCCAATCGCCATCCACTATGTCGACTCTTGAAGTACTACAAAATTGCCCATCCCAAAGGCAAGCTTTGTTATCAGCCATTGGTGGGATTGATCCTAAGGATTCCAATATTGTATCCTTCGACCACAAAGGATACGATCCTCAGTTACCGGCTCAACTAGCTTTCCTTGTTCAAGTGAAAGCCCTCAACAAAACTGTTCATCGAACAATTATTGATGAGGGGGCATCTACATGTATTATGTCGATGAGTTGCTGGAAAACTTTAGGATCTCCAACCTTGTCGCGATCTGCGACGACGTTAAAAGCATTCGATGGAAGGACATATACCCCATATGGTATCCTAAATAACTTGAAAGTTGAACTAGGGGGAAAAATGGTAGAAATAGATGTTGAAGTCATCGATGGGAATCTTGATTACAACATCCTACTAGGAAGACCATGGATATATGCCATGGCAGCTGTTGTGTCGACCTATTTTAGAAAGATTGCATTTCCCTTTCAGGGAGGGATTACAATCGTCGATCAACAAAACTTCCTCCCCAATGGTTCTCAAGTTACAGGAAGCATTCCCATGATCCATGGAAGCCCCCATTCGCTTCAGAATATCGGAGTAGGCATCCTATACTAATGGGAACTTTCGCTCTTTCACCTCCAATCAATCTGGCGGAAGTAGCGCCGATAGGAACTTGCAATATGATATCTTCTACAAAGATCTCAGAAAACAATATCAACATGGATCATGCAATGGTTTTGCCCCCAAGCCCAATATAAATATTATAGCAATCAATGTTTCTAGCATGGGAGGCAAACCCAAATCAACGCTCATCAAGCGTTTGGATAGATAGGTCTAGAGAATATGGTACTCCTTCAGATCCTTGGTCGCAAGTGCATGTCACCGACGAAGGAATTCTCCAAGCTATGGTAATTGAAGGAGCACCATGGAATGATTCCCACCATCGCTCCCTTCTTCCGGATTGTGAAGAAGAGACTCAACACGACCTTTATCATCCCTCAGTATTTGATTTTCTTTCAAATACTGTAAATACGGTGGATTCCGAGTGAAACTTATCCAACAATGAAGAGACTATAGCCATAAATATCTCAACTAAAACAGATGTTGTAGAGAATATTTATGTTGGCAAATGTTGTTCTCCTTCAGAATTGGAAATATATAACGCTCTTTTTCGCGAATTCAGAGATGTCTTTGCTTGGTCATACAGTGAAATGCCAGGCATAGACTCAAGTATCGTTGAACACGAAATCAAGATGTATCCAGATGTTAAACCAAGTACGAAAACGGCTAAGGCAGGTGCACCCCAAGAAAGCCGCTGCCATTAAGGCAGAAGTTGAAAAACTTCTCCATGCTGGTTTCATCTACCCGGTTCCTCTAACCGATTGGGTATCGAATATTGTCCCTGTTATGAAGAAACAGGGGACGATTAGAGTGTGTGTCGATTATAGGGATGTAAATCAAGCTTGTCCAAAAGACAACTACCCTACACCCTTCATCGACCAGATAATTGATGAATGCGCCGAATGCGAAATCTTTTCATTCATGGACGGATTTTCCGGGTATAATCAAATAAATATCCGCCCACAGGACCAGTTAAAGACTGCATTCATTTGTCCGTGGGGCACATTCGCGTATCGAAAATTACCCTTTGGTTTAAAGAACGCAGGGGTGACGTTTCAGAGGGCAATGAATTATGCCTTCCATGACATCAAAAACATCATTCAACCATACCTCGACGACCTTCCGGCTCATTCGCGAAAGCGGACTGATCATCCGCAGCATTTAAGAGCGATATTTCTACGTTGCCGACACTACAAGATATGACTCAATCCGCACAAATGTGTATTTTGCGTCAGTTCTAGTCGTTTACTTGGCTTTGTAGTCTCCAAGGATGGGATTCGTCTCGACCCGTGCAAGGTCCAGGCAATCATAAATTTGCCTCCACCTTCAAATTTGCTTCAGATTCAGAAACTCCAAGGGAAAGCAAACTTTCTGAGGAGGTTCATTCCAAATTACGCCGAACTTGCTAAAGGTTATACATGTCTTTTGAAAAAGGAGGTACCCTTTCTCTAGGATCAGGTCGCGCAATCTTCCTTTGATGCTTTAAAAGATTCCCTAATGAAAGCATCTTTAATGTACGCCCCCGATTATCAAAGAGATTTTAACCTATATCTGGCTGCAGCAGATACAACCATCGCAATGGTTTTAGTTCAAGAAGTCGATGGAATTGAACATCCTATATATTATTTAAGTAAGAACTTAAATGATACAGAAAGCAAATATTCTTACGTTGAAAAACTAGCGCTTGCAGCTGTTCAAGCGATACAAAGATTTCGACACTATGTCCTCTTTCGGAAAACTACCATTCTGTCCGATTGCAACCCCATGACTTATATATTGTCGCGACAGTTGCTGGGGGGCAAATATTCAAAATGGATAGCAATCCTTCAAGAGTTTGATCTGGAATTTGTAAAATCCAAATCAAAGAAAGCTCTAGTTTTTGCAGAACTATTATGCGATCTCCCATCGTCGTCCAACGATGAAACATCCGAAGAATCAATCGTGGATGAGAATTTGTTTCTGATATCTACAAGCAATGAGTGGTATGGAGATATAATAATTTATCTCCAAAACCAAAGGTTTAGGCCAAACACCTCACACTCTAAACAAAAACGTATTCGATACCAAGCAAAAGACTACATGATCGTCGGTGATACACTTTACCGTCGTGGTATCGTTACAGTTCTGAGAAGGTGCCTCACCCATGAGGAGGCCTGAAAAAGCCCTGAATGAGTGTCATTCAGGAGCCTGTGGGGGGCATCAATCTGGATATGCTACAGCACAAAAAATCTTACGAGCAGGATACTTCTGGCCAACAATGTTCAAAGATTGCATAACCGCAGTCAAAAGTTGCCATGCTTGTCAAATTTTTGATAGCAAAACCAGAACACCACCCGCACCTCTACAGCCAATAGTTGCTGTTGGGCCGTTCGCCAAATGGGGCATCGATTTCATGACATGTAACCCCACCTCGACCGGGGGCATGGGTATATCATAGTCGCAGTTGACTATTTTATCAAATGGGCCGAGGCGATGCCTACATTAGATAATACTGGTGAAACAGCTACCCTTTTCTTTTTCAATCATGTAGTCGCCAGATTCGGCGTACCACAGGCTATAGTCATAGATCATGCATCGCATTTTCGCAGTCACATGATGCTCGAATTAGTTGCCAAACTAGGATTGTCTCACGACAGCTCTACTCCGTATTATCCGCAAGCCAACGGACAAGTTGAAGCGATCAACAAGGTCTTGAAGCGCATGTTGCAAAGGATGATCGGAGTTCACAAAAGAAGGTGGCACCTAATCCTATATTCAGCCTTGTGGGCTTACCGAACATCGGTAAGGAATGCAACCGGGTTCACACCCTTCCAACTGGTATATGGCCTGGAAGCAATCTTACCAGTCCAGTGTGAAATCTCGTCTCTTAAACTCGCAATCGATCTCCTCCCCAGAACTTCAGAAGAAGAGGCTCGTTTCTTGGAATTAATCCAATTGGATGAAACCCGTCGTGATGCTGCTTTGGCTAACGAAGCCCATAAGAAACGAGTCAAGGCGCAGTTCAACAAAAATGTCAAACCTCGTGTCTTCTTAGAAGGTGACTTGGTCTTGCTTTACGACCAAGAATCCGATAAATTGGGAGCAGGTAAATTTAAGTCTTTATGGATGGGCCCCTATATTGTTAAACAAGTGTTAGCAAAAGGAGCCTACGAGTTAATGGATTATGATGGAGTTCCACTGGCGCAACCTCGTAATGGGTTGTACCTCAAGCGTTACTATGCATAAATAGTAACCAATATGCTTTTGTTATATTTTTGTTTTCGCTAAAGTGTTTGTTTTGGTCGAGTAATCCACCTTTTTACATTTATTGCAGATGTCAAACCTTTTGGAGCCATGTGTTGGATATGCTGACGGAGCGAGTCGTAGTTCGCGGAACCTGTCCTCCGCAGCCTAGGCCATTTTTGATCCAAGCGGCGAGTTAGTAAGTTTCAGAGGTGTATGTATTGGTCAATCAACGAATAACATCGTTGAGTATAGCGCGTTGATAGAACTTCTCTCTGATGCCATCACCCATGGTATACGCCGACTAATTGTCAAGCTAGACTCACAACTCGTAATACTACAACTCAATGGTATATATTTCGTCCGAAACCCAGCTATTTATCGCATGTTCCTAAGGGTTAAGATTTTGGAAAGACAATTCGATCTTATTCAATACCAACATATTTCCAGAAACTTAAACACATTAACCGACTCATTAGCAAACTATGTGTTAGATAGACATTTGCAACATTTATAAAAAGAAACACATCATCAATGTTTTACATGTGGATCATATAGCTCAACCAAAATAAAACCCCGAAAATCAAAATATATATATTTGTTTATGGTTCACATATAATGTTCTGTAACCAAGACAAAATCGGTCACATGACCCAAAAACTCAAAATGCTAGGGGGCACCCTAGTCTAATGATGCTCGTGATAGCAAGTCACAGCCTGTGCGATCATGCGTAAGAGACAAGTCCATCGTCTAGGCACACCAATAGTATGCCGCTGTAACTGCAAAGGTAGCTCGTCGATCCTCACATCTGGAATACCGAGAGTAAGGCTCTCAACCTGCTGCTGCACAGCTGTGAGAGTCTCGACCACATCGAGATCATGAAGAATAACTCTCCCGGCGGCCTCTCCTGTCGGGGCAACAGCTGGTACTCTCAAGCGAACTACTGGACGAACAGGACCAACATCTGCATGTACACATGAGTTTGATTAAAGTCTTGATAGAATAAAGCACAAGGACATTATAAATAAAAACAGTAAACAGCGATATGGTCAAAGATTTTACCAATAGCACCCCACTGCTCGCCATCCGGCAGTACTAAATCTGGATCACCCCGGAAGTCCATGCCAGCATATGGATACTCGGCATAAACCATTTCCTGAGACTGAAAACGAAATCTGAGACTGACCAGCATGCCTAGACATATGGTCAACCCATCTCTGCATACGTGGTTCAGTAGGAGAAGGTAAGTCGAGTGCAATGTACTGTGGCTGCATCAGTGGTATCTTCTCCAAGGCAAAGGCGGTCAAAATAGAACCGAACCCAAAGTTCTTCAACCTCCCGTTCTTTATCTTGGTCAACTGATCTTTTATCACAAGAATTACTGCATCGCACCAGTTGAATACCTTCGGTTGGAGGAATTCCAAGGCATGCTGCATATAGGATCTGTTGGCTACATGAAGAGACGCACTACCGGCCATCCTACCAAAAGTAAACAGGATAGTCCTAAGGGACCTGTCAGTGACATCACGGATGATGATCTTGCCGTCTTTACTCGGCTGAGATCCTTCCCTGCAATACTGGCAGACATAATCTCTCACAGAGTCACCTCCTCGGGCCGAACCTGACAAAGAGATGGGGGCACCCCGCCTCGACAAGCCAG
The DNA here is from genome assembly GCA_031772625.1 of Pinus tabuliformis. NCBI lineage: Eukaryota > Viridiplantae > Streptophyta > Pinopsida > Pinales > Pinaceae > Pinus > Pinus tabuliformis. Next base: position 47,874,716 of record CM062809.1, read on the forward strand.
TCAAGAAGTAGATGTCTACTGCAGTCAAGGGGATAGATTTGCCCCTAATCTGGAAAACTTGATTGATAGGATCCCAAGCATCGAGCAAATACTACAGTAAGTTGATCTGCTGTCTCATGCTAGAGATGCGGAAGAACTTCAGCAAGCCACAATTCCGCAGCGCGTTCACTGTAACTGGATCATGTAGGGCAATCATGTCCTCTTCTTCATGTTCTCGTTCTCGCCATGTAAGGGTCATCTTGCTCCGAGATCTCTGAAAAACAAACAAGAGACGAGTTAGATCCTGATTTTGATGAGAAACAGGCAAAAATTCCATCAAAAACTGTGCAACAAATTCCCTTTCTGCGCCCAAAGCACCTGCAGCAGTGTTCCAGCTGCGTTGAATGTCAAACTGCCTTCATACAGGCCAACATTCAGTGCAGGTTTCGATGTACTAAGGGTGTTTTGATGGCAGAATGAACCCCTCAAACCCCAGGGGCTCAGAAAAATAGGGAATGAAACACAGAATGCAAAAAGGAAACCGTGAAATGAAAGTGCTCGGGTTTAGCTCCTACCTAGTCCAGACGGCGCCAAGAATCGTCCACAGAATCTCCCGAAATTAGCTGATGAAAATCGAGGGGGAAAAGGCACCTCCAAAGCTCCAACAAACCAAGTTCAAATGAAATGGTAAAATGAGAGGTAAAAAACACTTTTTGATTGCTTTTACGTAGTTCAAAGTAAAATATTAGCATTTTAATCTCATTTTCAAGAAAATATTGTTCATTTCTAACTAGTTTGATGAAGCAGTTGAAAATACAGTACTATCTTTGGAAAGACGAAGCTATTTATGGTAAAAATAAAAAAAAGACCATCTAATCGAGCAGTTTTAGCACATAGTTCAAGCTCGTTAAAAAATAAACATAAGACATGAGCAAATGTTTCCACCAGCGTTTAAGCTCGTTAAAAAATGAACTATTCCCCGGTAAATAACCACCGTGAATGAAGCATTTCAGCCATTAAAGCCTTGGTCGTGTTTGCACCATCACCTCCACTTTTCCATTGGCTGATCATTCACCTCCATTTGATTGTTTACCCATTTTGAGGAACAGCTGCGAAGAGTGATTTCACTAGGCATCCTTGTGACACTGCCGTGATTGGAAAATTCCAACCCTTACCTGGAATCAGCTGCTACCCATTTTATCACTCGTTCCTCAAAAGACGAGTCTTCTTTAAGCTCTTTTCAACTGACTCGTAAAATATGAAAATATTGCCGAGTTTTGGCCTTCCAGCTCGTTAAAGCGACCGGAAGTGCTATCCCTCCTCTAGATTTTAATCTTTTTGGACCTGAGGGATTATTGCACAAAAAGATCGAGCGCTTGCTTTGTTCGGCTCGTTAAAACTATCGAAAATTCATCCCTTCTGTATTGTTTTATACTTTTTCGAACTTAAGGGATTAGATGAAGAAAAAGGAATTTCAGAGTTACCTTTATGTACCTTTTCAGACTCTCTAAAAATGAAAAGGACCGAGTTATCTTTGTCGTTAAACTCGTTAAAAGATTAATAGCGACAAACTTGTCTTTAGACGAGAACGAGTTTCACTATCGCTAGGCTCGTTAAAACATAGCGATAGGTTTGCCCGAAGGGCAAATTATAGAACAAGCATATGTTATCCTCCTCAAGCTTGACAAAAATAAAGAGGTACTGGTCAACAATGACTAGGGAAAAATTTGGAAGAAACTCAAAGAATCTTTATTGGTAGCAAGTCGCTCTTGAACATGACACTTCCACTCTGTGCCTGAGTTAGGTTGGGTTGTTTCATTCACCGGTCACATCACCATGGTCACGCCATACCATCCACATTTGGGGTAAATGCTACCAATCCATCACATAAGTGTCGTCGACATGTTCAAGAGAAGTCATCCAGAGAAGTCATCCGTGTCCCATCCACTACCATACATTATACTTCATTCTTTCATGACCGCCATCCTGAACCATATATCATCAGATCGTTTTCACCTCCATCAAAATCATTTGCTCCGTTCCGTGTCATTGATGTGCGATTCATCAAGGCCCTCCTTTGACAGATCGCTTCTTGTCGACATCAGCTCATTATCCAAGAAGTTGATCTAGGAACACCCCATTCAGTACTTTGAAGCTTGCATGCCTCAATGGCAAGTTTCTCACTTCCGGCGACAGGTATACATCAATGACCTTCGACCGAAAGATTTTGCGTGGTGTTCGACGCCAAGTCCTTTATTCACACCGCGTGAATTGTACTGCAGTACCTTGAGGGTCATCATCATTATCGGTGATTCCTCTCGCGCTTGTTAACAGTTTACATCATTGACTGGTAATCAAGCGATGTCTTTCCATGTTCGACTTCAAAACATTTCTCACATGGATAGACTTGTACTTCAAGTGAAGATCGGACGAGATTGAAGACCCCAGATCTAGTTTCATCCATCCGGGCTGCGATATATATTCAGGAGAATAAAGACATTGAAATGTACAGCGTTGCAGCACAGATAATCATCCTACCAAAAGGATGATGGCTCTATCAGAATCATTATTCTACCATCAGATGATTATCTGTCCTATGTACATGAAAATGAATTTATAAAGCTGAGCATGGGAATGCCCGCCTCAGCTAGATCATGAAAACAATATGAAGATAATGTATTGTATTGTATCTTATTACAGGTCTCCTCCCAGCATTGAAAGAACTTCGGATCCTCCTAATAAAGCATTTCACCCAATAAACGACCTCATACTTTAGGGGGCAACTGTTATAGACATTTTTGTGCCTTACAGCTCTAAGCATGAAATGTCCACAAACCAAGGGATCCCAAGTCCCTAAAAGTGTTGTTCCGACCCCTAGAGGAACAAGGTCAACAAATTACAGCTTCTCCCAGAAGTTCTCCACCAGAAACTGCTCAGAATCAATCAAATCAGGATCATTTCAGCTGCTCCACTAGCTAGTTGCGTTGCATAGCACCCAAGTACACTAGCTAGGTGCGTTGCAACGCACCTAAATGCACTACCAGGGTGTGCTGAGCGAGAAATGACAAATGGCAGTGTCATTCCGCGAGGTGGACAGACAATGGAAGCTTCCAGAATCTTCCCCAATGACACTTGCCTCACTGAGTTCGACCAAGGATGAGTAAGAGGCTCTCAGTCTCCAAGTGGAAGTAAGAACTGACAGAGAGAAGCCACTAGTCAAATCATAAGCTGACTCATCCTCTTTGCATACATCTATATATGGATCCCTCATCCCAGAGATCCAGAGGTTGGAATTTTGTACATTGCAGAGAATTGTTGTTGGTTTTGAGATAGAGATCAGAGTATTGGGTGATTTATGCTTTGTTGGAGGTGAAGAGGGGATTCCTTTGCTGGGGGGTTGATGCTGGATCAAGAATCATCGGTTGTAACTCCTCCTGGATCTTCTTGTTATATCAATAAAACTATTTGAGTTTCTCCTACATGCTTGCGAATCAATGATGTTTTGTTATATTTGCATGTTTAGCTTAAATCTAATCCTAAGCTATTTATGAATATAAATCCATGTCTTTGTGTAGTTTTCCTCTTCTATGATCTTGCAGGAACTTGGTGAAGCTGGGCAAGTAAGGGAGCAGGTAGCTGGAAGCTGTCAAAGAGGAGAGAGATTGGATCAAAGGACTAGCGCAAGACACAGGTTGGTTCATCCTATTCCTCTTCGTTTATATTTCATAAAGAAGAATATGAAAGTAGTTTTCTCTGTTTGTTTCTAAGGTACTGTCACACCTTAGTGGGATAGGGGCGTTCTGAGTAGACACTTTTCCCGTTAACAATAGTATTCATGTGTTAGACTATCTGGTAATGTGCTTCTTTCACTGTTAATGTGTTATTACTTTGTTTCCATGCTTATATTTTCTGAAATCTGAATTATTTTACAGAAAATTGATGAACAGAATTTGTTGAAAAATACGCTTTGCTTATGGCTGTAGATAATTTCTATGTTTTCTTCTGATATCATGTTAAGGAATTCTTAATTGCTCTTTAACTTCTGTTGAACCTGTATCTTTTCTTCCATTCCATTTCACTTAAATATAAAGGATCCATTTAGTTTAGCTACCTTGCCCTGTGAAACTCCTTTTAAAAGCTGAAACATACCCATGTTGAACTGTAGACTACCTAGCCCAATGGAAGGTTCAGGCACTTAATCAACTAATCAATTTAAAAACCAGACTTTAACACTCATAACTAGCATAATATCTAATACAATAAATCTAAATCTCACAAAGAGAGCCCTCTCTGAAGCTGGCAGGGCTAGATCCCAGCTTCTAAAGTAGGTTTGTTGTTACCTTTGTGATTTTTTTCTGCAACCTCAGAAAATTACAGTGTGCTAATAGGCGGTAATTATGTTAGTAATGTGAATCAAATAATAGTCATCTTGAATTGGTTCAAAATTCAAAAGAATCTTGGACTCATATTTTGTCTAGTCAAATGGACGAGAGTACAATTACACCTTAAATCCAAAGTTATAATGAACGTTGGAATAAAAAAAATTGAATTTTCTTAATTAGGAGGTGAAAAACAATGGATATAGACTATATCTAGAAACATAACAATACTTAACATGTTAAATCTTTGCATACATGCAGAGGTAGTAATTTATTCTTTTAACTAAAACATTATGTTGTGTAACTCTAAGCTTGTGACATATATCTCTTACAATGAGTGCTTAGGTTTAATGAAACCAAAAATGTGACCTATGAATTCACTATTGCAATAAACTAATTCAAATACCACTTCCATAAATTACTACCCGTTGGTATTTATATCATGGATAATTTGTGCATCGATTTGGTAATAGCCAACCATTGTGTAGACAAGTTTGCAAAGCCATACTTATATTTCCTTCTGTTAAAATTTAGTCATGATTGATGGAAGATCAGGATTAATGCCTTATCTTCGTGATAGTTTAAAATTTAACTATCAAGTCTCTTATTTCCCTGTGTTTCAGTAGATGGTAGATAAGGTGTGCAAATTGTAGTTCCTTGCTATCAAGAGCTTAAGACTAAAAAACATGTAATATCACCAAAGTTTCAACACGACCTTGCAAGCATTATCGTTTTGCACTAATCGAAAGTCGAAATAATAGAGTTTTAATAAAATACCACTTTGTTCCCATCTCGATGTAACGACAACTATTAACAATTGAATTTTTTTCATGTCACATTACCAAACACTTGTGAGACAACTATCCTTTACATTGATGATCAATCACACCAAAGAATCCACGCAATAAAACTTTGGTATGTTACATTTCAGTCTAACACTTGGATTTGATGCTTCCATGTGTATTGCATGTTGTGATTGTGAGTTCTGAGTTTTATTCTAGAAGGTGTTGTTTTCCTATGTGTGTGAGTTGTAGTTGAGTTATGTTTGTGTCATAGATCCACCTTCTTTGAATCTTATCTTCAAGTAGTTGGTAGTATATTCCTATATATGCAATTTTTCACGTGATCAATAAAACATACTGTGTGATTTTTAACAAGTATCACTCTCTCATTTTATTTTTATAAGTTGGTATCATAGCAAGTTCTAGCTTAACTCCCTCACAGAAGGGCCAAGAAGATGTGAGAGCCATGATAATTAATCCTTTGTAAACAAGTAAATTAGGGTATGAGAGTGGGTTACTTTTATTTTTTGATGAGAGTAGAATAGATTGTTTATTTTTTAGTGATTGCCAGATATGTGTGTCTTTGTAAACCTTTATGTGTGTGTGTTGTGTGTAAGTGGAGGAAAAACTCCCTCCTAATCAAAATCGAGCACATACGAAGGCCAGCTGCAGAGCCAATGCTCATCTTGTATCAAGGAACCCATACAACACTACTTTTCTTGTAAGTGTTTGCCTTGGGACGCCACTAAATCAAAAAATCAAGATGAACTTTGACACCGCCAACAATGTGTCATTTTTTTATGATGATGGGTGTTGAAAGATATTCATATCTCTTTTATATGAATGTTTCCACAAGATGGTGAATCATATATATGGGTCGTTAAAACTTTTGTGCTTGGGTGATGCAGGAGCATGAGGCTTGAAGACAAAAGACTTCGATTTTATTCCAAAAATACAAAAAAAGTTTACAAGCAAAGGAGTGGGATCCTTTAGCTGTCACTTTACAAAGCTTTCTAGATAGGATTTAGGCTAGAATTTAGGGGTTTGGATTACCTTGTAATAAATTCAAGTAGTTAGGCTTAGTTGAGATTCTCGAGGAGAATATCATGCAGATTAGATAGGATTAGGTAGTTTCGATCCTTTAGTTTAGGATCTGGTTGTTGTATGTACAAGTATTTATGTAAGTTCTGAATGAATGTAAAGGGATTTGGTTGTGGAAGATTAGACTGTAAAAATTCGTAATCTCTCTGTGTTTCGGTGTATTTTGTGCACAAATGGTCAATCCCAGAGGTTTGAATTTCCTTTGAAATCTCTTTGAATGTCATTGATTTCCAGTTTGGCCTGTCGAATTAGAGTTCTGTAGGATCTTGTGTTATCGCGGTTAAATCCTCATTCATTGTGTATTAGGATAAATCGAATGTATTTCGAACCATAGAGCTTTAGTTAGTGATATTTTGAATTCAATAGATAAGAACTAAACTTGGCGGAAGCGCTAAAATCATAGCGGAATGAGAAAAGTCTGACAAATTCACGCTAAATCCAAAAGAAGAACGGAAGTTGTCCGATCAATAGATCGATAGATCTACAGTAATCGCGTGGATTAAAAGCCTGAAGGTTAATCCAAAATCGGACGTGATATTTTATTAAACTGGGTTAATAGCTCAATTAACCTGGGTCGTCTGATTAAAGGAGGCAGATCCGACGTATATCGCATGGAAAAATGCACGTACGTTAATTTCATTTTCGGACCCGATGAGTTATCAACTGTGATTTATTCCAGTTGAAGTCTGGTCAATCAGATCCGTTCATTGTGAAGGGCGTGATCCGATGGTGATCGCGTGGTAAAGGTGCACGCGGGTTATTTCAAAGTTCAGACCTGAGAAGTTATAAAATGCAATTTTATTTCTTTCAGTTCCGCGTGGTATTTGGGTTTTGGCCATATTTCAGGTAATTTAACATTTATGTTATTCTGCTTAGAACAGCTGCATTTAGTGGTGGATGACTGAAACTCCAAGGGAGATCCGAGAAGAACTTCCACCTGAATTAGAAATGATAGTCACTCGTTTTGAACAATTATCCCTTACACCTGCAATCACCCCACCATTAGTGGTTTTAGAGCAGCCTATTGACATTAATCAAGATCTCCAAGATCAGAGAAAGAAATCCAACATGGCTTTCAAATTTGGAGGAAGACGTGGTGGTGGTCGAAGAAGAGGAAGACCAGTTGCAAACGCTGAAGTGTTAGAAGTTGTGCAACAGACGCTAAATTGGAAGCAATAGAAATGGGAAGAGATGCAGATGTTGGAGATGTCAATGAGCCTGAAGTTGAAGTTGCAGAAGAAGAGGAACCTGCAGATGTTACTCCTGAAATGAGATTCTTTAGGTCAGTGTTGAGATCCACATCTAAACCCAGACTTGAGGTTTCAGTTTACACAGGAGGTTTAAATCTTGAGGAGTTGATAGACTGGATTAATGACATGGAGAAATTCTTTGATTATGAAGAAACAGAAGAAGGAAAGAGAGTGAAATTTGTTGTCACAAAATTGAAAGGACATGCAGCACTTTGGTGGGATGGAGTGCACGCAGAAAGAAGGAGACTTGGTAAGCAGCCAATTAAAAATTGGAATAGGATGGTGGCAAAGTTGAGAAGAAAGTTTTTGCCAAGTGATTATCAACAAACATTATTTAGACATATGCAGAACCTTAGACAGAGGTCTATGATAGTAAAAGAATGCACAGAGGAATTCTACAAAGTGAGCATAAGAGCTGGAGAAATTCAAGATACAGACGAGAAGGTTACAAGATATGTAAATGGTCTCGGAATGGAGATTCAAGATGAGATAAGTGTGTTGTCTCCTAAAAAAATAGAAGAAGCTTATTAGATGGTATTGAAGGCTAAAGAAAAACTCATGAGAAAGCAATCTGCTAGAAATAGAGGTGCTTTCCGAGGAAGGGGAAGTCAAGGTAGTAGAGGAAGGTCTACAACACCTAGAGATGGAGCTAGTAGCAGCTCAAGTTAGCATACACCCATCGGAGGTGATGCAAGTGGCAGAGGGAGTTTTTCCAGAGGATTAGGAGGCAGAAGCAGAGGAAGAGAAATCAGATGTTATAGATGTAACAAGCTGGGACACAGAGCCTATGAGTGCCCAGAAAATGCAGGAACAAATCAGAGAAATGCAATTGTTGCTCAGACTGAAGAAGAAGCAGAAAAGGTGCCAGAAGAAGAAAATGTACCAGAGAGAGGGGAAACTTTGGTAGTTAACAAATTTTTGGTAATGCCAACAAAGGAAGTTGTTGAACCAGCACAAAGGAGACTTTTTCAGGACTGTGTGCAAGGTTCAAGGAAAATGTTGCCAAATGATAATTGATAGTGGTAGCACTGATAATTTGGTCTCTACAGAAGTGGTGGAGAAGTTGAAATTGAATACCAAGGAACATCCAACACCTTACAAGGTGCCATGGCTTCAAAAAGGACATCAATTGTTAGTAAATGAATAGTGTGAAGTGGAGTTGTAGTTGGGAAAATACAAAGACAAAATTCTGTGTGATGTGATGCCTATGGATGTGTGTCACATATTGCTGGGAAGACCTTGGCAGTATGACAGAGGAGCTATGCATGATGGGAAAAGGAACACATAAAAAATTGGTAAAGATGGTGTCAATCATACATTGTTGCCTATGGAAGATGAGGATGCATCAAGAAAGTCTGATCTAAAGACCTTGTTGCTTAGTGGAAAAGAATACTTGCAATAGATTGAAGAGGATGAGGTAAATTTTGCATTGATTTGCAAACCCAAGGTAATAATTACTTCCACTAAGATTTCTGAACTGCCAATTGAAATTCAAGAGATGCTGGACAATTATTTTGATATCATTGTAGATGATTTGCCTAATGAGTTACCACCCATTAGAAAATCCAGTCATCAAAATAGATTTGATCCCACGGGAAAACCTACCAAATAAAGCAGCTTACAGGACGACTCCCACGAAAAATGAAGAAATCAAAAACCAAGTACATGAACTGTTAGATAATGGACTGATTAGAGAGAGTTTGAGTCCTTGTGTAGTGCCAAGAGTGTTGAGTCCAAAGAAAGATGGAGGTTGTAGAATTGCATTGATTCAAGAGCAATCAACAAGATAACAATCAGATATAGATTTCCTTTACCTAGAATTGAAGATTTGATGGATTGTTTGAGTGGAGCAAGATATTTTACAAAACTGGATTTAAAAACTGGGTATCATCAAATAAGAATTAGAGAGAGAGATGACTGGAAAACTACTTTTAAAACAAATGAAGGACTGTATGAATGGATGGTAATGCCTTTTGGGTTATCAAATTCTCCTAGTACATTTATGAGGCTTATAAATGAAGTTCTGAAAGAATTTATTGGTAAATTTGTAATAGTATATCTGGATGGTATATTAGTTTACAACAGATCTAAAGAGGAACATGTGAGACATCTGAATTATGTCTTACAGAGGCTACCATAAGAAAAGTTACTATTAAATCTAAAGAAATGTTCATTCATGAAGGGAGAGTTGGTATATTTGGGCTTTGTTGTGTCTGTTGATGGGTTAAAGATGGATCCAGAGAAGATCAAGGGAATCATAGAGTGGCCTTCACCAAAAAGTGTTTTTGAGATAAGAAGTTTTCATGTTCTTGCTAGCTTTTATAGGAAATTCATAAGGAATTTTAGTAAGATAAATGCTTCTATTATTGACACTATAAAGAAGGATAAAAAACCATTTAAATGTACTACTAAAGCAAAAAAGAACTTTCAGCTATTGAAAAGGAAGATCACTGAGAAACCTATTTTAATTTTGCCTGATTTAACAAACCTTTCCAAGTGAAGTGTAATGCAAGTGGAGAAGCTATTGGAGTTGTTTTAAGTCAAGAGGACAGACCTGTAGCTTATTTCAGTGAAAAATTGAATGAATCAAAGAAGAAATATTCTTCTTATGACAAGGAGTTTTACGCAGTTGTGCAGCCATTAAAGAAGTGGAGACATTACTTGATGTCTAAGGAGTTCATACTTTATTCAAACAACCATGCATTACAGTATATTATGCAATAGCCAAAGCTTAGTTAGAAACATGCAAAATGGGTAGAATATCTTCAAATTTTTAATTTTGTATCGAAGCATATAAATGGCCAATCAAACAAGGTAGCAGATGCCTTAAGCAGAAAAAGAATTTTAATTCAGGAAAGTCAAATTCAAGTGTTGGGTTTTGATTTTCTTAAGGAATTATAAGAGAAAGATTTAGACTTTAAAGAGGCATTTGAAGCTTGTAAAAATCCTGTTTTGTTAGATAGAAATAAGTGGCTGGATTTTTTTTTGCAATAAGGGTTGTTGTTTAAAAGAAATCAGCTATGCATACCAAATTGTTCTATGAGAGAAAAATTAATCAAGGAGTAACATAGTGGTGGACTTGGAGGACATTTTGGTGCAGACAAGACTTATGAGCAGTTGAATAGGTTTTATTTCTAGCCGAAGATGAGATCTGAAGTGGAGAAGTATGTGAAAATCTGTAAACTCTGTCAGTATGCAAAGGGAAGGAGACAAAACACAGGTTTTTATGTTCCATTACCTATTCTAGATAGACCTTGGGATGTGGTAAGTATGGATTTTGTTTTGGGTTTACCAAAAACACAAAGGGGAAATGATTCAATTTATGTTGTAGTTGACAAGTTTTCTTAAATGGCACATTTTATTCCATGTTATAAAACTAGTGATGCTACTCACATTGCTAATCTGTTTTTCAAAGAGATTGTAAGGTTGCATGGGTTACCTAAGAGCATTGTTTCAGACAAGGACACCAAATTTGTTGGTCATTTCTGGAGGACCTTGTGGAAGAAACTTGGTACTAAACTAAGTTTCAGTTCGGCTTATCATCCTCGGACTGATGGGCAGACTGAAGTTGTAAACAGAAGCTTGAGTAATCTTTTGATAAGTCTTGCAAGTGAACATCCAAAACAGTGGGATCAATTTTTAGCACGGGTTGAATATGCTTTTAATGATTCTTCTAACAAGAGTACAGGGCAGAGTCCATTCCATATAGTTTATGGAATGCACCCAAGAGGAGTGTTTGAATTAAGAGACTTGGGTAAAGCTAAAAATAAAAGTGCAAAAGGAGAAGATTTTGCTTCAGAAATCCAAGCAATACATGAACAGGTAAAACGGCAATTATAGGACAGCAACATAAAGTACAAGAGCAGAGCATATTTGAAGAAGAGGGAAGTTAATTTTGAGGTTGGAGATTTGGTTTTGGCACAGATGAGGAAAGAAAGATTTCCAAAAAGGGAGTATAACAAGTTAAAACTTAAGAAAATTGGACCATGCAAAGTCTTGAGGAAATTTTCTGCAAATGCATATGAAATTGAATTACGCCCTAATATTGGAATATCTCCAATTTTCAATGTTGTTGATTTGTACAGGTATGAAAGTGGAAATGTAGAAGATACAGCAGAAGACAAGGAAGAACAAGAAGTTGACTGGGTAAAACAGTTACCTACAGCAAAGGCATTGCAGCCAGAGAAGATATTGGACAAGAGAGTGTTTAAAAGGACAAGGGGATAGGAGTATTTTCAGTATTTGGTCAAATGGAAGGATCAACCAATTGTTGATGCTACCTGAGTGACATAAGACATGCTACGAAAGTTGGGTAGTTCTGTAGAAGAGTTCATGGACAAGAGCCCATGAAGAATTTTGTCCTCGGGAGTCTGAAGCAAGAGCATGAGGCTTGAAGACAAAAGACTTCAGTTTTATTCCAAAACTACAAAAAAGGTTTACAAGAAAAGGAGTGGGATCCTTTAGTTGTCACTTCAAAGCTATCTAGATAGGATTTATGCTAGCATTTAGGGGTTTGGATTACCTTGTAGTAAATTCTAGTTAGGCTTAGTTGAGATTCTCGAGGAGAATATCATGTAAATTAGATAGGATTAGGCAGTTTCGATCCTTTAGTTTAGGATCTGGTTATTGTATGTACAAGTATCTATGTAAGTTCTGAATGAATGTAAAGGGATTTGGCTGTGGAAGATTAGACTGTAAAATTCATAATCTCTCTGTGTTTTAGTGTATTTTTTGCATGAATGGTCAATCCCGAAGGTTTGAATTTCCTTCGAAATCTCTTTGAATGGCGTTGATTTCCAATTTCTCTTATTGAATTAGAGTTCTGTAGGATCTTGTGTTATCATCGTTAAATCCTCATCATTGTGTATTAGGATAAATCGAATGTATTTCGAACCACAAATCTTTAGTTAGCAATATTCTGAATTCAATAGATAAGAACTAAACTTGGTGGAAGTGCTAAAATCATAGCAGAATGAGAAAAGTCTGACAAATTCGCGCTAAATCTAAAAGAAGAGCGGAAGTCGTTCGATCAATAGATCGATAGATCTACTATCATCGTGTGGGTTAAAATCTTAAAGGTTAATCCAAAACCAGACGCGATATTTTATTAAACTGGGTTAATGGCTCAGTTAACCTGGGTCGTCCGATTAAAGGAGGCAGATCCGACGGATATCGCACGGAAAAATGCGTGTACGTAAATTCCATTTTCGAACCCGATGAGTTATCAACTATGATTTATTCCAGTTGAAGTCTATTCAGATCCGTTCATTGTGAAGGGCGCGATCCGACGATGATTGCGTGGTAAAGGTGCACGCGGATTATTTCAAAGTTCAGACCTGAGAAGTTATAAACTGCAATTTTATTTCTTTCGGTTCCAAGGGAGATCCCATAACAACTTCCACCAGAATTAGAAACGATAGTCAGTCACTCATTTTGAACGGTTATCCCTTACACCTGCAATCACCCCACCATTAGGGAGCTAGGCATTGTGTCTAGCAGTGGTGGAGAGCTTCCTGCAGGGTGATTCTTCTACTCATGCAAGCTCCGAAAATAGATGAATTCGTTGGAGCTGCTCAATGGCAATGAGAGTATTGCCACGATCTCATGTAGACCTCAGATATGGGCATGTAAAATTCTATGTGAGGAGTCTATGGAGTGGCATAGATGAAGCATCTGTGGCAAAAAACGTCCAAGATTTAGATGAGCTTCAGCCTTTATGAGCATTGGGAAAGGAATAATACCACCTACAACTATGATTTTTTTGTTCTTTTAGCTTGAATTCAGTCAGACCTATTGATTCATCGAGCGATCTTTTCAGTCCCATACATATTCTCTTTATGTGGTTTTGCATGCCTTGTCCTTAGTGGTGCCTCACCAGTATAATAATGGCGTTCATATAAACAGAAATGTTGATACTTATAGTGCGATGAGAGGGTTTGCTTTGTTTAAGCTTGGAGTTGTTCAGTTTGTTTCTATAAGTTCGTATGTTATATTTGTTTATAAATTATATCATGAAGAACTGATCATGGAATAGAATAAAATAATTTAAATTAGTGGTTCTTGATGTTCTTTGGTGCCAAGAGAACAAATCACTAATTTGATTATGTTTAGGGTATGTTATACTTTGATGGGCCTTATTGTTCTTCGATGCTTTAAGAATATCAGTTACATATTATCCTTATGTGTTTGTAAGTGTGTATATGAAAATGTTCAAGTTGTATGATTGAATTTTGAATACAGTCAGTACTTAGACCACTTACCTATATATAATATAACTATCAAAATTGCAGTTCATTGCATTTTGACAGGTGCAAGTGATTCCATAGAGTGATTCAGTATTGAGACTATTTTTCGAAGTAATCAAGAATCGTCTATCCTACAAGTACATCAACGATGGTCACAAGTAGTCGTGTCATAAATGGATCAAGTGGTAGGTCAAAGTTGGTGGTTGAAGAAGGAGAAAATTCTATGAGATTCCAGAGTGGATGGAAGTGTTAAGGAAGATCTGCGAAAAAAAAATATCAGTGTTGTTATTATAGTGTTGCAATTTGTGGTTTGGCATGTAAGCATCAAGGGAGGGACTTCGGAGTAATGCTTCCATGTGTATTATATGTTGTAATTGTGAGTTTCGAGGTTTTTTTCTAGAAGATGTTGTCTTAATATGCATGTGAGTTGTAGCTGAGTCATGTCCATGTCATAGATCCACCCTCTTCAGATCTTATCTTCTAGAAGTTGGTGATAGATTCCTATATATGTAATTTCTTATGTGATCAATAAAACGTAGTGTGTGATTTTTGTTTGGTGTGAACAATTCACTCTCTCATTTTATATTTCTAAGTATAAAAGACTATAAATGATGACAATATCATTGTTTACCAAACTCGTTAACTAGCGTGTAGAAATTGCAAGAAATTTGCTACTGCTAATGAATTCTAACTAAAATCAAGAGACATAAATTTATTCTACTATTATGCATAAATGAAAACACATGATAGAAGCACATGCAATGACATGCAACCATCAAAATACAAGGAACTCAATGATTTTACAGGGGAACCTTACTGGGAAAAACCCCTTTGTTTTTTGCATTAATTCAAATGAGAAAGAGAAACGATTACAATGTCTTGCTTCTACTCTGAAGCACACCCTGCACTATAAAACCATTCTCCTGTTTCCTGACCTACTCTGGCCAAAACTTAGCCAATTCAAGCCTTATTCAACCTCCTAATTCCTTGCGTAATACTAGAGGATTTAAGCTCCTAAAAAACAGGGAAATTCCCTACTTCCTTGCGCAAATCCAAGGGGAATTGATCACATGCTCAGTGAAAAAGCACTGTACACTCAACAGTATACAATTATAAATACAAATGTGCCTTTTGCATCCACTCAACTAAACAATTCAAATTTTGTGCATGATTGGGTCGATTTTTAGCTGATTGACTAGTTAACTGAGAGATGAGAGAGTTAACAATAGTTATAACTACTCAACTGAATCAACTAATGACTAGAGCTCAGTTAACTGAGTTCAACTAACAATAACTCAACTAGATTTCTAAGTCTTAATAATCAACTCATGCACAACTCTACTTCTAGCCTACAAACTCGAATTTACTGACTTAACTAGTAGACAAGGCCATGTCACTCTAGCTAACTGCAATCCAAGTCATCTTATAGATGCGGAAAAATGAATTTTCTCCATTTGACTAAGGCACTAGTCAAATGAAGCATTTTCTTGCTACAATTTCAACACTCCCTCTTAGAAAGAAAAGGGTTATGAACAACCCCAATCCTGCTCCTGTAGGAATGTATGGTAACACAATGCTCTCTCATTGTTGTTGTTGCTACTGTAATAACTACAACTGAGAAGCATCTAAAATATTGAATCAACTATGTCTCTGAGCTGCAACTGTCTCCTGAGCATTTGACTACTAATAGTCTCTGAACTATTTATTGGGAAATTTGTATTGTTGTTGTTGACTCTACTACTGAGCCTCCTACTCTGTTGTCAACATTGCTCTGTGCTCAGTATCTAACTGCTCCAACTAACATTGATCCTCCTGTTACTTAATATTGTGGACCCTTGTAGCAAGGGTAATGATCCATGGGAAGAGTATATTACAACTGCTACTACTCTCCTATGGACCCTTCCCAAATCTTTGCAACTCTAGGACTAAGGCTCCACATCGCCCCACCTCACTCTTGGAGTTATAGTTACATGCATGGCGAAATCTATGTCTAGATTTAGCTTGTAGATATTTTTCACTCTAACTCCAATTTGTTTCACTTTTCCAATAGCAACATGCTTTATAAAATATTTTCCCTTACTGAACACCACATCATAACCTCTATCCTCCAATACAGCTAAAAATATCAAATTTTTCTTCAGCCCACATATGAGAATTATACCTCCCATCATCTCCAAATCCTATGTGAAATTTGAGATCCTTCTCCTCTAAGCTACTGAAGAATTCCTTATTTCTTGTCATGCGATATGAGGCACCAGAATCTAGGTACCACTCACTCCCTCTTACTATACTTTTCATGCAAGAAAAGAGGGTGAAATATAACTCAAATTGAGATGCCAAAGCATCTCCTCCTACTCATGTTGCAGTCTCCTTGCTGGATTTCTTGTGTAGACACTTGGTTGCATAGTTCCCATATTCATGGCAATGAAAACATTTTATTTTGTTGAGGTCCTTCTTCTTTCCATTGTTCTGGTTGGACTCTGCCTCACCTTGGGCCTCCTTGCCCTTGGTATTCTTTCATTTACCAACTAGAATACAATCTTCTTCCTCATTTGCAATGGATGTGACACCATCGCTAATGTTTCTTATGATCTCCTCTTGCACCAAATTAGACAAAAGTGTCTCCCAATCTGGTAGCTTGTCTCTTTGATTAAGTGAATCCTTATAGTTGTTCCAGGATATTGGAAGGCCAAGGAGAGGTAAGATCACAAGTTTGGTAGATGGCACATTTTATCCTACTCCTCTAAGTTCATCTCGAGCTTGAGTGAATCTGGATAGGTACTGAGGAATGATTTCATTTTTCTACATTCGAATGCTCCTGAATTTATCTCTCAATGCCAATTTCCTAGCATCATTGCTACTGTAGAATAGATCTGTGAGAGTTTTCCACATTGAAAAAGGAGTCTCCTTTCCATGAAAGCTCAAAACCACATGATCTCTGACACCCTCTAGAATAATGCTCTTGGTTCTTGTTGTGTCTTACTTCCACGGAGCAAGTGCTTTTCCATCTGATGCTGTTGGTTTTGGAATATCAGTCTGTGTATATTCCCATACTCAATTATCATCCAGGACAACTTCCATCTTGTCTTTCCAAGAACACAAATTCGAGGTGCCCTCCAATGCATATTGAAGCCTCAATATATTGAATGACATTTTTCCTACACTGAAGACAATCTGCACCAAAAACTATGCAAATCAAAATTTCTCTAAGAGAAGATTTGGAACAAGATTTATATGTAGTATTCTAAGGCTCTGATACCATGTATAAATTGAAAGAAATTTGCTACTACTAATGAAATCGAACTGAAATCAAGAGAGAAAAATTTATTCTACTATTCTACAGAAAGGAAAGCACATGATTGAAACACATGCAATGAAATGCAACCATCAAACACAAGGAACTCAATGATTTTATAGGGGAACCCAACTAGGAAAAACCCCTTCACTGCTTTGCATTAATTCAGATGAGAAATAGAAATAATTACAATGTCTTGCTCCAAGCACACCCTGCATTGTAAAATTGTTCTCCTGCTTCCTAACCTACTCTGGCCAACACTTAACACTTATCCAATTCAAGCCTCAGCCAACTTCCTAATTCCTTGTGCAATCGTAGAGGAATTAAGGTCCTAAAAAATAGGGCAATTCCCTATTTCCTTTCACAAATCAAAGGGGAATTGATCACTCACTCAATGCAAAATCATTCTACAATCAACATTATACAATTATAAATACAAATGTTCCTTTTCCATCCACTTAACTAGACAATTCGAATTCCATGCATGATTGGGTCTATTTTTAGTTGATTGGCTAGTTAACTAAGAGATCAGTTAGTTAAAAATAGTTATAACTACTCAACTGACCTTCAACTGACTCAACTAATGACTAGAGGTCAATTAACTGAGTTCAATTAACAATAAATCAACTATATTGTTAAATATTAGCAATCAACTCATGCACAACTCTACTTCTAGCATACAAACTCGAATTTACTGACTTAATGATTATGTGTTGGACCCGCCAACATTCAGGGGATCTCGTTGATATGAAGTCCCAACTAGACCTCACACTGTTTTGGAGTATAAGTCCCAACAGTGGGTGGTAATTTAATGCCTTGACCGTGGAAATGCGTAGAGGAAAGTATGATAACGTTGGGTGAGAGAAAGTGTGTGACTCTGCGGAGAGTCAAGTGTGATGCATGGGGGGTTCCAGTTCATGAAGGGAAAAGGAACTGCACCCCTTGGAAACCTGTAATAGTACGCAGCTTGAAAGGGACACACAAGTGAAATGACATCACAAACTAAGATGAAAAATAGTTCACAAATTAAAGTGATGAGTTAATCCAACAACACGCATTCAACAAGAATCGTACAGATGAATACAAAGTAGTTCATAGGCATATGCATAATTTAAATAACATGCATTGCCAATACAACAAGAATAGTCCTACTATATTAACAACATATGCATGAAAGTGTGTTGGCTCTGATTTTATTATTATAAGTGAAAGTTCCATCCATACATACACCATTGACGAACACTAGCCCCAATAGTGGAACATTAAAGTCAAGTACACTTGGTCCTCCAAAGAAGTTTACTCACTCTACGCTATGGAGAATCCAAGGCTCTTCACAATACTCCCAAGCCTTTTTTAAGCCTAAACCTAGCCAAAAGATTGGCTCCCAAAATCTTGTTACATGAGTTATGAGGTTCTATTTATAACAAGAGGGGGGTGACTCTTCAACTCCCCCTTTGTGACCTTTGGCCTACCTTCATGACTCTTCAACTTCTTCACAAAATGACAAATTAAATTGACTTTTCCTATTCCAATATTGACACTCAGAATTTCACTTACAATATAATTACAAATAATATTACATTTTCTGCATGTATCGATATAAGACAAAATAGGGTAGAGACATCCTAACAAGACACCACATTATGATTCTAGAGTGTGGGGAAAGTCCGGCTCAACAACCTCCACTTGATGCTTCTCGGTCACATATTGGTGCCAAGCTTGGTATTGTGCGATGGTATCCCCAAACTGCTTAATGGTGTCTTTCTGAAAGTGGACTCTAGCCTCCATGGCATATGGGTATATCATCTTGGAACCTGTATCCAACTCATTCTGAAGCATGAGCAACATTGTCTTGACCTTGATAGGGCCATCGATGAACTTTTGCATGTTGTGTGAGTTCATCTCCAAGTCTTCCTTGGTGGCTTCTTGTTTGAGCTGCTCTAAGTACTCATCGATCTCCAGCCGGACTTGGTTCTTGGGTTTAGCATTAGTGAGGGAACCAATTGATGGGATTCAGTGCTTTCTCACCATGACATCCAAACTAATGTACAACCGCACTTATGAGGCATGTGTGTTACCGATGAATGAGGCGAGTTGCTCCTTATTCTGAATCCACATTCAGACCTTCGCTTTCTCCATCTTTTCCTATGGCTTCATCTTCTTTACTAAGTCAAGTGGGGCCCCTTTCTACTGCATTGTCCACTCTTGTACATGGGCGATGGGAGTATTTATGTTTTTTAGAATTTTAGCAAACTCTTTGCTCCCTTGTTGTAGGTCATGCAAACAGAGAACTGCTTTATGCACGGTGATGAATATTTCATAGAACTTTTGCGTGGTTTCTCCAAGTGATGATACTTCAACAAGTATCGTTGCCCTCATCTCCCCCAATTCGGAAATTGCATTATGCATTTTTTCTCGGATTTTCCTGACTCTTTCTTGGCAACCTACAAGTTCTTTTCCAATTGTTCATTCTCGGTCGTTAGATACTTAACATTTGAGCTTGTTTCTCCTGCATAGGCCAAGTTGGCTTCGACAATGGAAGTTAAATGCTTCCTGGTGTCCGACACTATCACCCTTTCCTTGATGAATATAGGTGATGTGTGATCATTCAAAAAGTGCTTCCTACGTGCTTGTACAATCCTCTTCTGAAGCTCATCGAATGATAAATTGTACACATCCATGACCATATCATCATCAAAGACAAAAGCATCTTCTTGCTCACTCAGGATTGGCTCTACTACTGGAGGTGATGGAGACTGAGGGATGACCTTTGGTGCTCACGGCATCAGGCCAACATCTTCATTATGTGGCTCATATTCCAACTCCATGTCTATCACTTCAATCAATTACTCAATCTACTATGCAAGCTCTTGATCCTACATTTGCTCACCTTCCTCCTCGTCTACTGGATGTTCTAAATATTCAACCAGTATTGGCATTATTTCTTCCATCATCATGCCTTTTCTTTGTTCTTCTTCCTACTTCTGCTTCTCTTCTCGTTCTCTTCTCCTAAACTATTGTTCTTCCTTCAGCTTCTTCTTTGTCTCTTGTAGCTTTGTTTTTGCTTCCTACAACCTTTGTTTTTTTCTCTTCCTCTGCTCTGCTCTCCTAGCCCATTGCTCCCTCTTTGCTTTTGTTGCCAAAGCTTCCTTCTCAAGGATAGGATCTACCTTCATTTTGCAGATTTGTTCTCCCTCTTGATCGTCAGCAATCTTCCGCTTTCCCTTTTCCTACACTAGATTGTTGCATTCTGATATTATTGTTGTTGGTTCCTGAGCTTCTACTTTCTTTAGAGCATATTTCCAATTTCTTTCCATACTGAATAGCTCATTGAGTCTAGAGGAATTGTAGCAGTACCTCCAAGGGTCCTCCTCTAGCCAATGAAATGTCTCATTGATCCACAGAATGTAAACTCGTGTACAATTCTCCTTGTAATATTGTGAGGATCATACAAATATAATTCCTTGGTGCCGAACTTGAGTTTCACTATGTCCTTAGCCTTGTCATCTTCATCTTTCAAGCTCTTAAGCTCATATAATATGATCCACAAAGGAAGAGTTGGCCATGGCATTTTCTTCCTCCTATGTAGTCCTGCTGACAACCCTGGAGCGAGGTGGTATGATACTTCTTGAATGATAAGTTTGTCAGTGGCATACCTTGGTAACACATACAGAGGCTTCTCTCTGCCAAACACTCTGATGAATGTGACACCTGGTGAGGCATACCAATCGATAATGTCTGCTATTGCATCCATTGCTTCTTGGGACATGCAAGGTGGATCTTGCTCAAATATAAGCTTGTATAATGGGATGATAAAGTGGTCAATTATCTTTTCCATCAATCCTTGATAACTGTAGTCGGAAATAAACTTGCAATAGATGTTCACGGTAGTCTCTTGTGGTGTCCATGTCTGGTTCATTCCAGGGAACTGCTGTTATGCACAGATAATATCCAGTAAGTATGCAGACATATAGGACCTTGCTTTATCATTATTGGGCAGATTTTGAGTCTTAGATACATGGGACTTCAATTGTTGAGCCAATAGATCCGACTAGTTGAAAGGACTTACATCATTCACCAACCAGTGCAGTAAGACTGCCCACCCTTTAGGAAAGTTTTTCGTGCTCTCTTGACCATATATTCTGCAGGAAAAGATGGTCAAGAATTGGTAAGCCTTCATGAGGGACTTTGTCTTATAAACATGGGTGGGTGTTTATCTAAACTTCGATGGCTCTTTCACCCAGTGCTTGACAATGTTTCTTGTGTTCACATAGATATGGGTGGCATAGAAGAGTCAGTCCATGCGTTTCACTAGCTTGGGAAAGTGATTCATCTCCTGAAATTCTTCTACCCTGAAGGTGGAAAGCTTCTTCCCGCTAGTATTGCTCAATGTCATAGTCTATTCATTTGTATATGAGACAATCCAGCTGATGATGTCCGCACATGGGAAGGCGGGAACCTGCATGCAACCTTGTATAACCCTGACTGCTGGATACTAGCATATACCTGTCAGTCTTCCAAATCTACCTCAAAGTCTTTTGCAAAAATTTCTTTGATCTGTTGTCATGTCAGTGTTGTTCCCTTCTCAATAAATAGTTGAGTATCTGCATACACTGGTAGATAAACTGATATCTACTCAATTGCTTCCCTAGTAATGCTCTCAGCGGTTTCCTTTCTTGCATCTCTCTTGAATGCCATGTTAACTGTGACTGCTGGAGAGATGCTCGACAATTTTTGTACCTATGGGACAAAGAGGACACTCATGGCAAGCAAATGTCAGTTTAAAAGCAAACCAATTTCAAGGCAAGTTCAAGCAGCAATTCATGCTTTTGATGCAGAGGATTGCACAATTTTCACTAACAGGGGTGAATGACCAACTGTGGGAACTGCACATTGTGCATTCCCAGTAGTCAAGGTGGAAGCCTGATGACTGGAACTGCGAAATGTGCAATTCAGCCTAGGACAAGTCCTGGAAGAGAAAACGTATTGTGCAGTCTCATTAGCCAAGTTGGGAGGTTGTCTCCTGGAACTGAACAATGTGCAGTTAGAGCCAACCTAAGTTGTGCTCTACACAATTCCAGAGGCCAAGCAAAAGGCTTGAGTCTCTATATTGTCCAGTGCAAGTTGTATATAGTGAGATCTAGGATAGGGAACCGATATCTACCCAAGGGAGTGTGAAAAACAAGCAGACCTGAAAGATAGTGTGAAGGTGAGTGAAAATATGACTAAGTGTAGATGCATGCATGTGAATCAAGTGTAGCAATTGATAAAATGGAAGGAAAATGAAGCATGTGAGGAGAGTCACCGCAACGTCGACCATTGGTGCAAAAACAAGAAAACTCATGTGACACTAGTGAAAGGAAATCTATGACTTGAAACAACAATTCTACTAGTTAAAACAAGTTAAAATGCTAGCAACCATGCATAGAAACAAGTAAAACAACTGTCACATAAGCCAAACAACAAAAAACGATAGATAAAGTGGCAAAAGACGACAAAAGCAAAACTTACCTAGAAAAGCGACTGTTATGAAACCAGCTCACAAAAAGATATAAAAGAGAGATAAATTGTTAGAAAATTATATATTACAGAGCAATGGAACACATAAAATATTGCAGAAATATAAACACAGAAAAACGCAATAAAACAAGAGAGACACAGATATACGTGGTTCACCCAGTTTGGGCTACGTCCACGGAGAAATAGCCAGTCCTTCTTTTATTATATTATCCAGCAAACTGAAGAGATACAACCTACAGAAGATCCTCTGTAACACCCTATTCGCTCTCAATCTCCTCTCTCTTCCTCACTCAGAATCCAGATCTACATAGATGCAATACAATTCCCTCATATATAGTGAGGGGTTTCCTTCTAGGGCAAAAAACCCTAAATTAAACATAACTTCTACCGTTAGATCATCCGCCTAATGAATGGCCCAGATTGACTAGAAATTACTAGACTTTTACAAGGCAATTTTGCATCTATTTTTAGCTTCGGGGGCGCTGGCCCCTGTACCCCCCAGCCAGGGGGGATTTACCCCACCATGTGGAGGGGTGTACAGTCTTCCTGGGGTATACATCCAGCTGAAACCTTTGAATACAGAAGATAATCAGGCTCCACACCCAACAATATCCCACTTGGAGACTAATTATAGCAACTCCACTGCTACTTCATTTGCTAGACAATGACTCCACTTTGGACCTTACTATTTCTCATCTTCTTCATCATACTTTAAGACCAATTGAAACTGAGCAGATTCTCAGTTTCTCCTTGGTTACGACTTTTGTTAGCATATCTACAGGATTCTGGATAGTGTGTATCTTTTCCAGCTTCAACTGTCCATCTTCCAATGCTGACCGTATGAAATGGTACTTGAGCTGTATATGTTTAGTCTTGGAATGAAATGCAAAGTTCTTTGCAAGAAGTATGGCACTCTGGTTGTCACTGTATAACGTGCCCAACTCCTGCTTCTTACCCAATTCATCCAAAAACCTTTGTAACCAAATCATTTCTTTACTAGCCTCTATAACAACAACATACTCTACTTTTGTTGTTGAAAGTGAAACAACACTTTGGATTTTTGAAACCCAACTAACAGTTGTTCCACCTACAGTAAACACATACCCTGTTGTGCTCCTCCTGTTATCTCTATCACTTGCCATATCTGCATCAACATATCCCTGTAGAGCAATGTTTGAACCACCAAAGCATAATGCTTGATTTGTGGTACCTCTCAAATACCTGAGAATCCACTTCACTGCCATCCAATGTTCTTTTCCTGGATTGTTCATGTACCTGCTTACAACTCCCACTACATGTGCAATATCAGGCCTTGTGCAGACCATTGCATACATTAAGCTTCCAACTGCTGATGCATATGGAACTTTAGACATATCAGCCATTTCTTCTTGAGTCTTGGGACACGCCTCCTTACTTAATTTGAAATGGCTAGCCAAAGGTATACCAACTGGTTTTGCATTCTGCATATTAAACCTTTTCAACACCTTTTCTATGTACTCACTTTGAGACAATGTTAATTTGCGATTCTCCCTGTCTCTAGTTATTCTCATACCAAGGATTTGTTTTGCAGCACCCAAATCCTTCATTGCAAATGAGTTTGCCAATTTTTTTTTAGCACATTTATTTCCTACATGTTAGAACCTGCAACAAGCATGTCATCTACATACAATAACAATATAATATAGCTGCCATCATTTTACCTTTTGAGATAAACACAATGATCAGAGTGACATCTAGTATAACCTTGTTCAGACATAAACCTGTCAAATTTTAGATACCATTGCCTTGGAGCCTGTTTTAAGCCATACAAGCTCTTCTTCAACCTGCACACTAGTTTCTCCTTCCCTTTTACCTCATATCCTTGTGGCTGTTGCATATATATCTCTTCCTCCAAATCCCCATGGAGAAAGGTTGTCTTTACGTCTACTGCTCAAGATGTAAATCTTCAGCAGCTAATAGACTTAGAATAGTTCTGATTGAAGTCATTTTCACAACAGGAGAAAATATCTCATCAAAGTCTATACCCTTTTTCTGTGCAAACCCTTTCACCACAAGTCTAGCTTTATACCTCTGTTTTCCTCCATCTTCTTCCTTCAGCCTATAAACCCATTTATTCTGCAATGTTGTTTTACCTGCAGGCAACCTGACTAAGTCCCAAGTCTACTTATGTGCTAAGGAGTCCATCTCTTCTTTCATGGCTTCCTCCCACTTCTTCCTGGTTTCTACCTGCACTTCTTCTTCATAACATTCTGGTTCACCAGAATCAGTCAACGATACATAATATAATGAAGGAGAGTTTCGTTCAGGGGGTCTACTTATCCTAGTAGATCTTCTAACACCACTTTCAGGTGTTTGAAGTGCTTGTTGTTGTTGTGGTTGTTGTTCTAGCTATTGATCATTATGATTTTCAGGCACCATCACTTTTCCTGTGATATCGTCAAGCACTGTGTATTCTCTATTTTCTTTTTCTTGTTTCTTTTCCTGCAACTGATTCTTATACAAGACCTTTTCATTGAATATTACATCTCTGCTCCTAATGATTTTGTGATTTTCATAATCATATAAGCGATAACCAAAATCATTAACACCATATCCAATAAAGGTACATTTCTTTGATTTTTCCTCAAGCTTTGTTCTATTTTCTTTGTTAATGTGGACAAAGGCTTCACAACCAAAAGTCTTCAAAAATGAGTAGTTTACCTTTTTACCTGTCCATGCCTCCTCTGGAATACCACCATCCAAGGAACTTGAAGGCCCTCTATTTATTAGATAAACAACAATATCCATAGCATCTGCCCAAAATTGTAAAGGAAATCCTGCATGCAATCTCATGCACCTTGCACGCTCCATGATTGTCCTGTTCATCCTTTCTGACACACTATTTTCTTGTGGTGTTCCTAGAACTGTCTTCTCTTTGTGAATTCCATTCTCTGAATAGTACTTATCAAACTCTTTGCTACAATATTCACCTCCATTATCTCATCTTAGACACTTAAACCTTTTCCTTGTCTCATTTTCAACCAAAGTTTTCCATTTCTTGAAAATATCAAATACATCAGATTTATTTTGAATACAATAAATCCAGGTTTTTCTGGTTGCATCATCAGTAAAAGTAACATAATAACGAGAGCCACCAAGAGATGATACCTGAGCAGGTCCCCATATATCTGTATGCACAAGCTCTAATTTTTCACTCTTCTTTTCTTTCCCAATTCTAATGAATCTGACTCTCTTCTGTTTTCCATAAACACGATTCTCACAGAATTTTAAATCAACATGCTTCAAACCTAGCAACAAATTTCTTGAGTGAAGAATTTGCATCCCCTTCTCACTCATGTGCCCGAGCCTATGATGCCACAATGTCGTATTTTCTCCTGTAGAGGTTAAAGCATTAACAGAATTAGAAATACCATTGCATAAATACAATGTACCAACCTTTTCTCCTTTCGCTATTACCAGGGATCCTTTAGTGACCTTCCAGGTTTTATCTGTGAAAGTAGTTATGCAACCTTCACCTCCCAACTGTCCTGTTGAAATCAGATTTTTCTTCAAATCTAGAACATGCCTTACCTTCTTCAATAGCCACTGATTTCCAATGCAGCCATTGGCGCATTGGTTGGCCCATGTAAGCTAGAGCATAAATGTCAAGAAAGATATACAAGCAAACCAACAAGAAAGAGCTTGAATGCTTCCGAAAAAAACAAAAAAAAAAACAAAACAAAACAAAACAAAAACAAAAACACAAAAACAAAACAAAACAAAAAACAAAAAACAAAAAACACATGAAGGGCACCCTGTGGAAGACAAGCACATACAGACTTTCCAATTTAAAAAAAAAAAGGCACATGAAGGGCACTCTGTGGATATACCATAGTATCCTAACACATTGTGAGTGGAAGACAAGCACATACAGACTTTCCAATTTGAAAAACAATCAAACATGAAGAAAGAAGAAAACTTTTGTTTTTCTATAGTTCTTGCTATGTACGAATCCTCCAATGTTCGAGCGATAGGATCGTGTGATACAAATTGAGAATGTGAAAAATGTAAGATATATTGATTTTCAATGTGAAAAACAGAGTGATGAGGAGCCTGGAGAGATTCAACACATTTCTCATCTGCAATGGAATTGAACTCAAGACTATGAAAACCTGACATAACCATTAGCTCGAGCTAAAGTGTCTCGACAGCTTGGAAAGGTTCCAATTCACTAGAAGATGGATCATCAAACATTGGTGGCTTAGAAAGATCAACAATGGACGAATCAGAATCCTGATCGAATGAATGAACTAAAATATCACGACAACCACGATCAGAAAGTTCAAGATCACGAATAGAGCCATCCTCACGATCTGAAGAATCATAAAGAGGGGATGATGAAAAACGAGAAATTTCACCCTCTATGTTTGCGGAAAGATAAGATTGGAGATTGGGAGGATCAAGGAAGATAGACTTTTCCTCTCCACATTCAAATGAAAAATTGGCATTCCACGGGTTATGTGAATTATCCGAAATAGAAACATCTGGAAATGAATTTTGAAAATATGGAACAGAAATGACAAAACCGTGGAATATGTCAGAATAAAGAGGACAAGGTGCGAACTGAAGGAGATCATCCTTCCTCACAAGTTCTTGTTTAGACTCCCACACATACTCATCAAGAATGATATCGCTGGTTGGTTGTTCAACACCAACTCCATCCAAAACTTAATCCTCGTGAACATCACAAGAGAGATCTAAGACAGATGAACACAACACACCAAAATCTGAAGGATCAGAGGGACTAAAGGATGGAGGATGAGCAGATAACAGTTCAACAAAACCATCAGAGTTACAATCAAAATCTACGTAGAAATCATGAGTAAGTGGGGTAGGAGGATATGGTGACAGACCAATAGGTGGACTCCTAACTTCTCCCACCTTGACCTACGGAGCTAAAGATGTTTGATGAGAAAGGGATAGAGGGTCACTTGGATCAGCAACCTTGTCCATCTCAGATTTAAGAACTCTAACATCGAGGTATGTTGGGAGAGGTTGGAAATATTCTAACTCATGTGGATTTTGAGAAACGTTAACAAGATATTGAACTCTTTCATCCAAGAATTCCCAGTCAACTTCATCTTAAGGAAATTCAAAACAATAATGAACGAAATGATCATGAAAATCTTGAAGAGATTCATGAGATGATTTTCGCAATTTTAAAATTTTGTTATTAAGGGTTTTTATGATCATAAAGAAGGAAAGCATGGCATGATTCACTAAAAAACTGCCTTAAAGAGTGTATAGAGGTTGTAGGTAATTTTTGACACCATTGCTTTGCGTGCCCTTCAAACGTGAGAGAAAACAACCCACAGGAAACATCCTCAGACTTGATGTCATGCGTGTCACAAAAAAAAAAAAAAAAAAATTGCATGCTTGAGAAAGTTTATTCCACACTCACCATTGAACTTATTTCTGGACAATTCATTTAAAATGCTCACCAACACTTCAAAATGTGCAGAGTTAGAAAAGCATGTCAGGGTTATGGGAATAAGTCATGAAATATGTGCATAAATTCAAAACAGAATTCAAGGGCTCAACTTGTAATCTAGAACTCCTTCTAGCACCAAAAATTTTGACGGTGTTGGAACTACCAACATTCAAGGGATCTCCCCGATATGAAGTCCCACCTAGACCTCACATCATTTGGAGTAGTAATCCCAGCAGTGGGTAGTAGTGTAATTCCTTAATAACGTGCAAAGGCAAGTATGATAACTTTGGGTGAGAGCAAGTGTATGACCCTGTGGAGAGTCAAGTGCGATGCATGGGGGGTTCCAACACACGAATGGAAAATGAAGTGTGCCCCTTGTATTGAAGAATCTAGGGCAGTTAGCATTAGATAGATTCTTCTATAATTGATAACAATTTGTGAAATGATTTTACTATTTATCTTATCTTGATCTTCTTCTTATTATGAGTGTGTACCAAAGCAAAGAGACAAGAACACAAGAAGTTGGCATTCTTACAGGGACAAAACCTCTCCCTCTTGGAGAGGAAAACCCACACATAATTCTTCTTATAGAAATTTTAATTTGTGAACACCAAGGTCATTATACTTGACCCTTTATTCCACTCCAAGACCAAGACACCAATCCTCTTCCTTTATTACTACTGAGATCATCACCATAGTTGCTTCACCAAGATCATCATTGTTGCACCATGACTACTACTTCAAATCACCATTGTACCTTTACTGAGATCATGTTTGCACCTTCATTGAGATCATTATCTTGGTTCCACATACGTCCTTACTTATTGCACCATTTCTTTCTTCACCATGTCAATGAGTTCTTTCTACTGCTTCACTCCACCGAGACTTGTGACAACATTTAGTAGCATGCTCCACCAAGACTGTAATTGTATTCTCCTTGCACCGAGTTCACAATTATGCCAAAAAAGTGTAGCACTGTAATTGTTATCCGAAAATCACAGTGATCTGAGTTTGTTGCACCACTATACCTTGTCCAAAATTATGTTCTTTCTGCACCATTGTACCTTGTCCGAAATTCAGTCCTGCACCCATCCGAAATTATAGTCCTGCACCCATATGAAATTGCAGTCCCATACCCATTATAAATTAAGAGGAATCCGAAGTTGTAGAGGCTTATGCAAAGTTCTGTGTTTTATGTGGACACCCCAGTGGGGTATTTATAGTTGTCACATCTCCATAAATGAGCCGACATATAATGTGAAATGTTGTGTCTATTTATTGAGCCGACATGATAGTTATATATATTTTTGAGGCTGACATGATGTCTCTTCGTTGTTTTGCTTGCAGACTTATTCTTTGAAGGATGGTGCTTATCTTGGAGGGTTTCATGACACTAGGTTGACTCATGTTCATTACATAAATGCTCAAGAAGAGCTCTTCAATATAATTCTGACTCTTTGACTTTCCTAGACCTATAGAATGAGCAAGAAACTCATTCATATAATTTATAAAAATAATAATTCCTTTTGTTTGGCAAGTACACAGATCAAAATTACATTGACAAATATTGAACCTAGTTACCCTTTTCTTCAACACTCCCTCTTAACTAGGGACGTATTTACAATGGTACTTGGTTATTCTCAATCTGAAGAATTTCTCATAAGAAGAATCGAATTGGTAATCCCATTTGTATAGCATCATATCAATCAACATTGTCACAGTGTGAGGCCTTAACTAATAGATCCATCTCTCCATGAGACCATGACCTACAATGTTGACGAGACGAATGATTTATAGACACCTTCATCATTGTCCCTCAAGGTACATACCCACCCGGGTGTTCGCTGAGTATGACCTTCTAGGACTATTCTTATCTTAGGTTCCCAACCCTCAAAAGATATTGGTCCTCTTGCCTACTCTTATCTTGGATGCCCTACACACCCTCAAAGAGTATCGGATGCCAGATGATTACCCAATCCTCCCATTCTTTCTTCCCAACTGAAGACAAGAATGTTGTGTCTATCATGTGTCTACATTTCCATTCATGGCCTTCATCTAGACTTACAACTATTAGTCCCGGTCTAGTGCATGACACATGAAATGGAAAAAGACAATTGTCACTCCTTTGTAATCAGGGTGATCTAATTCAAACTCCCTCTTGATCAGGGACCTGTTAGAGCTCCCTCTTAGCTAGGAACTCTTTTATACATCAACAACTTCTTCTTTGTGGTTTATTCAGCTGCTTGATCAACTTCTCTCCTTGATGTCATGAAATTTAGTTGACCTTCTTCCTTGTAGGGAAACAACCATCAATGAATTTCCTTCTTATTCTGTCATGTCATTCCTTTCTTCATGGAAGGTAGCCTTCTTGGCATACATCTAGAACTTTCTTCATATGGCTACTTCTTTTCTCTCCATGCTTCTTTCAAGAGTTTCCATCCATCACATGAATGTTGGTTGTACTTGTAGTTACAAGTCTTGTTCTAGTAGCCCTACATGAACACATCTAGATATTATTCAAGAAATCAAAGCATCATATTAAATTAAATCATACCTTATAAGATGGCTCTTCATCATGACATCTTCTTGTAGGTATCAACATCATGCACACTTATTGACATATCTCCCAAATATATCCTTTGTCAAGGGTCTTCATCTTTTTCAGACTTCCATCAGAGTCTTTATATCATTCTGGGGGATTTCCTAGTCAAATCTTCTTGGTATTTTTGATGTTGATTGCCTACATCACGGTTGCATATCTCACGATCTCTTCCTTCCTTACACATTCCATTTCCTAGAGCTTTTAATCAGAGTTTCTTAGTCAACTACCTCATACTTCATATGAGCACATATTATGTTGATTTCATCTAGTGTGACTTATGCCTTCCTGCATTCTTTCAGAGGAGAAGATTATTTTCTCTTGATCATGCTTCTTAAGATAGAAGTAATGATCCATTGTTACCTACAACCATATGACATGACATTATAATATTAAATACAATCATACATACCTCATTTTACCTTTAGGTCATCTAGGCTTCTTCCAGCAGCTTCCTTGATTGAAGAGATCTTCAATCCCTTGATCTGCTTCATGTCATCACACCATTATCCCATGAATTCCTTAAGTTGGAGTTCCTGATGAAACACTTTCTCCCTCTCTAGATTAGTGAACCCTCCAATGAGGATTCCTTCAAAGAATCTTGAGGATCTTTTATATACCTATCTGGCAGATGTTTCAATTTTGCCTTAATGTATGATGAGCCTTGTCCTGGATGACATCTTTCTTTCATTCAATGTTCAATGTGATTCCCAAGAGCTATATCCTTCATGTTTGACTTCCATGGATTTTTTCCTTCTTCTTTTTTATGATAGTTCTTGCTTATAATGCTTTCATGATGCATCTTATTATCATTTTCATATCTTATAACACAAGATATAGGAGCTTATGATAGGATCCTTTTGTGAGAGATACTATCTTACTCATAGGAGATATTTGATACTCCCTCTTTCCTTGGCCCTTTTTCTTTAGCTTCCTCCATCTTTCAATGATATGAACTTCCAAAATCTTTCTATAACATTGAATCTTAACTATACTTATTTTTGTCTTTTCTTGAGGACCAACTTTGCCTATCTTGTTGCACATGGTTGAATTCTTTCATCCTTTAATACTATAGACTACAACTTGACTTTCTCTATCTAGCATAGAGACCACAAATTGTCGGGTGAGGTAACCTTCTTTGTTCATTAATATTTGTTACCTTTATCATCAATGATGACTACCTTCTTATCATCTTTCCTATATCTTCGTGAATTTATTCCTTCATTCTTTGATACCTTTACTATTGTGTAGGTCTAAGTGACCTTCTTTACTTTAATTTCCAAGAGTATATCTAGCATTTCATATATATCTCTTTATGTCTCCTCTTCTGCCATTTAGGTATGAGAGGACTTTTGAGTGATATCATATGAATCCTATGAACCTCTTAATGGATTCAAACAATGCTTGACCTTCATAGACCTATTCATAGATATCAACATTTCTCTTTTCTATGAGGATTATGAAAATAATCCTTATTCTATGCAAGGACTTTCCATTATCTAACCGATTTATAAATCCCCTTGCAATCATGAAATCATTTAACCAAATTTGATTATAAAATTGAAAGATACTTACTTGGTGTGTGAAGAGGAGATCTTCACCTTGATTCTTTCATCATGACTTACTTTGAGGCCTTCTAGCACCATGACATCAATGGTCTCTACATCACCGAGACTACTTCACGACCTTCCCAATTAATTTTTAAGGTACTTTTGACTTCAACATATTGTTGACATGTTAGTGATACTATGTTCTGATCTGAGCACAATCCTATTGAGATCATAATCATATACATAATTCGAGACTGTGACAAGTATATTGATATGGCACTGCACAGTGATGTCTATGTGCATTGTGTAAAGAGGCAATGTATTAACAGCCCAAACTTGTCAATGAATAACATAATTAAAATGTGGGTGGCACTGTATAGATAGACTGTCTCATCACCAAAACTGCCTTGATGTAATAACTATACAGAGACATTGATGTAATCATAGATTGTGATAGGTATTCCTTGGATTAGTTCTGCAATATATCAATATATATATATATATATATATATATATATATATATATATATATATATATATATATATATATATATATATATATATATATATACCTGAGACTATCTTTTATGGCATGGAGAAAGTTCAGTGATCAAGAAGTGAGGATCACTGATATACTCCATCAAACTAAGCATGAGTTGAGTGCATGACTATAATTACTGAAGTCGATACTCCATGACTGTTGTAGACCTGCTTGGTGTATACTTGCTCCTTTAATCCTTTCAGCCTACTTTGATGTCTTGATGACAGATCCTTTTATGTCTCTTTTGCTACCCTATATTTGACTTCAGCACCTTAGCTCTAATACCATGTTGAAGAATCTAAGGCAGTTAACATTAGATAGATTCTTCTATACTTGATAACAATTTGTGAAATGATTTTACTATTTATCTTATCTTGACCTTCTTCCTATTATGAGTGTGTGTGTTTACTTCATCAAACTGCTACCAAAACAAAGAGATAGGAACATAAGAAGTTGGCATTCTGCCAGGGCCAAAACCTCTCCCTCTTGGAGAAGAAAACCCACACATAATTCTTCTTATAGAGATTCTAATTGATGAACACCAAGACCATTATACTTGACCCTATATGGCACTCTAAGACCAAGACACCAATCCTCTTCCTTTGTTACTACTGAGATCATCATCATATCTACTTCACCGAGATCATCATTATTGCACCATGACTACTACTTGAGATCACCATTATGCCTTTATTGAGATCATCTTTGCACCTTCGTTGAGATCATTATCGTGGTACCACAGAGGTCCTTATTTGTTGCACCATTTCTTGCTTCACCATGTCAACGAGTTCTTTCTACTGCTGCACTCCACCGAGACTTGTGACAACATTTAGTAGCATGCTCCACTGAGACTATAATTGTATTCTCCTTGCACCGAGATCACAGTTATGCCGAGAAAGTGTAACATTGTAATGCTTATCCGAAAATCATAGTGATCCAAGTTTGTTGCACCATTGTACCTTGCCTGAAATTATGTTCTTCCTGCACCACTGTACCTTGTCCGAAATTATGTCTTACACCCATCAAAAATTATAGTCCTGCACCCACGCCTAAATTGTAGTCTTGCACCCATCCAAAATTAAGAGGAATCTGAAGTTGTAGAGGCTTATGCAAAGTTTTGTGTTTTCTGTGGTGACCATAGCGGGGTATTTGTAGTTGTCACGTCTCCATAAATGAGCCGACATACAGTGTGAAACGTTGTGTCTGTTTATTGAGCCGAAATGATAGTTATATATGTGTGTGTGTGTGTGTGTGTGTGTGTGAGTGTGTATATATGTGTGTATTTGAGGTTGACATGATGTTCTCTTCATTGTTTTTCTTGCAGGCTTCTTCTTTGAAGGATGGTGCTTATCTTGGAGGGTTGCTTGACACTAGGTTGACTCATGTTCATTACATAAATGCTCAAGAAGAGCTCTTCAGTATAATTTTGACTCTTTGACTTTCCTAGACCTCTATAATGAGAAAGAAACTCATTCATAAAATTTATAAAAAAATAATAATTATTTTTGCTTGACATGTACAAAGATCAAAATTACATTGACAAATAACGAACCTAGTTACCCTTTTCTTCAACACCTTGGAAGCCTGTAATAGTATGCATTTTGAAAGGGACACACGAGCGAAATTACATCACAAGCTAAGATGCAGAATAGTCCACAAATTACAGTGATGAGTTAATCCAAAAACACGCATTCAACAAGATTCGTACAAATGCATACAAAGTAGTTCATAAGCATATGCGTAAGTTAAATAACATACATTTTCAATACAACAAGAATAGTCCTACTATATTAACAACATATGCATGAAAGCGTGATGGCTTTAAGTTTATTATTATAAGTGAAAGCTCCATCCATACATAAACCATTGACGACCACTAGACCCAATAGTGGAACATTACAGTCAAGAACACCTGCTCCTCCAAAGAAGTATACTTGCTCTACACTATGGAGAATCCAAGGCTCTTCACAATACTCCCAAGCCTTTTCTAAGCCTAAGCCTAGCCAAAAACCTGGCACCCAAAATCTTGTTACATGAGTTATGAAGTTCTATTTATAATATGAGGGGGGTGACTCTTCAACTCCCCCTTTGTGAGCTTTGGCCTACCCTCATGACTCTTCAACATCTTCACAAAATGAAAAATTACATTACATGGTGACTTTTCATATTCCAATATTGACACTTGGAATTTCACTTACAATATAATTACAAATAATATTACATTTTCCACATGTACCCATATAAGACAAAATAGGGTAGAGACAACCTAACAAGACACAACACTATGATTTTGGAGTTTGGGGAAAGTCCAACTCATCAACCTCCACTTGCTGCTTCTCAGTCACATATTGGTGCCAAGCTTGGTAATGTGCGATGGTGTCCCCAAACTGCTTAATGGTCTCTCTTTAAAAGCGGACTCTACCCTCCATGGCATCTAGGTACATCTTCTTGGAACATGTATCCAACTTGTTCTAAATCAGATTTCGAGCCTTAGCTACATGGGACTTCAATTGTTGAGCCAACAGATCCGACCAGTTGAATGGCCTTCCATCGTTCACCAACTGGTCCAATAAGACTGCCCACCCTTCAGGGAAGGTGTTGTAGCAGCTACAACCACCCTCCAAAATTTTTCCTTATCTTGTTTTGAAGCATCCCTACTAACCTTACACAACACTTTCTCTTGCTTCGTCAAGTACTCAAACTTCAGTGTTTTCCTCACACAAAGGCAGTGTGTCGATTACAGTTGATCCATTCCCCTCACAGGCTGCTCACCCGGACTTGGTCCAGCTGCACGCTGAGCAGCTTACCATTGAAAATTGTGCATTTCTGGAGGGAAAACATCCTTCCCTCCAGGAATTGTGCAATCCTCTCTGACAACTTGTTGGGCTCCAGGGTTACGCAATCCTTCCAGCCAACCCTCCCAATAGGATTTGCGCAAATTTTCCCAGTAGCAAGGTGTTCAGCCCAGGATTTGTGCAAATCTGGGCAGCAGTCAGCTGCTCTACCAAGAAATTGCACAAATATCTTGGGCAGTCAGCCTAGCTCCTAGCCAAAAATGCACATTTTTCTCCAGCAGTCGAGTAGTCTCTTGCATGTGCAGCTAAGTTGACCAGTTCCCTCTGGGACTGAGAAAAACAAACTTGCATGCATGGGATGCTTCTCCCAAGGAAGCATGCAAAGGCATCCCTTGTCTCAGGGATCTATGTTTAGCAGTTGGAGGTTACATGTAAGGATCAATTCTGAAACCTCCTACCAAGTGTCGCTTCCCCTAGATTTGTGGCATGCGCATCACAACCTCGATGTTATCAAAACTCATCAACCGGACACTGCAGAGCTCATTCCTCACATCAACCTTGCAGCTCTGACATCCCACATCACATCTAGGAGCAGTCGACACATTCAACTCAGTTGTTTTGGGGTAAGCCCACTTCCCATGCCTTGTGCTACATTTCTATCGTTTTTTGTGTTTTCACTTGTGGGAGTATTGTTTGCTTGATTTCTTTGAGCTCTTGTTGTCATTTACATATCTACTAGCTTGTCCTAGCTCTGTTTCAGTTTTTGTTGCTATCTCACTATTGTCGCATGCATGAAACTGTTTTGCATGGATGTTCACCTAATCGGCAAACTGCCTCACCCACATGCATGTTGATCTGTTTGTTGAATCTTTCGTTCATGTTTTGCATGCACTATCAATCACTTCTGCTATCACTTAGTATCGCCATGCATTTATTGTCTTAGTTGCTTTCAGTTGATCGCCGGTGAGTCGGGCCAACCTTGGCCTGGACTCTGCCTTCACTAAGGCTGCATTGCACAATCTAGGGAAGGAAGGCTCACATTCCTCTCCAGATTTGTGCATTCCTGCCCAGCACTAGCCTCCAGGACTGTTTTGCGTATTTCTAGAGGACAGTGGCTGCTTGGCCCAAGAAATTGCGCAGATCTGTCCCTGGGCTAGCAATCCTTCCCAACTGGAATTGTGCATTATGAAATCCCAACAATGAGCAGCCAGACTAGACTATGCATTGTGCAGTTCCAGTAGTCAGTTAGTCTCCCAGTAGCCCAAACTGTGACTTGTGCAGTCTTGCAAGTTGGTCTCCCGACCTCCCGGCCGAAATTGCGCAACCTTCATGATCATTCACCCAGGTATGTTGCAAGTCAATTCTCATGTTCATTTTGGTTTTCAACTGACAAGTTGCTTGCCATGAGTGTTGCTATGTCTCCAGGTATCGCAGGTGTTCATTTGCCTCTTAGCAGTACAGGTACAATGGTTTCCAAGAGATAAGAGACGAAGACACCATTCAGAGCACACTTGGGGATGTAGTCGATCAAGTGTCTATGGACTTGCCTACCCACAAAGACATCAAGTTGTTCATAGACAAGGATATCAAGATATGACAACAGCAGCATCACAGCGAGCAAAATCATGAACAGCAGCTGAAGACAGCATACCAAATGCAATGAATGCAAGAGGGGGGTTGTTGACAACACGGAGGTGGAACAAGGTTGCAAGCTCAAGCAGGTCCATTGATGATGAAAGAAACTTTGGAGAATCCAGCTATGAAGTGATGGCGCGACATGAAGATCATGTGAAGGCAGAAGATGGAACAAAGAAGGAGTTGCATGTGCTGAAGTAGCAACTCAGGAAGAACATGAAGCTGCACAGACAGATGAATGAGTTGCAACAGGAATAGGAACAGCAGTGGGTGCATCATGCACTCACGGATGAAACTATACCTGTACAAGTTTAAAATCCATCCTAGCAGCGAACACGAAGCAGACATCGTGAGCAGTGTTGGTGATCGCATGCAAGGGATTCAGCGTCATGCATGTCATTGTGTGCACGCAAGAAATCCAACCCATTCAATACACTCACCAAGGCGAAGACAAGAAGCAAGTCCAACTAGAGTTGAACATGTACTTCAGCAAGTTGATAAGCATAACCACTAGCACACACTTGAATATCAGCATGGACACTATGCATTAGTGTGTTGTCAGTTCAGTCGCACCCAAGAAGACCATGCACATGTTAGCAGATGAGTTGGATGAAGGGGTCGAACCAATGCACCAGTTGCAATGGAGGCAAGAGTTTGTTTCAGCAAGATGTCACCATGAGGTGCATACACACGACGACCAAGATTGGCATCATCTCATCAACTTCACCATCACAAGCATGTCAAAGAGTTGGTCTCACCACAGCAGACCGAGTGTCAATGATTTCTTGCAAGGCTTGCTCAAGCCATGTTGTCTCACATGAGTAAATGTGCATTGTAATGTTGAGTCATGTCAAGTGTAAGTCAAGTGTCAACAGTTGGATGTAACAATCATAGAGTAGGTGAAGAGTCATGAGGGTAGTTGAACTGTCACAAAGGGGAATTTCAAGGGTTACCCCACCCTTTACTATAAATAGTCCCTCATAACTCATTATATAGGCTTTTGGTCAGCCAAGCTTTTACTAACACTATCTTGAAGAAGGCTTGGACAGTATTGTAACGTGCCTTGGCTTCTCCACTACACGGAGCTAGTACATCTCTTTTGAGGAGTAGGCGGATGTGGTTGTAACGTTCAATTGTTGGGATTAGCAGGTTTACATGGATGTATTGTATGATTGTGACTTAAACTTCTTTATATAATAAGAGCCAACACATTTTCATGCATATGTTGTTATTGTAGTTGAAGTGCTCTGGTTTCCTAAATGATATATGTTGTTTAACTTATGTACTTGTGCATGAACTGATTCACATGAAATTATTTGAATCTTGTTGTTAATGTGTTGATATTTTGCTAATGATGTCACTGTCCGTGTCGACTGCTCTGTCGGACATTAGACAGACCTTTCACATGAACCTTGTTGTAACAACCGTCGCACTCGTCTCGGACTGATCCGTGAATGTTGTACGTGTTATCTTACCTTGTATGATGTGACTGTCACATCTAATTGGACTGCTCCACCGGAAGTTGTGCATGTGCTTTTGTGTTGTATGTTCCTAGCCGAGTTGGGGCTAATCCCTTTCAACCTGGAACTCACCTTCACCTCCTTCCCCCTTCAAAGTGTTAGAACCTCTCATACACCTTCCTTGACTCACTCAATCAGTCACACCCTTGCTACTGACAGAGTTATCTTACTTGCCTCTATTTGACATCGCAGTCAAGGCATTACCTTACAACTCACTGCTGGGACTCCTACACCAAATAGTCTGAGGTCTAATTAGGACTTCTTACACGGGAGATCCCCTTGACATATTGGTGGGTCTGGCACCATCAACATTTCTAGCACTAGAAGAAGGGCCTGATGAAAAGTAGTGTCCTCTCATCCAATTTTGGACCTTTGCATATCTTTCATCGAGTCTTGCACTCTTCTTCCCCCAAGGTGTTTTTCGAATCGTGAAGATGTCTCCATCTCAGGGAAGCTTTTCGATCTCTTGTCCACTCACACCTGATGGTGAAGGCGAAGTGGCCTGGCCTAAGCACTTACATAACTTTCTTTCCATGATTCATGAGGAAGATGAGTTTTCTGACAAACGGGTCGGTTTGCTATTTGCATTCACACTTCGCAAATCTCAATTTCGTTGGGTTCTCGGCCTATCGGCTGACACCATGCACTCATTTGAGCTCTTCTATGATCTTATTGAAGACACATTCTATCATTTTGATCCAGACCATCTTGGCTAGAACTGTTACAACAACGGAGGGCTCCGCATGAATCCGTTATTGATTTTTGGCAGCGCTTCCGTGACTTGCAGTTTCAAGCTCCAAGGAGCTAGATGAAATTTGCTTATCTTTGGGACCGGTTCGAGTTTTCATTAAGAAATATGCCCATCCCACGAGGAAGCTTGAGATCAAACCTCGCTCAACATTCTTCATGAATGGAACTGCACAATCTCATGTGGGAGCGGGCACTCTCTCAACTAACTATCTGCCTCCCTCTCATTCAACAGCGCCATCACTACCCCAGTGATGTTGAGGATCATGCTCACACACCTGTTCATCCTTCACACTCTCCAAACATCACTCCACTCAATTTTCGCACAGATTTGTTTGTGAGTCCTTCAAGTTCTCATATGAATTCTTTTCTTCAACCTCTGTCTTCGAACTCAGGTGTTCCTCCAGATGATGTTGTCTTGTGTTCATCCATCCTGGACTCTTCACTTGTTGTGAACAAGGAACAACCCACTGACGGAGTTGGTGTTGCACAACCAACATGCGCTGTCATTCATGAAGAGTATGCGTGGGATCTTGAACATCAACACTTAGCAAAGGATGAATCCCTTCTGTCTGAGCCCCCTCCGTTCTTTCCTAACCTCTTTGGTGAACCTACCATCCATGATTTTGCATGTGTGTCTTCATCCACGGATGCACCCATTCTTGATCACTCGCAGGACTCACCAGATGTTAGTCCATCATTCAACAACGGAGAGGATGAGTTACTCATTGAAGATCCACTTTATCCTTCATCTGTCTTTTCTGGAGACACAAAGGATGAGTTTGTTCGCTTTTCATCTACCCCTCTATTTGATTCATCTGATCATGAGGATGTCGAGGAATTCATTAATTTTTCTGATCGTGGCGGTTGTGATCCATTTGCTTCCATTTTTATCATGATCATGAATGTATCGCAGTTGATCTTTCGAAGCCACCAGTGTATGATGATCTACCTGATGATGAAGTTGCGAAACCCAAGACTATTGAAGCACTTCAGCCCGAGCTAATGGTTATGTTAGGCCCTCACTCTCTTGGGGTTAGTCTCACTTCCAATCATGAAATTTTTCAATCGCCCAAGGCTCCTCATCACTCATCTGTATGCATTGAAGATCCATCTCACACACAGATCACTCCTCCTCCACTCGAACTGCACGATCCCATTGCTCATGCATTGTAGGAGACTTGCATTACAAGCACTCGTGTGCAACACAAGTTATCTTTATTTCTTTCATTTGCTTGCATGTCACAGCCAAGATTGTGCTTATGCTTCAAAGTTGCACATAGTGTCACACAGCACCATGATAAGTCCACAAACTGTGTTAGGTCCCTATAATACTAGTGATTACCCCATTACTATTGTAGTTGTATCCCTTATTAATATTTTTGTGCCGCTATTTGTCCCCATATTGTTATTACGGTGCCCCATAGAATCCCTCTATTGTTATTTTTGTGGCTATATATTATTATTGTTAGGTCGGCTGGCTTATATTTGACTCCTTAGACTCTTATATATAGAAAGGAGGTTTTTTCATTTGAATCATCAAATAATCATTCATTTGTGTAATGTAAAAGAGGTTGCCCCCTCAAAGAGGTTGAATTCTAAGGCGTTGATTGTGAGCTGGTTTCATAACATTTGGTATCAGAGCTTTGGATTTTAGGGTTTCGCTACTCCAAATAGGTCATCGTGGCATTTTTGCTATAACTTTTTTTCTGCGACGTTTTAGAAGAAAAAAAAAACCCATCTGAGACAAAATCGCACTGAACCTTGGATCCAAATTTCAGATCTTTTCGCGCTATATTTGTGGAGATATGATCTGAGGAAGTTGGTCTTTTTGCAGACTCCTGAATTACATTCCAAACAGGTGACCTGGGGAAAATCACCATAACTTTCTCTCTGAGCATCAG
The DNA here is from genome assembly GCA_031772625.1 of Pinus tabuliformis. NCBI lineage: Eukaryota > Viridiplantae > Streptophyta > Pinopsida > Pinales > Pinaceae > Pinus > Pinus tabuliformis. Next base: position 47,916,028 of record CM062809.1, read on the forward strand.
ATTGAAATTTCGTAGGAAGGTGCAGAAAGAGGACGGACTGTAGTTTCTTGTATATATTTTTCAGAGCCAAAGGTCGAAACAGGGACACATGGCATGTCATACAAGTTTTCTCTACTGAACTAGTCTATAATCAGGTCACTGTGGGAGATTTGGCATAACTCTTCCTTGGAGAATCCAATTTGGATCAGACTGGTGGCATTGGAAAGAGGACACAGAGGGCTACTACAGACCGCAATTTCAGAACTGGATGATCCGAAATTACATAGATACATCAGAGGCAATATCGAGCTCCTACAAAGTGAAAAAAGGTGCGTAGATTTTTTTAAATTTTTGCTTAAGCTTGATTTGAAAAATTATTTTGAAGGAATTCAAAGGGCATAGTAGAGCACTATTAGCGGTAACTGATGCCCCGAGGAAAGAAAATGCAAACACTTAGTAAGAAACCTGAAAGCTCTAGCATGATTCATGAAGAAGAGGAAGAAATGCTACATGATATATCAAAATTACAAGACCAAGTGCAACAATGTCACTCTCACAAAAGCTAACAGAAGCTAAGATAAATGGCATGGAATCTAAGATAAAGGGCATGGAAACTAAGATGAATGGTGTGGAAGCTAAGATGGACTATTTGAAGATAGATTTGAAGCCAAATTTGACGACAGGCATGGCTGATTTGAAGACAGATTTGACAAATTTTCTACAAGAAATACTTACTAATGGTGAAAGGGTAGTAAAGGAAACTCATGATGTGAACAAAAGATGTTAATCATGATTTCATAGACTCTAATGTTGGATCGAAGACCCACCATATTCCAAAAATCGATATGAGGAAGTTTGATGGCAAGGATCCCGCAACATGGATATTACAGATGGAGCAATTTTTCGACCTCAATAATGTGCAAAACACACAAAAGGTACATATTGCAACTTTATATTTGGAACCAAATCAGTTTGTATGGTATCAATGGCTTTGCTCTCGTAAACAAATTATCACTTGGGAAATTTTTATGGAAGAATTGACAACACATTATGAGGATACAAAAAGCAACACTTTTTTTTAGCCAATTGATAAGTCTCAAACAAAAGGGTTCAATAATGGAGCACATTGAGGAGTTCCAAAAATTGAACATAAGGGTAAAAAAATTCCAAAGGAGCATAGGATTGATGTGTTCATAGGGACTTTGAAGGATAATATCCAACATGATGTTCGCCTTTGGGAACCTGATTCATTAGAGAAGGCATTCAGGTTAGCAAGAAAAATGGAAAGCAAAATTATGGCAACCAGGAAGCATACCACTCACAACTATAAAGATGGAAGTGTTGTTGCCCCTAGTCTTCCACAACCTATAAGGTTGACACCACAACAATTGGAAGAAAAAAGAGCAAAAGGGATTTGTTACAGTTGTGATAGCAAATACACTAAAGGTCATAAGTGTGCTAAGAAGAAATTATTCTACATAGATTGTGAAGAGGAAGAAGAAAAGGAGAAAGAAAGGTCAAAAGAAGAGGATATACTCCATGAACAAAGCCTAGATAAAGAAGAAATGAATCCGACCATATATTGTAATGCATTGGCTGGAATTACCACTCCTCAAAGCATCAATATAGAAGGACAAATCAAGAAGAAAAAGGTAATAGTGTTGATTGATTCAGGGAGTACCCACAATTTTATTCATTGTAAGGTAGAAAAAGAATTGAATTTCTTCCTATATCCAGCACCAGAGTGTTAAGTGATGGTTGCAAATGGAGGAAGAATAAATTGCTCTGGAAAGTGCCATAATATCAAGCTATCCATGGGAGAATATGTATTGACTAACCCAATGCTTTCCATTCCAATGGGAGGTGTTGATGTTGTACTAGTAGTCCAATGGCTACAATCCTTGGGTACAATAGCTTTTAATTTTCAAGAACTTTTCATGAAATTTTCTACGGAAGGAAAGGAAGTTGAATTAAGGGGTATTGCAGGGAAACCGGGAAAGATAATCAGCTCTAACGATATGACCAAGCTTTTAAAAAAGGAACAAAGAGGTGTAATGGCACAATTATGTTCGTTAGATGTTTCCACATTGGAATCATCTATTTCTCCAGATCTCCAAAAAGTCTTGGACAATCATTCCAAGGTATTTGAGACTCCCAAAGGTCTCCCACCTATTCATGATCATGATCATGCTATTCATATGATTCCAGGAAGTGTTCCTCCAAACATCATGCCGTACAGATATCCCTATGCCCAAAAGAGTGAAATTGAACGTATGGTTGCAGAAATGCTAGAGGCTGGTATAATTCAACCTAGTCAAAGTTCTTTCTCTCCTCCAGTAGTATTGGTGCACAAGAAGCATGGATCATGGTGCATGTGTCCGGATTATAGGGAGCTCAACAAGCTCACTATTAAATATAAGTTTCCCATTCCTGTCATTGATGAATTATTGGATGAACTGCATGGATCAATTTACTTCACCAAGTTGGATCTTCGTTCAGGATATCATCAAATAAGAATGAAGACTAAAGACATTCCAAAAATAGCATTTAGAACTCATGAGGGTCATTATGAATTTTTGGTCATGCCTTTTGGCCTTACCAATGCACCTTCTACATTTCAAGGTTTGATGAATTCCATTTTCAAACCCTTTCTTAAAAAAATTGCGTTAGTATTTTTTGATGATATACTAATCTACAGCAAGTCTTGGAAGGATCATGTTGAACATGTTGACAGGGTGCTACAACTATTGGAGGAGAAACAATTATATGCAAAAAGATCCAAATGTTTCTTTGGAGTACAAGAGGTGGAATATCTTGGTCATATTGTATCTCATGAAGGAGTTAAGGTAGACCCTAGCAAAATTAAAGCCATTAAGGAATGGAAAATCCCCACATCCATAAAGCATCTGCGAGGATTTCTCGGGTCGACAGGGTATTATCGTAAGTTCGTTAAGAATTATGGGAGAATAGCAGCACCTCTAACAACATTATTGAAGAAAGATGCATTTTCATGGACTCTGGAAGCAACAAAGGCCTTCGAACATCTTAAAGAGGCAATGTGCCAAGCACCGGTCTTAGCTACACCGAACTTCACAAAAACCTTTATTATGGAATGTGATGCTTCAGGAAATGAAATTGGTGTTGTTTTAATGCAAGATGAAAGACCCATTGCTTTTGAAAGTCGTCCAATCAAGGGAAAGTTTTTACACAAAGCTATTTATGAGAAGGAAACGTTGGCAATACTACATGCACTTAAGAAATGGAAACCCTACCTAATGGGAAGACACTTCAAGGTAAAAACGGATCATGATAGCCTTAAATACTTTTTAGAACAAAGGTTATCCTCTAAAGAGCAACAAAAGTGGGTCACAAAGATGTTGGGTTATGCCTTTGAAATCATCTACAAAAAAGGGAAGCAAAATGTGGTGGCAGATGCACTCTCAAGAAAGGATGAGGATGTGGAAGCATTGTTGTGCACCATTTCTATTATCCAACCAGATTGGATAAACGAAGCAGGGGAGGAATGGAAGAATGATGAAGAAGTGTGGGCACTTATTAGAAAGTTACAACAATATTCTAGTACATCTGAACATTTAGCTGGCAAAATGATTCGTTATGGTACAAAGATCGCTTATACCTCTATAAGAATTCCCAACTCAAACAAAAGATTCTTATGGAATTGCACGCTTCTCCCTTAGGAGGGCACTCAGGATTTTTAAAAACTTACCACGGGGTTAAGAATGAATTTTTTTGGGATGGCCTTAAATCGGATATTCAAAAGTTTGTGGTGGAATGTTTGGTTTGCCAACAAAATAAAGTTGAAACAATGAAGACCCCGGGTCTATTACAACCTTTATCCATTCCAAACCAACGTTGGGAGGAGGTTTCAATGGATTTTATCACAGGTTTACCCAAGTCTGAGGGAAAGAGTGTCATCATGGTGGTAGTTAACAAACTTACCAAGTATGCACACTTTTGTGCATTATCACATCCACTTAAAGCCAGTATAGTTTCTACTGCATTTATGGAAACAATTCAAAAGCTACATGGAAACCCAAAGATTATTGTAAGTGACAGAGATCCCATTTTCACTGGAAATTTTTGGAAAGAATTATTTTCTTGTCTTGGTACTCAGTTAGCTCATAGCTCATCTTATCATCCTCAATCTGATGGGCAAACTGAGATAGTAAACAAATGTTTGGAAGGATATCTTCGTTGCTTTGTATCTGATAAACAGACACAATGGGTCAAATGGTTGCCTCTGGCAGAATGGTGGTATAACAGTTCCTTCCATACAACAACAAAAATGAACCCATTTATGGCACTTTATGGATATCAGCCACCATCCATCACATCATATTTACGATAAAATTCTAAGGTTCAAGCAGTTGAACATCACATCGAACATCAACAACAAGTCCTCCAACTCTTAAAGGATAACCTCGTGTTGGCACAGAATAGAATGAAACAACAGGCAGATCAACATCACAACAAAAGAAGTTTTGATGTAGGTGATTGGGTATTCCTATGACTACAACCATATAAACAAATGTCCCTCAAGCAAGCTAAGAAGGATAATAAATTATCACCAAAGTATTATGGTCCGTACAAGGTGTTGCAAAAGATTGGTACTATGGCATACAAATTGGAGCTTCCTGTAGCTTCTCAAGTGCACCCAGTTTTTCATGTTTCATGTTTAAATAAGGTTATAGGCGACAAGCTCCCAGTTCAAACAATATTGCCAGAACTTGATGAGGAAGGAAAAATTATATTGGAATCGGAAGCAGTCACAGAAACAAGAACTCGACAGCTACAAAATCGATCAATTTCGAAGTATCTCGTCAAGTGGAAGAACTTATCCGCTGAAGATTCCACATGGGAGGATGAGAATTTTATACAAAAGCATCCAAAACTACTCAAGCATTGAGGACAACACTTTTTGAAGGAGAGGGGCATGTTAGGTCCCTATAATACTAGTGATTACCCCATTACTATTGTAGTTGTATCCCTTATTAATATTGTTGTGCCCCTATTTGTCCCCATATTGTTATTATTGTGCCCCATAGAATCCCTCTATTGTTATTTTTGTGGCTATATATTATTATTGTTAGGTCGGCTGGGTTATATTGTGACTCCTTAGACTCCTATATATAGAAAGGAAGGTTTTTCATTTGAATCATCAAAGAATCATTCATTTGTGTAATGTAAAGGAGGTTTCCCCGTCGAAGAGGTTGAATTTTAAGACATTGATCTATCTTTTCTATCTTTTTGTGAGCTGGTTTCATAACAGACTACCCGTCATGCACATGCACTCACTTATGTCCCGTGGGCACTTTGAAACATGAACTGTGGTTGTCTTCAATGTTATATCTTTATTGTTTGCTGGTTTGCACCACCGGGTTGCTCGCGGACCAAGCCTTCACCAACATGGGTCTACCAATGCACCGGTGGTTGCATTGGAAGTATCACTTTATGTGATCAGGCACATGCACTATTAATGTAGGAGTAGGGGTAGTGTTTTCTTTTAGTTGTTTGCTTGCATGCTTGTTTGCTTGCATGCTTTGTTTTCTTTCTTGTTTACTTGTTTTGGTTTCACTTTCGCTTCTGCTTTTGCTTTGCTTTGATGTATGTTAGTTCGTTTGTTTTGTTCATAGGTTAGTCTTGCATGAAACCATGTATGGCTCTTGAAGCAAGTTGGGTAAAGTACAAGAGGGCTTGTACAGCTATTACTACTTGGTTATTTGTCATCTTGCCTCTGTGTGATGAGCTTATTACTTTTAGTCCATGATACATCGAAGGAAAATACGTACTGTTCGAAGTGACTCCTGGTGAAAACACAATGCTTGTGCGCTAACTAGTGTCACCTTCTCTAGTCGGTTGTTTTTGTGTTAACCTTTGTCAACTCAGTCAAGTAGAGTAAGGTGAGGGGGAAAACCTTCACAGGCACGTCAGAGATACAATAAAATACTTCTCTGCTGGAACAACCTCCTCTGCTCTCAATAAGTTGGGATCCCTATTCCGCCTCTGAAATGAATAAGTGTTATGCACAATGAAAATGAAAATGAAAAAATGAAAAGTTAAAAAAAAATAAAAAAAAATAAATAAATAAATAAAATTGAAAAATTGATAAGTCGAAAGAAGAGAAAGGCTTCCTGCGAATGGAGGTGATGCAAGTAACTCTGCTAGGGTACTGACCAGGGTCGCTGTCAGCGAATCCATGCTTGTGTTCCTATGTGACTCCACCGGGGTACTGTCCAGGCCTGCTGGCAGTTGACTCACACCAGAGATGAAACTAAGACTCTAACGACTATACTGCTTGTGCACCTATATACCCCTCAACCCCAATCGAAACAACTATGTTGTCTTGGCTTGGAATGTGTTTCAATCGACCAAGAGTCTGGTAGATGCTACACGTTACATCCAGCTAGTGTGAAGCCAAGATGAGTTGAGAACTGAACAATACTTCCGGAGGTGTTAGACTTGCTCTTCACGAACAAGGTCTATGTAGAGAGTTGGATTTCTACCAATGTGTCGCCAAGTGTTGTAGCAGCTACAACCAACCTCCAAAATTTTGCCTTAGCTTGTTTTGGAGCCTCCCTACCAACCTTACACAACACTCTGTCTTACTTCGTCAAGTACTCAAGCTTTAGTGTTTTCCTCGCACAAAGGCACCCTGTTGATCACAGTTAACCCATTCCCCTCACAGGCTGATCACCCGAACTTGGTCCAGCTGCAGGCTAAGTAGCTTCCCCTTGAAAATTGGGAATTTCTGGAGGGAAACCAGCCTTCCCTTCAGGAATTGCGCAATCCTACCAACCGACCCTCCTAATAGGATTTGCATGAATTTTCCCAGCAGAAGGTTTTTCAGCCCAGGATTTATGCAAATCTGGGCAACATTTAGCTGCTCTACCTAGAAATTGTGCAAATCTCCTGGGCAGTCAGCCCAGCTCCCAGCCAGAAATGCACATTTTTCTCCAGCAGTCGAGCAGTCTCTTGCATGTGTAGTTGAGTTGACTGGTTCCCTCCGAGACTGAGAAAAACAACTTGCATGCATGGGCTGATTCTCCCAAGGCAACATGCAAAGGCATCCCTTGTTTCATGGACCTATGTTTAGCAGTTGGAGATTACATGCAAGGAGCAATTCTGAAACCTCCCACCAAGTGTCGCTTCCCCTAGATTCATGGCATGCACGTCACAACCTCGATGTTATCAAAACTCATCAACCAGATGTTGCAGAGCTCATTCCTCACATCAACCTTGCAGCTCTGACATCCCACATCACATCTAGGAGTAGTCGGCACATTCAGCTCAACTGTTTTGGGGTAAACCCGCTTCCCATGCCTTGTGTTGCATTTCTGCCTCTTTTTGTGTTTTCAATTGTGGGAGTACTGTTTGATTTATTTCTTTGAGTGCTTGTTGTCATTTACATATATACTATCTTTTCCTAGCTATGTTTCAGTTTCGTTGCTATCTCATTATTGTCGCATGCATGAAATTGTTTTTCACGGACATTCGCCCGACCAGAAAATTGCCTCACCCATATGCATTTTGATCTGTTTGTTGAATATTTCATTCATGTTTTGCATGCACTATCAATCACTTCTGTTATCACTTAGTGTCACCATTCATTCACTGTCTTAGTTGCTTTTAGTTTTCCGTTAGCGAGTTCACCAAGGCTACATTACGCAACTTGGGGAAGGAAGGCTCACCTTGCTCTCCAGATTTGTGCATTCCTGCGCAGCACTGGCCTCGAGGACTATTTTACGCATTTATGGAGGACAGTGGATGCTTGGCCCAAGAAATTGCGCAAATCTATCCCTGGGCCAGCAGTCCTTCCCAGATGGAATTGTGCATTGCGCAATCCCAACAGTGAGCAGCCAGAATAGACTATGCATTGCTTAGTTGCAGTAGTTAGTCAGTCTCCTAGCAGCCCAAACTGTGCCTTTTGCAGTCATGTAAGTTGGTCTCCTGACCTCCCAGCCGAAATTGTGCAACCTTCATGATCATTCACCCAGGTATGTTGCAAGTCAGTTCTCATGTTCATTTTGGTTTTTCACTGACAGATTGCTTGCCTTGAGTGTGGCCATGTCTCCAGGTATTGCAAGTGTTCATCTGCCTCTCAGCAGTACAGGTACAATGGTTTCTAGGAGAGCAGAGATGAAGACACCGTTCATAGCACACTTCAAGATGCAATCGATCAAGTGTCTATGGACTTTCCTACCAACGAATACATCAAGTTGTTCGTAGACAAGCACATCAAGATATGACAGCAGCAGCAGCACAACGAGCAACATCATGAACATCAGTTGAAGATAGTATACCAAATGCAACAAATGCAAGAGGAGGGCTGATGGCAACACATAGGCGGAACAAGTTTTCAAGGTCAAGCAAGTCCATTGATGATGAAAGCAAATTTGGAGACTCCGGCTATGAAGTGGCAGTGCGACATGAAGATTGCACAAAGGCAGAAGATGGAACAAAGAAGGAGTTTCATGTGCTGAAGCAACAACTCATGAAGAACATGAAGCTGCACAGACAGACAAATGAGTTGCAACATGGACAACAACAACAATGGGTGCATCGTGCACTCACAGATGAAACTGCGCCTGTACAAGTTAAATATCCATCCTAGCAACGAACACGGAGCAGAGTGGTGAGCAGTGTTGGTGATCGCATGCAAGGGATTCAGCAGCATGCATTTCATTGTGCGCACGCATGCAATCCAATCCATTCAACACACTCACCAAGCAAGTCCAACTGGAGTTGAACATGTACTTAGGCAAGTTGATACGCATGACCACCAGCACACACTTGAATATCAGCACGGACGCTATGCATCAGTGCGTTGTCGGTTCAATCGCACCCAAGAATATCATGTGCATGTTAACAAACAAGTTGCATGAAGGGGTCAGACCAATGCACCAGTTGCAATGGAGGCAAGAGTTCGCTTTAGAAAGATGTCACCATGAGGTGCATACACACCATCACATATGACCAAGCTTGGCATCATCTCACCAACTTCACCATCACAAGCATGTCAAAGAGTTGGTCTCACCATAGCGGACCGAGTGTCAGTGATGTCTTGCAAGGCTTGCTCAAGCCATGTTTTCTCACATGAGTACATCTACATTGTAATGTTGAGTCATGTCAAGTGTAAGTCAAGTGTCAACATTTGGATGTAACAGTCATAAAGTAGGTGAAGAGTCATGAGGGTAGTTGAACTATCACAAAGGGGAATGTCAAGGGTTACCCCACACTTTACTATAAATAGTCCCTCATAACTCATTATATAGGCTTTTGGTCAGCCAAGCTTCTACTAACACTATCTTGAAGAAGGCTTGGACAATATTGTAACATGCCTTGGCTTCTCCACTGCATAGTACATCTCTTTTGAGGAGCAGGCGGATGTGGTTGTAACGTTCCACTGTTGGGGCTAGCAGGTTTACATGGATGTATTGTATGATTGTGACTTACACTTCTTTATATAATAAGAGCCAACACATTTTCTTGCATATGTTGTTATTGTAGTTGAACTGCTCTGGTTTCCTTAATGATATATGTTGTTTAACTTATGTACTTGTGCATGAACTAATTCACATGAAATTATCTGAATCTTGTTGTTAATGTGTTGATATTTTGCTAATGATGTCACTATCCCTGTCGACTGCTCTGTCGGACATCAGACAGACCTTTCACATGAACCTTGTTGTAACAACCATCGCACTCGTCTCAGACTTATCCGTGAGTGTTGTACATGTTATCTTACCTTGTTTGATGTGATTGTCGCATCTAAGTGGACTATTCCACCGGAAGCTATGCATTTCCTTTTGTGTTGTGTGTTCCTAGTCAAGTTGGAACTTATCCCTCTCAACCCAGAACTCACCTTCACCTCCTTCCCCCTTCGAAGTGTTAGAACCTCTCATACACCTTCCTTAACTCACTGCATTAGTCACACCCTTGCTACTGATAGAGTTATCTTAGTTGCCTAGGTGCGACATCGCAGTCAAGGAATTACCTTACGACCCATTGCTAGGACTCCTACACCAAACGGTCTGAAGTCTAATTTGGACTTCTTACCAGGGAGATCCCCTTGACATGTTGGCGGGTCCAACGCCGTCAACATTTCTAGTGCTAGAAGGAGGGCCTGATGATAAGTCGTGTCCTCCCATCCAGTTTTGAAGCTTTGCATATCTTTCATGGAGTCTTGCACTCTTATTCCCCTGAGGTGTTTTTCGAATCGTGAAGATGTCTCTGTCTCGGGGAAGCTTTTCGATCTCTTTTCCACTCACATGTATGATGGTGAAGGCGAAGTGGCCTGGCCTGAGCACTTACATAACTTTATTTCCATGATTCATGAGGAAGATGAGTTTTCTAACGAAAAGGCTAGTTTCCTGCTTGCATACACACTTCACAAATCTCCATTTCATTGGGTGCTCAACCTATTGGATGACACCGTGACTTCATTTGAGAACTTATGTGCTCTAATTAAAGACATGTTCTATCATTTTGCTCCAAACCATCTTGACCAGAAATTTTTACAGCAATGGAGGGTTACGCATGAATCCCTTATTGATTTTTTGCAGCACTTCCGTGACTTGCAGTTCAAGCTCTGAGGAGCCACATGAAATTTTCTTATCTTTGGGACTAGTTCGAGTTTTTCCTTAATAAATTTGCACATCCCAAGAGGAAGCTTGAGATCAAGCCTCTCTCAAAATTCTTCATTGATGGAACTGCGCAATCTCATCTAGGAGCGGGCACTGTCTCAACTGACTATACGCCTCCCTCTCATTCAACAGCTCCATCACTGCCAAGTGATGTTGAGGATCATGCTCACACACCTGTTCATCCTTCACACTCTCGCAACATCACTCCACTCAATTTTCGTGCAGATTTGGTTGTGAGTCCTTCGAGTTCATATGCATTCTTTTCTTCGACCTCCGTCTTCGCACTCAGGTGTTCCTCTGGATGATGTTGTCTTGTGTTCATCCATCCTGGACTCTTCACTTATTGTGAAAGAGGAATAACCCACTGACGGAGTTGCTATTACACAACCAACATGTGTTGTCATTCATGAAGAGTATGAGTGGGAGCTTGAACATCAACACTCGGCGAAGGATGACTCCCTTCTGTCTGAGCCCCCTCCGTTCTTTCCTAGGCTATTTGGTGAACCTGCCATCAATGATTTTGCATGTGTGAGTTCACCCACGGATGCACCCATTGTTGATCACTTGCAAGACTCACGGATGTTATTCCATCATTCAACAACGGAGAGGGTGAGTTACTAATTGAAGATCCACTTGATCCTTCATCTGTCTTTTCCGGAGACACAGAGGATGACTTTGTTCACTTTTCATCTACCCCTCTGTTTGATTCATCTGATCATGAGGATGTCGAGGAATTCATTGATTTTTCTGATCATGGCGGTCGTGATCCATTTCCTTCCTTTTTTTATCACGGTCATGAATGTATCGCAGTTGAGACACCCAAGATTGTCGAGGCACTTCAGCCTAAACTGATGGTTATGTTAGGCCCTCGCTCTCTTGGGGTTAGTCTCACTTCCAATCATGAAACCATTCAACCGCCCAAGGCTCCTCATCACTCATCTGTATGCATTGAAGATCCATCTCACACACAGATCACACCTCCTCCACTCGAACTACACGATCCCATTGCTCATTCATTGGAGGAGTCTTACATTGCAAGCACTCGTGTGCAACGCAAGTTATCTTTGTTTCTTTCGTTTGCTTGCATGTCACAGTCAAGAGTGTGCTTATGCTTCAAAGTTTCACGTAGTGTCACGCAACTCCATGATAAGTCCATGGATTGCCCATCATGCACATGCACTCACTTATGTCCTGTGGGCACTTTGAAACACGAAGTGTGGTTGTCTTCATTGTTATATCTTTCTTGTTTGTTGGTTCACACCACTGGGTTGATCGCAGACCATGCCTTCACCAAAATGGGTCTTCCAATGCTTTGATGGCTGCATTGGAAGTATCACTTTACGTGATCAGGCCCATGCACTATTAGTGTAGGAGTAGGGGTAATGTTTTCTTTCAGTTTTTTGCTTGCATGCTTGTTTGCTTACATGCTTTGTTTGGTTCTTTGTTTGCTTGCTTGTTTGCTTACTTGTTTGCTTACTTGCTTTTCTTTCACTTTCGCTTCTAATTTTGCTTTGTTTTGATGTTTGTTAGTTCGTTTGTTTTCTTTGTAGGTTAGTCTTGCATGAAACCATGTATGACTCTTGAAGCAAGCTGGGTAAAGTACAAGAGGGCTTGTACAGTTATTACTATTTGGTTATCTACCATCTTGCCTCTGTGTGATGAACTTGTTACTTTTAGTCCATGATACGTTGAAGGAAAATACATATTGTTCGATGTGAACCTTGGTGAAAACACAATGCTTGTGCGCTAACTAGTGTCACCTTCTCTAGTCGATTGTTCTTAGGTTAACCCTTGTCAGCTCAGTCAATTAGAGTAAGGTGAGGAGGAAAACCTTAACAAGCACATCAGTGATACAATAAACTAATTCTCTACTGGAACAACCTCCTCTACTCTCAATAAGTCGGGTGTTAGGATATTCCGACACATAGGATATAGTTAAGTTCAACTTGGTCTAGTATAGAGTTAGGTTAGAGTTAGGTAAAGTGTGTTTCTTTACCGTTGTACATTTTGTAACTTACAATCTGACGGTCACGATATGTAGTGATCCGACGGTTCACTCTCACCTCGGTATTACCGACACTTGATCCGTGGCTTGACACCCGATTGGTCCATGAGTTCTATTTAAAGCGCATGGAGGGTCATTGTTCGTGTAATCCGTGCATGAGAGAAGCTTATGTAAATTTTCATTCTTTGATTAATAAATTGCCTGTAGTACCCACGTTGGGACAGGCCGTGGACTGTTTCCCTCCTTGCACTCTGAGGGTTTTAACCACGTCAAAAATACTGGTGTATTGATTTGAGATCTGGTTGTGAGCGGTGTCCTTTTGGTATTCTTTCTGTGGAACTTACCCTGTAAATTCCTACATGGTATCAGAGCTATTTGAGGGCCGCGTCCGTTGGTGATCCAAATCTGAAGCCGGTAGAACTGCATGCGGCTGTCGTTTCCTAGATCTGCTGTTTCTGACTGCTTTCGGGCCGAGAGGACTGCTTTGTTGCGTTCGGAGCATCTGTTCCAGTGAGGAACCCCTTTCGTTTCACGCGAAAAGGTTTCCGGTAGCCCTAGCTGCGTCATTTTTCAGATCGGGAGGTATACAGTGTTTTTTTTGCAGTTTACTGTTATTTTCTCTCTGCTTATTTCGGTCTCAGTTTATTTAACTTTTTTTTAACCGGATCTATACCTTTCATTTCTGCGTATGCTCTTTGCCCTGCGACTCTGTGCGATCTGGGCAAATCAGAAACAGAAAGGAAGGATTTTTCTCATGCGTATGCTCTTTTCCCTGCACCTTAGTGTGATCTCGGAAAATCAGAAACATTGAGAAAAATATTTAGTTTTTCGGCTAAAGCTAACTTTGAGATTTTTTTTTTAAAATTTCTAGTTTTTTGGCTAAAGCTAACTTCGAGCCGCAAGGTTCGTTTTTCTTTGCATATTCGTGTTGGGTTTTGTGTTTTGTGTTTTGTGTTTTGTAGGGAAAAAGAGCTTTCTCAAGGCAAGCACGCAAACCAAGGCCCCCCCCCCCTCTCTCTCTCTCTCTCTCTCTCTCTCTCAAATTTTTTGTATAGATCAATTGGTTCAAAGCTATTTTAAGAGAGTAGAGGTCTTGGGTTCAAGTCTCCATTTTGTGGGGGCGGATTTTTTCATTCCCGCACATTCGCGCACTTTGCCGGCAACGTCAACAATTTTTTTTCAAAAAGCCATAACTTCTTCATCCGGAAGCCTTTTTCAGAGCCGTTTTTTTTTAAACCGCCTATTTTTTCGAGATCTATCCATTGGAACACTTACTTTCAGCATCTTCAGCTTCAGTTTTTTTTAAAATGGAAAGTCCATGCCAAGTCATTCTTGACAGCACTAACTACTTCCAATGGGTAGCCTACATGGAAGATTTACTTAGAAGTAAAGGTCTCTTCAGAATAGCCACAGACCAAGAGAAGAAACCAAAAGATGAAGACAAGGCGGCAAAATGGGAAAATAGACAAGATCAAGCACGTGGTTTGATAGGGATGTCTATTTCTCCTGATCTTAGATTCCACATTGCAGGACTTGAGACTCCTCATGAAGCATTAGAAAAACTTGCTAAAGTTTTTGGGATTAAAAATGAAATTAGAGCCCATCAACTTGAAAATGAGCTGCTTACTTTGGATCCTAATAATTTTTCTTGCATTGAAGATTTCTTGTCCAAATTCAAGACCCTTAGATATCTCTTGGAAGGTGTTAAAGTTAAGAAAGAAGATGGTAACCTTATTTATTCCATCCTTACTAAGTTGGGACCAGCCTACTCTGTATTTGTTTCCACTTTCCATTCTACAAGGGAAGCTTTCATTTGTCAAGGACAAGACTACAAGGCCCCTTCCTTTGACTCCTTTTGTGATTCCTTAATAAGAGAACAAGAAAAACTCTTACACCTTGGTCTTCTTAATCTTGGAAACTCTTCCACGAAAGCGTTAGCCGCCCAGCAGCAACCAAATTCAAAGAATCCTAAGAAGTCATATCCTCAAAAGAATGGTCCTAAACCATCTCAGCCTCAAAATGAAAGATCATTTCAGCAAAATGATAAGACCAATAAAAACAAATGGAAGAAGACTGATAGACATTGTAACTTTTGTAATCGAGATGGCCACTTAGAATCTAAATGCTTTAAGAAGATGGAAGCCTTGGAAGCCGCAATGAAGAAACATAACATCCATGTGGAGCCTACTTCAACTTCAACTTCCGGAATGGCACTTTCTGCATGTCATTGTCAATCATCTCAGTCTGGTTATGCATTAAATGTATCTTCTTCTTCTTCTCATTCTCATGAGTGGCTCATTGATTCTGGAGCCTCTTGTCACATGGCCAAAAACCAAGCCATGTTTTCTTCTTTAAATGATTGTAACACCAAAAATATATATATTGGTGATGATAGATCTCTTAATGTTGTAGGGACTGGAACTGTTCATCTAGACAATGGTCAGTTTAATGATGTATTATGTGTTCCAACCTTATCCTGCAACCTTCTATCTGTCTATCAGATAACTCATTCAGGTGAAGGTAAAATTGTTGAATTTTCACCTCATGATGTTGTAATCAAGGATCTAAAAGATCCTAAACAGATTCTAGCTACTGGTCTTGCTGATGATTCCAAAAGGTTGTATAAGTTTCACAACTTTGGGTCATCCAATCTTCCCTCAGTATTTGTTGCTCATAATGATGAAGTGAGCAAACTTTGGCATGAGCGATTTGGTCACTTAAACTATCGCTCCCTTCAGCATCTATGTAAAGAAAATATGGTGACAGGTCTTCCTATGGTATCTTGCAGAGATGGTGTTTGTTCCGGATGTGTACTCGGAAAACATCATCGGGACAGTTTTGACAAACGTGCCTCTTGGCACGCCTCAGCCCCTTTACAGCTTGTGCACAGTGATTTATGTGGTCCTCTTCCTGTTGCTTCATTCTCTGGCTGCAAGTACTTCTTAACTTTCATTGATGATTTCTCCAGACGCACTTGGGTATACTTCTTAAAACTCAAGAGCGAAGTATTTAACACTTTTTTGGCCTTCAAAGCCTTTGTTGAAAAACAATCTGGACATCAAATTCTTAAGCTAAGAACTGATAATGGTGGAGAATATGTTAAAAACACATTCATCAACTTTTGCACCGAAAATGGAATTCAAATGCAACATACTGTTCCATACACTCCACAACAAAATGGTGTAGCTGAAAGGAAAAATCGCACCTTAAAGGAAATGGCTAATTGTATGCTGCAATCTAAAGGACTCAGTCTTAGTTTTTGGGCCGAAGCAATTAATTGTGCAAATTATATAATCAATCGCACTCCTACTAAGGTTCTAGAGAATATCACTCCAGAAGAAGCTTGGAGTTCCATTAAACCAGATGTAAGTCACTTTCGTGTGTTTGGAAGTGAAGCATGGGCCCATATTCCAGATGAAAAGCATAAAGCTTTAGAACCTAAGAGTGAGAAATGTACTTTTGTTGGATATTCTGAAGATGTAAAAGGTTATAGACTTATTCCATTTAAGTCCAAAAATGTTATCATTAGAAGAGATGTAAAATTTGATGAAAATAAATCGGCCTGCGAGCCTAGTCCGGCGGATGTGCCACCTCTTCCTATCTCTTCTATTTTTGAAAACATTTCTTCTTCAGATGATGAAAGCGAGGATGATAATCCTCCCCCACCTTCTCAGGATCCTCAACTTCCAAGATGGGTCCGTGCTACTCGGGATGCAGCAGGTGATCTTGCCGGTGATCCTACAGATCAGCGACGTACACGTTCTCAGTTTGAAAGAGCCTCTTCTTTACTGGCTCAAGCTCCAGTAAATCATGATCCTGACACTTTTGCAGAAGCTTCAGGCCATCCACATTGGGAAGCAGCTATGAATGAAGAATATCATTCATTGATGACAAATGATACATGGGATCTTGTTCCTCTACCAAAGGGACGCAAACTTGTTAGATGTAAATGGGTTTACAGAACCAAGTATGGACCAGATGGGAAAGTTGATAAACATAAAGCTCGTCTCGTTGCTAAGGGCTTTTCACAGGTTGAAGGCATTGACTACACTGAAACCTTCTCCCCTGTTGCCAAAATGAACTCTATCCGCCTTGTTCTTTCCCTTGCTGCCTCTTTAAAATGGGAAGTCCATCAGATGGATGTTAAATCTGCCTTCTTGCATGGGGACTTGCAGGAAGAAATCTATATGGAACAACCCATTGGCTTCATACAAACAGACTCCAGCCTTGTTTGTCGACTTAAGAAATCCCTTTATGGCCTCAAGCAAGCTCCTCGGGCTTGGTATGCCAAAATGGATAGCTTTCTTTTAGAATCTGGCTTTTCTAGGTGTCATTCTGACAATACTGTCTACACCAAGAAAGTGGGCAACTCTCTTATCATCCTTGTTCTTTATGTTGATGATCTTATTCTTACTGGTAGTGATCCCAACCTTATAAACCATGTGAAGTCCAGCCTTAAAAGGAAATTTGAAATGACAGACTTAGGACACTTACACTATTTTCTCGGTCTTCAAGTCTTGCAATCCCAAGAGGGTATTTTCCTTTCCCAGTCCAAGTATGCTTGTGATATTCTTCGTCATTTTCACATGGAAGACTGTAAGCCAGCCCCTTCTCCCTTTCAGTCTGGAGTCAAACTTTCAGTCTCTTGTACTTCTCCTGAAGTTGATGCTACCTTATACCGTCAACTTGTCGGAAAACTCTTGTATTTAACCCATACTCGTCCTGATCTTTCCTTTGCTGTTGGCCTTGTTGCTCGTTTTATGCAAAACCCCCGTGAAAGTCATTGGAAAGCAGCTAAAAGAATACTTCGTTATGTTCGAGGTACAGTACAGTTTGGGATTCATTACAGTGCCAAAGCAGCTCCTCTGTTAGTTGGTTTCACTGATTCTGATTGGGCTGGTGACCCTGATGATCGGAAGTCTACTGCCGGTTATGTCTTCACTCTTGGTTCAGGACCTATTACATGGGCTTGTAAGAAACAGGC
Source organism: Pinus tabuliformis (assembly GCA_031772625.1). Taxonomy (NCBI): domain Eukaryota; kingdom Viridiplantae; phylum Streptophyta; class Pinopsida; order Pinales; family Pinaceae; genus Pinus; species Pinus tabuliformis. The sequence continues at coordinate 47,933,660 of CM062809.1, forward strand.
TGCCATTTCTCTTTCGTCAGCAGAAGCAGAGTATCGTGGTGCCGTGGAAGCTAGTAAGGAAGCCTTGTGGCTTCGTCAGATCCTATCAGAGTTTGGCTTTGAGCAGCAGCATCCAACCACACTTTGGTGTGATAATCAAAGTGCCATTCAGCTATGCAAAGATCCAGTCCAGCATCAGCGCAGCAAACACATTGAACTACACATGCACTTCATCAGAAAGCTCATTCATGACCATGTTCTTGAAGTGCAATATTGTCCAACAGATGATCAGGTTGCAGACATCTTCACAAAGGCTCTCACAGAGGCGAAGTTCACTAAACTTCGATATATGCTTGGAGTTCAGGAAGTTGTCACTAAGGGGGGATAGGCTCTAGTGCCTCCTTCCTTCTCCTATTGTGTCATATTTGTAAATCCTTCAATCCTATCCCAAGTTGTTCTTAAGGGGGGATGTTAGGATATTCCGACACATAGGATATAGTTAAGTTCAACTTGGTCTAGTATAGAGTTAGGTTAGAGTTAGGTAAAGTGTGTTTCTTTACCGTTGTACATTTTGTAACTTACAATCCGACGGTCACGATATGTAGTGATCCGACGGTTCACTCTCACCTCGGTATTACCGACACTTGATCCGTGGCTTGACACCCGATTGGTCCATGAGTTCTATTTAAAGCGCATGGAGGGTCATTGTTCGTGTAATCCGTGCATGAGAGAAGCTTATGTAAATTTTCATTCTTTGATTAATAAATTGCCTGTAGTACCCACGTTGGGACAGGCCGTGGACTGTTTCCCTCCTTGCACTCTGAGGGTTTTAACCATGTCAAAAATACTGGTGTATTGATTTGAGATCTGGTTGTGAGCGGTGTCCTTTTGGTATTCTTTCTGTGGAACTTACCCTGTAAATTCCTACATCGGGATCCCTCTTCCGCCTCTGAAATGAATAAGTGTTATGCACAGTGAAAATTAAAATGAAAAAATTAAAAGCTAAAAAAAATGGAAAATGGATAAGGCAAAAGAAGAGAAAGGCTTCCTGTGCAGGGAATTGATGCAAGTAACTCCGTCGGGGTACTGACCAAGATCCCTGGCAGTGAAGTCGTGCTTGTGTTCCTATGTGACTCCACTGGGGTACTGTCCAAGCCTACTGGCAGTGGAGCAACACAAGAGATGAAACTAAGACTCTCACGACTATATTGCTTGTGCACCTATATACCCCTCAACCCCAATCGAAACAATTGTGTTGCCTTGGCTTATAATGTGTGTCAATCGACCAAGAGTCCGGCAGATGCTACAACTTACATCAAGCTAGTGTGAAGCCAAGATGAGTTGAGAATTGAACAATACTTCCAGAGGTGTTAGACTTGCTCTTCACGAACAAGGTCTATGCAAAGAGCTAAATTTCTACCAGTGTTGTAGTGGCTACAACCACCCTCCAAAATTTTGCCTTAGCTTGTTTTGGAGACTCCCTACCAACCTTACATAGCACTTTGTCTTACTTCGTCAACTACTCAAGCTTAAGTGTTTTCCTCGCACAAAGGCAGCCTGTCGATCACAGTTGATCCATTCCCCTCACAGGCTGCTCACCCAGAATTGGTCCAACTGCAGGCTGAGCAGCTTCCCCTTGAAAATTGCGCATTTCTGGAGGGAAACCAGCCTTCCCTCCAAGAATTGTGCAATCCTCTCTGACATCCTATTGGGCTCTAGGATTGCACAATCCTGCCATCCAACCCTCCCAGCAGGATTTACAAATTTTCCCAGCAACAAGTTGTTCAGCCCAGGATTTGCGCAAATCTAGGTAGCATTCAGCTGCTCTACCCACCAATTGCCTAAATCTCCTGGGAATTCAGCCTAGCTCCCAGCTAGAAATGCACATTTTTCTCCAGCAGTCTAGCAGTCTCTTGCATGTGCAGCTGAGTTGATCGATTCCCTCCGGTACTAAGAAAAACAGACTTGCATGCATGGGCTAATTCTCCCAAGGTAGCATGCAAAGGCATCCCTTGTTTTAGGGATCTATGTTTAGAAGTTGGAGATTACATGTAAGGAGCAATTCTGAAACCTCTCACCGAGTGTCGCTTCCCCTAGATTCGTGGCATGCATGTTACAACCTCGATTTTATAAAAACTCATCAACTAAACGCTACAGAGCTCACTCCTCACATCAACTTTGTAGCTCTGACATCCCACATCACATCTAGGAGCAGTCTTTGGGGTAAGCTCGCTTCCCATGCCTTGTGCTGCATTTCTGTCATTTTTTGTGCTTTCTCTTGTGGGAGTATTGTTCGCTTGATTTCTTTGAGCATTTGTTGTCGTTTACATATATACTAGCTTGTCCTAGGTTTGTTTCAGTTTTCGTTGCTATCTCACTATTATCACATGCATGAATCTGTTTTGCACAGACATTTTCCCGACCAGTGAATTGCCTCACCCATATGCATGTTGATCTATTTGTTGAATCTTTCATTCATGTTTTCCATGCACTATCAGTCACTTCTGTTATCACTTAGTATCGCCGTGCATTTATTTTCTTAGTTGTTTTCAGTTGCCCGTCGGAGAGTCTGGGCCAAGGCGAGTCGAGGCCAACCTTGGCCCAGACTCTGCCTTCACCAAGGCTGCATTGCGCAATCTGGGGAAGGAAGGCTCACCTTCCTCTCCATATTTGCACATTCCTGCCCAGCACTGGCCTCCAGGACTGTTTTGCGCATTTCTGGAGGATAGTGGCTGCTTGGCCCAAGAAATTGCGCAAATTTGTCCCTGGGCTAGAAGTCCTTCCAAATTGGAATTGTGCATTATGCAATCCCAACAGTCAGCAGCCAGACTAGACTGTGCATTGCGCAGTTCCAACAGTCAGTCAATCTCCCAGCAACCTAGATTGTGCCTTGTGCAGTCTTGCAAGTTTGTCTCTCAACCTCACGACTGAAATTGTGCAACCTTCATGATCATTCACCCAGGTATGTTGCAAGTCAGTTCTGATGTTCATTTTGGTTTTGTACTGACAGATTTTTTGCCATGAGTGTTTACATGTCTCCAGGTATTTCATGTGTTCATATGCCTCTCAACAATACAGGTACAATGGTTTCCAAGAGAGCAGAAACGAAGACATCGTTCAGAGCACACTTGGGGATGCAGTCGATCAAGTGTCTAAGGACTTGCCTACCCACGAAGACATCAAGTTGTTCATAGACAAGGACATCAAGATATGACAATAGCAACATCACAGCGAGCAACATCATGAATAGCAACTGAAGACAGCATACCAAATGCAAAAAATGGAATAGGAGGGTTGTTGAAAACATGGAGGCGGAACAAGGTTGTAAGCTCAAGCAAGTCCATTGATGATGAAAGTAACTTTGGAGACTCTAGCTATGAAGTGACGGCATGACATGAATATCGCACGAAGGTAGAAGATGGAACAAAGAAGGAGTTGCATGTGCTAAAGCAGCAACTCGAGAAGAACATGAAGCTGCACAGAAAGACGAATGAGTTGCAACATGAACAAGAACAACAGTGGGCGCATCGTGCACTCACAGATGAGACTGCACCCGTACAAGTTAAAGATCCATCCCAACAGCTAACATGGAGAAAACATGGTGAGCAGTGTTGGTGATCGCATGCAAGGGGTTCAGCAGCATGCATTTCATTGTGTGCACACATGAAATCCAACCAATTCAACACACTCACCAAGGTGAAGACAAGAAGCAAGTGCAAATGGAGCTAAACATGTACTTCAGCAAGTTGATGCAAATGACCACCATCACACACTTGAATATCAACATGGACACTATGCATCAGTGTGTTTCCAGTTCAGCCACACCCAAGAAGACCATGCGCATGTTAGCAGACGAGTTGGATGAAGGTGTCGAACCAATGCACCGGTTGCAACAGATGCAAGAGTTCACTTCATTAAGATGTCACCATGAGGTGCATACACACCATCACAGACGACCAAGCTTGTTATCAGCTCACCAGCTTCACCATCACAAGCATGTCAAAGAGTTGGTCTCACCACAGCAGACCAAGTGTCAGTGATGTCTTGCAAGGCTTGCTCAAGCCATGTTGTCTCACATGAGTACATGTGCATTGTAATGTTGAGTCATGTCAAGTGTAAGTCAAGTGTCAACAGTTGGATGTAACAGTCATAGAGTAGGTGAAGAGTCATGAGCGTAGTTGAACTGTCACAAATGGGAATGTCAAGGGTTACCCCACCCTTTGCTATAAATAGTCCCTCATAACTGATTATATAGGCTTTTGGTCATCCAAGCTTCCACTAAGACTATCTTGAAGAAGGTTTGGACAGCATTGTAACGTGCCTTGGCTTCTCCACTACATGGAGCTAGTACATCTCTTTGGAGGAGCAGGTGGATGTGGTTGTAACGTTCCACTGTTGGGGGCTAGCAGGTTTACATGGATGTATTGTATGATTGTGACTTACACTTCTTTATATAATAAGATCCAACACATTTTCATGCATATGTTGTTATTGTAGTTGGACTGCTCTAGTTGTCTTAATGATGTGTTGTTTAACTTACGTACTTGTGTATGAACTGATTCACATGCAATTATATGAATCTTGTTGTTAATGTGTTGATATGTTGCTAATGATGTCAGCGTCTGTGTCGACTTCTCTTCCAGACATCAGACAGACCTTTCACATGAACCTTGCTGTAACAACCGTCACACTCGTCTCAGACTGATCCGTGAGTGTTGTACGTGTTATCTTACCTTGTATGATGTGACTGTCACATCTGAGTGGACTGCTCTTCCAGAAGCTGTGCATGTCCTTTTTTGTTGTGTGTTCCTAACCAGGTTGGGACTGATCCCTTTCAGCCTAGAACTCACCTTCACCTACTTCCCCCTTCGAAGTGTTAGAACCTCTCATACACCTTCCTTGACTCACTGCATCAGTCACACCCTTGCTACTGACAAAGTTATCTTACTTTCCTCTGTGAGACATCGCAGTTAAGGCATTACCTTACGACCCACTGCTGGACTCCTACACTAAACGGTTTGAGGTCTAATTGGGACTTCTTACCGGGGAGATCGCCTTGACATGTTGGCAGGTACAGCACCATAAACAGAAGGTTTTCATGCTCTCTTGACCATATATTCTACAGGCCAAGATGATCAAGAACTGGTAAGCCTTCCTGAGGGACTTTGTCTTGTAAACATGGGTGGGTGTTTATCAGTTGGGAAGTGCAGTGCGGATGCAATGCTGGGAGATAGAACCAGCAGCAACACGGATGCAGTCAGAGATCAAAGTGATAGAGGCTAGAGCAGTCAGATACTGAAGAGCACAAAGATGCAAAGTTTCAGTCGACAGAGGCAATAGCAGTCAGAGACTTTGATGACAGAGCAAGTGAACCGGCCAGATGTGTTGCATGGAGAACATTCCAGAGTTACAGGATCGGGTTTGAGAGGAAGCCTTTCTTGTTGAGAGGGAGTGTTGAAAAGTGTGCAACAAGAAATGCTTGTTGAGAGTGCAACAAGATGATGGAGCTTAGTGAAAAGAGTCACCTTCACTAAGTGGGCCCGCAGGCTATATTTTGGCGCAAGTCTATTTTTAGACATATGGATCATGTCTATGGATTGTAGGTTGCTGTTTATGTATGATTGGTCAAGTTGGGAAAAATAGATGGACTTCTATTTTTTATCAAAGTGTGAGTGATCACAGTGTGAGTGATCAAAGTCTATTTTTAGACTGGCTGTCAAAAATAGAAAAGTCAAATATTATTGTCTCATAATAATATTTGGACTATAAACTTGATCTTATTCTCTTGGAGCACTTCAGTTTGAGCTACAGAGGTGGCACATGCAGCTGTCAGAAGGAAATACGCTTTTCTTATGAGTTAGTTGAGTTGTTGCATGCATGACTTCAGTTAGAACTCAAGTGAGTTGATTTTAGTGGACTGGAGGTACAGTTGATGGAGTTGTGTTCAGTTTAGCTTTGTTAAACTAGTTGTATTTAGTCTAATTGATCAATAGACTAGAGATGAGTTGGGTGAATTAGTTATTAATTAATTCACAAGTTATTAACTCATAATACAACTATAGAATACATTAGTTAACTCAGTTGCATGTCAGTGCATGTTCAGTTCAACAGGGACAAGTGGTAGAGAATCAGATTGCTATCAGTTGTGACTATAGTTGTGCACCAGATCTTGCACAATCAAGGGATTGAGTATGCCAATGAGTTTGCTCACGTATTTGCCCAGTATTGTAGCCTTTGCTCACGTCCAACAAAGTGTGAGTGATTATTTTGAGGTGAAATACGAGTTTGGTAAGCCATTCTCATCAGTTCTTGAGCAGGTATTGAGCAGTGGAGGCAGGCAAGCAGTGGAATAGATTTGGAGATCAGATCTGAGCTGTATTGTGTGTAACAGGTGGAGATACTTGTGAGAAGTATTATGCTGTGTATTTTTACATGATTCAATCAATATAATATACAGATAGTGTGGGGTTTTTAGCGAGATGCTTTCCCCGGGATACATAATGTGTTTATGAGTTTGATTGATGCTTCTATGTGTGCCTGTGAATGTTTCTGCTTCTGTAAATTGATGATCAACGTAGAGGAGGTTATGTATTATGCATGTTCCACTTATAAGTGTATAATCAGGATAATCTCTGTGAATATGTGTCATATTATTCAAAATTTCTACACACTGGTCAATGTCATAGTTTGTTCATCTATATGTGAGACAATCCAGTTGATGATGTTTGCACATGGGAAGGCGGGATACCTTCATGCAACCTTGTATAACCCTGACTGCTAGATACTAACATATACCTGTCATTCTTCCAGATCTTCCTCAAAGTATTTTGCAAAAATGTCTTTGATCTGTTGCCATGTTAGTGTTGTTCCCTTCTCAATAAACAACTGAGTATCTGCATACACTAATAGATCAACTGATATCCGCTCAACTTCTTCCCTAGTACTGCTTTCTGCAGTTTCCTTTGATGCAGATCTCTTCGATGCCATGTTAATTGTTACTACTAGAGAGATTCTCAACAACTGTTGTACCTGTGGGACAGAGAGGACACTCGTGGGTAGCAAATGTCAGATTAAAAGAAAAAGAACTTCAAGCCAAGTTCAAGCAACAAGTCAAGCTCTTGATTTGGAGGATTGCAAAATTTTGATTGATAGGGGTGACTGACTAATTGTGGGAACTGCACACTCCGCAGTCCTAGCAGTCAAGGTGGATGCCGGATGACTGGAACTGGGCAATGCGTAGTTCAGTGAGGGCTAAGGCCTAGGATAGATTACGGATGTGCATTCTCAGTGTCCAAGATGGGAGGCCGGCTCCTGGAACTACACAATGCACAGTTGGAGCCAACCCAGGTTGTGCTCTGCGCAATTCTAGAGGCTTAAGTCTCCAGATTGCGCAATGCAAGCTGGACATAGTGAGATATGAGCATGGGAACCTAGGTCTACCCAAGGGAGTGTGAAAAACAAGAAGATCTGAAAGATAGCATGAATCTGAGTGCAAACCTAATTAAGTGTAGATGCATGCATGTGAATCAAGTGCAGAAATTGATCAAATGGAAGGAAAACGAAGCATGTGAGGAAAGTCATTGCAATGGCGACCGTTGGTGAAAAAACAGGAAAACTCATGCGACACTTGGAAAAGGAAATCTATAACTTGAAAAAACACTTCTACAAGTTAAAACATGTTAAAATGCCAGCAACCATGTAGAGAAATAAGTGAAAAAACACTCACACAAGTCAAACAACAAAAAGCGACAGAAAAAGCGCAAAAGACAAAAAAAAGCAAAACTTACCCAGAAAAGAGACGAGGATCGCACCGAAGTCTCCTTGATATCCTTGGGCATGACAAAGATCCAAGATCGAATGTGAAAATGAGCTCTAGTAGCGTCAATTAAATAGAGTTGGACAAATTAGGGTTTATGATACGCATGCCTAAAATCAAGGAGAAAGCGACACTTGTCGGAATTTTCTAAAAATGGCACAAATGTCTCATTCGGGATGCTAAAAACATATCCCTATTTTTTAGGGATGATTTTTTCTTTTTTTCGTTTTTCTTTTTCTATGGAAACTTTCCATGCACACTGCCGGGAAAGACAACCTAGTTTCGAGAACTGGACAACTTTCCAGCTCAGTGCACTACGTAGTTTCCAATCTCAATGAGGGTTATGCAATTTCTAACCTCAGTGTTGGGTTGCCCCTCATGACTACGCATTTTCTAAGATCAAGGCTCACTAGCATTTGGGACTGTGCAATTCCCAACAACAAGGCTAGTTGCCCTCAAGAATTGCGCAATTTCTGGGGCAAGCCCAGAACTACTATGGGACCAAGTTAGGAGATCAGCTTGTGAGTTAGAAAATCAAACAGGCAAGCAAACACAAGCCAAACTGAAAGAATAAGTCTTAGTTGAAGCACGAATACCTGAATCAGTGTGAAATGAGTTGTTGAGCTTAATAAGAAAGGCTCCAAAATCGAAGCGTGGGAAAAATTTTGGATGGATGTTGTAGCCGGTACAACATTGGCAACACACTAGTAGAACTCCAGCTCTCTGTATGGACCATAGTGCAAAGCGATTCTAACTCTTCCAAAATTATTTTTCAAATATTCAATTATCATAGCTTATTCACTTAGCTTGAGTTAAATATGTAGTCCCCACCATTATCTTTATCAGTGACACACATACCAATTCAAGTCAAACTGTGTTGTTTCGAATGGGTATGAGGGGTATATAAATGCACAAGTAAAATAGAATGTTAGAGTTTTAGTTTCATCTCTTGTGTTACTTCATTGCCAACAGGCCTGGACAGTACCCAAGTGGAGTCAATTCAGGAACACAAGCATTACTCCGCTCCCAAGGAGCGTGGACAGTACCCCAGCAGAGTTACTTGCTTCACCTCTCTGCGCAGGAAGTCTTTCTCTTCTTTCGCCCTTTATTTCATTTATTATTTGTTCAAAGAACTATGCATAACAACTTATTTATTTCATGATGCGAAAGAGGGATCTCGACTTATTGAGAGTAGAAGAGGTTGTTCCTTCAGAGAATTATATTTATATATAACTCTGACATACTTGTTAACGTTTTCCCCCTCTCCTTAATCTACTCGACGTAGTTGACAAGGGTTAACCGAAAATAGAAGATCAATTAGAGTAGGCAGTACTACTTAAGAGTGCAAGCATCATGATTTGACCATGACTCTCTCTGAAAGGAACGTATTTTCCATCAGGGTATCATCGACTAGAAAAAATGAAAGATTGAGATAAAGAGAGGGAATAGGTAGATAACCAAGTGTTTATAGTAGTACAAGTTCCTCGTGGACTTCACCCTACTTGTCTAAGAAGCCAAACACGGTTTCATGCGAAAGCTAGCCTACAAGTGAAAAAGCAAACAAGCAAAGGAAAGAAGCGGGAAAATCAAACAAAGTAAAGTGAATCAATAAACAAACAAGAAAAGCAAAACTGCTCCTAATCCTAACCTAAGAATAACATGGGCCAATTCACATAAAGTGATATTTCCAATGCAGCCATCAGTGCATTGGTTGGCCCATGTAAGCGAGAGCATAAATGTCAAGAAAGATATACAAGCAAACCAACAAGCAAGAAAGATAAAACAATGCAAACCAGAATGTTCGAAGCTTGAATGCATCTGCATAAAAGTAAAAACGAAAAGCACATTAAAGGCACTCTATGGATATACCATGGTGTCCTAACACATTGTGAGTGGAAGACAAGCATGTACACACTTTGGAATTTGAAAAATGAGAAAAAATGAAGAAAGAAGAAAACTTTCGTTTTGCTACAATGCTTGCTATGTACGACGACTCCAATGATCGAGCGATAAGATCATGTGATACAAATGGAGGATGTGAAAAATGTAAGATATATTGATTTTCAATGTGAGAAATAGAGTGATGAGGAGGCTAGAGAGATTTAACACATTTCTGATCTGAAGTGGAACTGACCTCAAGACTACGAGAACCTGACATAACCATCATCTCAGGCTGAAGTGCCTTGATAGCTTCGGGAGGTCCCAATTCATCAGAAGATGGATCATCAAAGATCGGTGGATTAGAAAGATTAAAAGTGGACAAATCAAAATAGTCATAGAATGAATGAATGAAAAGATCACAACATCCACGATCAGAAAGTTCAAGATCACGAACAGAGCCATCCACACGATCTGACAAATCATAAAGAGGGGATGATGAAAAATAATAAATTTCACCCTCTATGTTTCTGGAAAGATAAGATTGGAGACTGGTAGGATCAAAGAAGATAGATTTTTCCTATTCACATTCAAATGAAAAACTAACATTCCACAGCTTCTATGAATGATCAGAAATAGAAACATCTGAACATGAATTTTGACAATATGGAAAATAAATGACAGAATCGTGGAAGATGTCAGGATAAAGCAGACGAGGTGCAGACAGAAGGAGATCATCCTTCACCGCAAGTTCTTGTTCAGACTCCCACACATACTCATAAAGAATGATATCGCAGGTTGGTTGTTCAACACCAACTCCATCCAGAAGTTGATCCCCGTGAACATCACAAGAGATATTTTAGGCAAATGTTCACAACAAACCAAAATCTAAAGGATCAGAGGGACTAAAGGACAGAGGATGAGGAGATAACACTTCAACACAACCATTGGAGTTACAGTCCAAATCTACGCAGAAATCCTAAGTAAGTGGGTTAGGAGGAGATGGTGACATACCAACAGGTGGACTCCCAACTTCTCCCACCTCTACCTGCGGAAATAGAGTTGTTTGATGAGAAAGGAACGGAGGGTCACTTGGAGCAGAAACCGTGTCTGTCTCAAATTTAGAAGCTCTAACACCAAGGTATGTTGGGAGAGGTTTGAAAGATTCTAACTCATGTGGATTTTGAGAATCGTGAACAAGATATTTAAATATTTCATCCAAAAATTCCCAGTCAACTTCATCTTCAAGAAATTCAAAACAATAATGAACGAAATGATCATAAAAATCTTGAAGAGATTCGTCAGGTAATTTTCGCAATTTTAAAAGTATGCTATTAAGGGCTTTACGGTCATAAAGAATGAAAGCACGACATGATTCACTAAAAAACTGCTTTAAAGAGTGTATAGAGGTTGCAGGCAATGTGTGACACCATTTCTTTGTGCGCCCTTCGAACGTGAGAGCAAATAACCCATAGGAAGCATCCTTGACTAGATGTCATGCCTTTCACAGAAACCAAGAAAAGCAATTGCATGCCTAAGCAAGGTTATTCTACCCTCGCCATTGAACTTAATTTTGGACATGTCATTTAAAATGCTCGCCAACACTTCAAAATGTGTAGAGTTAGAAAAATATGTCGGGGTTATGATTTGGGAAGAAGTCATGAATATGTGCAGAAATTCAAAACAGACTTCAAGGGCTCAGCTTGTCATCTACCCCTCCTTCTAGCGCCATAAATTTTGACAGTATTGGACCCGCCAACATTTAGGGGATCTCCCTGGTATGAAGTCTCAACTAGACCTCACATTGTTTGGAGTAGGAGTCCCAACAGTGGGTGGTAGTGTAATTCCTTGACCGCAGAAACACACAAAGGAAAGTATGATAACTTTGGGTGAGAGAAAGTGTGTGACCCTACGGGAGAGTCAAGTGTGATGGATGGGGGATTCCAACACATGAATGGAAAAGGAAGTGTGCCCCTTGGAAGCCTGTAATAGTACACATCTTGAAAGGGACACACAAGCAAAATGACATCAAAAACTAAGATGCAAAATAGTCGACAAATTAAAGTGATGAGTTAATCCAACAACACACATTCAACAAGATTCATACAAATGCATACAAAGTAGTTCATAACAATATGCGTAAGTTAAATAACATACATTACCAATACAACAAGAATAGTCCTACTACATTAACAACATATGCATGAAAGTGTTTTGGCTCTGATTTTATTATTATAAGTGAAAGTTCCATCCATACATATACCATTGACGACCACTAGCCCCAATAGTGGAACATTACAGTCGACAACACCTGCTGCTCCAAAGAAGTATACTCGCTCTATGCTATGGAATAGCCAAAGCTCTTCACAATACTCCCAAGACTTTTCTAAGCCTAAGCCTAGCCAAAAGCTTGGCTCCCAAAAGCATGTTACATGAGTTATGAGGTTCTATTTATAACAAGAGGGGGGTGACTCTTCAACTCCCCCTTTGTGACCTTTGGCCTGCCCTCATGAATCTTCAACTTCTTCACAAAATGACAAATTACATTACATGGTGACCTTTCATATTCCAATATTGACACTTGCAATTTCACTTGCAATATAATTACAAATAATATTACATTTTCCACATGTACCCATATACGACAAAATAGGTTAGAGACATCATAACAAGACACAACACTATGATTTTGGAGTTTGGGGAAAGTCAAGCTCAGCAACCTCCACTTGCCACTTCTCGGTCACATATTGGTACCAAGATTGGTATTATGCAATGGTGTCCCCAAACTTCTTAATGGTGTCTTTCTGAATGTGGACTCTAGCCTCCATGGCATCTGGGTATATCATCTTGAAACCTATATCCAACTCATTCTGAAGCTTGGGAACCATTGCCTTGACCTTGATAGGGCCACCGATGCACTTCTGCATGTTTTGTGCGTTCAACTCTAAGTCTTCCTTGGTGGCTTCTTGTCTAAGCTACTCCAAGTACTCATCAATCTCCAGCCAGACCGAGTTCTTGGTTTTAGCATCAGTGAGGAAACTGATTGACGAGATTCGGTGTTTTCTCACCATGACTTTCAAACTATTATACAACCACACATATAAGGCTTGTGTGTTGCCGATGAATGAAGCGAGCTACTCGTTGTTCTGAATCAACATTCGAACCTTCGCTTTATCCAACTCTACTTATGGCTTCATCTTCTTTACTAAGTCAAATGAGGCCCCTTTGTACCACATTGTCCACTCTTGTACATGGGCAATGGAAGCATGTATGTTTTTGAGAGTTTTATCAAATTATTTGCTTCACTACTTTATGCACTATGATGAATCCGTCATAGAGCTTTTGCATGGTTTCTCCAAGTGATGATACTTCAGAAAGTATCGCTGCCCTCATCTCCACTAATGTGGAAACTCCATTATGTATTTGTTCTGCCTCTTGCCTAGCAATCTGCAAGTTCTTTTCCAGTTGTTCATTCTCGGTCGTCAGATACTTAACATTTGAGCTTGTTTCTCCTGCACAGGCCACGTTGGCTTCGACAATGGCAGATGGATGTTTCCTGGTGTCTGACACTATCACCCTTTCCTTGATGAATGTAAGTGATGCGTGATTATTCAAAAAGTTCTTCCTCCGTGCATGTAAAATCCTCTTCTAGAACTCATCAAATGAAGCATTGTACACATCCATGGTTAGATCATCATCAAGGCGAAAAAAAATTTGCTTGCTCGCTTGGGACTGGATCTGCAACTAGAGGTGGTGGAGACTGAGGGATGACTTGTGGTGCTCTCGACATTATGTCAACATCTTCATTCTGTGGATCCTATTCCACCTCCATTTCTATCACTTCAATCAAATGCTCAATCTTCTGAGCAAGCTCTTGATCTTGCATCTGCTCACCTTCCTCCTCTGTTGCTAGATGTTCCAACTCTTCAACCATTATTGGCATTGTTTCTTTTGTCATCGCACCTTGCCTTTGTTCTTCTTCCTGCTTCTGCTTCTCTTATTGTTCTCTTACCCTCAACTCATGTTCTTCCTTTAGCTTCTTCTCTATCTCCTATAGCTTCAGTTTTGCTTCCTGCAACCTCTTCTTTTCTCTCTTCCTCCGCTCTGCTCTCCTGGTCTGTTGCTCCCTCTTTGCTTCTACTACTAAATTTTCCTTCTCGAGGATAGGATCTGCCTTCTTTTTGCATATTTTCTCTCCATCTTGATTGTCAATAATCTTCCTCTTTCCATTTTCCTGCACTGGATTGATGCCTTCTGCTATTGTTATTGTTGCTTCCGGAGTTGCCATTGTCTTTAGAGCATACTTCCAAGTTCCCGCTATACTGATCAGATCATTGGATCTGGAGGCATTGTAGCAGTACCTCCAAGAGTCCTCCTCTAGCCAATGAAATGTCTCGTTGATCCATGAAAGGTAAACTTGCATACAACAATCCTTGCAAATAATGTGAGGATCATACAGATTAAAATCCTTGGTGCAGAACTCGAGTTTCACTATGTCCTTAGCCTTGGCATCTGCATCTTTCAAGCTCTTAATCTCATATAATCCGATCCACAAAGGAAGAGTAAGCCATGGCACTTTCTTCTTCCTATGGAGTCTTGTTGACAACCCTGTAGCGAGGTGGTATGATACTTCTTGCATGATCAGTTTATCAGTGGCATACCTTGGTAACTGTTGATGATGTTGGACCCACCAACATGTACGGGGATATCCCCGGTAAGAAGTCCCAATTAGACCTTAGATCATTTGGAGTAGGAGTCCCAGCAGTGGGTCGTATGGTAATTCCTTGACCGCGATTTCGCACAGAGGCAAGTAAGATGCCTTTGTTGGTAGCAAGGGTGTGACAACTGCAGTAAGACAAGGAAGGTGCATGAGAGGTTCTAACACACTGAGGGTGAGGTGAGTGTGCCCCTTGGAAACCTGTGATAACACTCGGCTTGGAAGGGAACACACGAGCAAAGATACATCACAACATGGAAGGCAAGTTAGCAAGCAATCCAAAGTGATGGTTAAACCAGCAGTGCATTTCAGAAAGATTCGTACATACTTATACATAATAGTCTATACATGCATGCGTAAGAAAGCAAATACATATATCATTTGGAGTAAATCAAATAGCATAGAATACAACACAACATATGCATGAAACATGTTGGCTCTTGTTATATTATGAAGTGTAAGTTTCGGTCATACAATACATCCATGTCCAACCACTAGTTCCAATAGTGGAACGTTACAGCCACAACTGCCTGCTCCTCCAAAGAGATGTACTAGCTCTGTGTAGTGGAGAAGCCAAGGCTCGTTACAATAATGTCCAAGCTTTCTCTAAGATACTCCTATCGAAGCTTGGCTGAACAAAAGCCTTTACAATGAGTTATGAGGTTCTATTTATAGCAAAGGATGAGGTGAACCTTGACATTCCCCTTTGTGATAGTTCATCTACCCTCATGACTCTTCATCTACTCTATGATTGTTACATCCAACTATTGACACTTTAACTCCCACTTGACACGACGTTACATTACAATGCACATGTGTTCATGTGAGACAAAATGGCTTGAGCAAGCCATGCAAGACATCACTGATATTGATCCGGATCTTGGGAGGAGGCCCCCAAGATCTAAAAGATTGAAATGGATCTTGGGAGGAGAGATCCCCAAGATCTGAAAACTTGCATTGCCAGAAGAAAAATAGGAGAATGCCCAATAAACAAACCACAAAGAAACTTTTTATTAAAACCCACTGATCTACATTTAAACATGAATGCAACAAAATACAGAGATAACCATATACACAAAGATGCAGCGGAAGTAATACTTCATCTCATTAATGGAAAATATTGAAATATGCTTACAACCAGAAATGGAAATAAACCATCTAGGGCGATGATAGCTTATCTCTAAGAAGAGATGTGGTCGCTACATGCCTCTGAACTGTAAAGGCTACATTGTGGCGGAAAATCTGTCCTTTTACAAAATGTGACTTGTTACTTATAGTATTTTTCAGTTACAATACCATGGGTCAATTCCATGGGTGAATGAATACCATGGGTGGATTTTACAATACCACGGGCGGATGCCATTTACAATACCATGGGTAATTCCATGGGTCAATGAATAATATGGGTGGATGAGTACCATGGGTTGATGCCATTTTCCATTCAAATAATTCCTCCCTCCTTAAGAAGCAATGGTCCCCATTGCGTAAAGTTCCCTCCTGCAAAGCCTTTGTTGAATATGAAGAGCCACTAAAGATAAGGGTTTTATGTGGTTAACCCAAAACCCTGATAAACAAAGATCCGAGGATAGAGATACCCTGTAATGCTTGTGACCAACTGTGATGCTAACAGTGTGCGGCCTAGCAAATGGACTTTGATGACAAGGATTTTGTGCGGTTGACCCATAACCGTGATGTTGGTTGTTGATGAAGTAGCAGGTGCCTACATAGCCTGGGGTGGGAGGACACATCTCCAAATAACCCAAGCTGAATTCTGCTATGCTGAAACTGATGAATGTGAAGCAAGTGCCTACTAAAGTGGGGTGGGAGGGCACGTCTCCAATGGGAACCCACTCTGAATGTTGCTCCAAAATTAAAATGGACATAACTCGACCAATATAACTTAGAATATTTATTATAATCTGTTTTTAGAAGCAGAAGGATCATTTTGCATCTTCCCATGGGTTGGAAATCCTTATCTGGACACTCTGAGATCTCAGATTCTTGCTGCAACAGTTCCGTCGTCACAAAAATCTGATAAAATAGCTGATTTTAAATCAGCGATATCTCCCACATCTGAACTCCGATTCGACCCTTCTTTTTTTTTGAAATTGGGTGATTTTTCAAGAGGAATCCAGATCTGGTATTTGTTTTTGTAAATTTTGTACCAAATGTTTCAGATCTGATCTGAAAAGTCGCCGCCCATGGAATCATAACCTGCTCTGATACCACTGATCCGGATCTTGGGAGGAGGCCCCCAAGATCTAAAAGATTGAAATGGATCTTGGGAGGAGAGACCCCCAAGATCTGAAAACTTGAATTGCCAGAAGAAAAAAAGAGGAAAATGCCCAATAAACAAAACCACAAAGCAACTTTTTATTAAAACCCACTGATCTGGATTTAAACGGGAACGCAACAAATTACTGAGATAACCATAAAGACAAATATGCAACGGAAATAATACTTCATTTCATTACTGTAAAATACTGAAATATGCTTACAAACAGAAGTGGAAATAAACCAGCTAGGGCAATGGTAGCTTATCTCTGAGAAGAGATGTGGCGGCTACATGCCTCTGAACTGTAAAGGCTACATTGTGGCGGACAACCTGTCCTTTTACAAAATTTGGCTTGTTACTTATAGTATTTTTCAGTTACAGTACCACGGGTCAATTCCATGGGTGAATGAATACCATGGGTGGATTTTACAATACCACGGGCAGATGCCATTTACAATACCATGGGTAAATTCCATGGGTCGATGAATAATATGGGTGGATGAGTACCATGGGTTCATGCCATTTTCCATTCGGATCATTCCTCCCTCCTTAAGAAGCAATGGTCCCCATTGCGTAAAGTTCCCTCCTGCGAAGCCTTTGTGGAATATGAAGAGCCACTGAAGATAATGGCTTTATGTGGTTAACCCAAAACCCTGATAAACGAAGATCCGAGGATAGAGATACCCTGTAATGCTTGTGACCAACCGTGATTCTGACAGTGTGCGGCCTAGCAAATGGACTTCGATGACAAGGATTTTATGCGGTTGACCCATAACCATGATGTTGGTTGCTGATGAAGTAGCAGGTACCTACATAGCCTAGGGTGGGAGGACACATCTCCAAATAACCCAAGCTGAATTCTGTTATGCTGAAACTGATGAATGTGAAGCAAGTGCCTACTAAAGTGGGGTGAGAGGGCACGTCTCCAATGGGAACCCACTCTGAATGCTGCTCCAAAATTAAAATGGACATAACTCGACCAATATAACTTAGAATATTTATTATAATCTGTTTTTAGAAGCAGAAGGATCATTTTGCATCTTCCCATGAGTTGGAAATCCTTATCTGGACACTCTGAGATCTCAGATTCTTGCTGCAACAGTTCCGCCGTCACAAAAATTCTGATAAAATAGTTGATTTTAAATCAGCGATATCTCCCACATCCGAACTCCGATTCGACCCATTTTTTTTTTGAAATTGGGTGATTTTTTGAGAGGAATCCAGATCTGGTATTTGT
Organism: Pinus tabuliformis; assembly: GCA_031772625.1. NCBI lineage: Eukaryota > Viridiplantae > Streptophyta > Pinopsida > Pinales > Pinaceae > Pinus > Pinus tabuliformis. The sequence goes on from CM062809.1 coordinate 47,951,562, forward strand.
TTTTGTAAATTTTGTACCAAATGTTTCAGATCTGATCTGAAAAGTCGCCGCCCATGGAATCATAACCTGCTCTGATACCACTGATCCGGATCTTGGGAGGAGGCCCCCAAGATCTAAAAGATTGAAATGGATCTTGGGAGGAGAGACCCCCAAGATATGAAAACTTGAATTTCCAGAAGAAAAAAAGAGGAAAATGCCCAATAAACAAAACCACAGAGCAACTTTTTATTAAAAACCCACTGATCTGGATTTAAACGGGAACGGAACAAATTACTGAGATAACCATAAAGACAGATATGCAACGGAAATAATACTTCATTTCATTATTGTAAAATACTGAAATATGCTTACAAACAGAAATGGAAATAAACCAGCTAGGGCGATGGTAGCTTATCTCTGAGAAGAGATGTGGCGGCTACATGCCTCTGAACTGTAAAGGCTACATTGTGGCAGACAACCTGTCCTTTTACAAAATTTGGCTTGTTACTTATAGTATTTTTCAGTTACAATACCATGGGTCAAATCCATGGGTGAATGAATACCATGGGTGGATTTTACAATACCACGGGCGGATGCCATTTACAATACCATGGGTAAATTCCATGGGTCGATGAATAATATGGGTGGATGAGTACCATGGGTTGATGCCATTTTCCATTCGGATCAGATACTCAGTCCGTTGTGGTGAGACCAACTCTTTGACATGCTTGTGATGGCGAAGGTGGTGAGCTGATGCCAAGTCTAGTTGTCCGTGATGGTGTGCATGCACCCCATGGTGACATCTTGCCGAATTGAACTCTTACCTCCATTTCATCTGGGTGCCTTAGTGTGGCTCCTTCATCCAACTCGTCGGCTAGCATGTGCATGGTCTTCTTGGTGCAACTAAACTGGAAACACACTGATGCATAGTGTCCGTGTTAATCTTCTAGTGTGTGTTGGTAGTCATGCGCATCAACTGTCAACTACATGCTTAGCTCCAATCAGACTTGCTTCTTGTCTTCTCCGTGGTGGGCATGCTGAATGGGTTGGATCGCATGCATGCTACTGAAGACCTTGCATGTGATCAACAACACTGCTCACCATGTTTGCTCCATGCCAGCTGTTGGGATGGATCTATAACTTGTATAAGCGCAGTTTCGTCATTGACTGCATGTTGCGCCCCCTGTTGTTCTTGTTCCTGTTGCAACTCATTTGCTTGTCTGTGAAACTCATATTCTTCCTTGAGTTGTTGCTTCAGCACATGAAACTCCTTCTTTGTTCCATTCTTTATCTTCGTGTGACCGTGCCATCACCTCATAGCCTGAGTCTAAAGTTGCTTTCATCATTAGTGGATCTGCTTGAATTTTCAACTTTGTTCTACCTCCGTGTTGTCAACAATCTTCCTCTTACATTCATTGCATCTAATATGCAACCTTCAACTGTTGTTCATGATGCTGCTCGTTGTGATGTTGCTATCATCATATCTTGATGTTCTTGTCTACGAACAACTTGATGTACTCATGAGTAGGCAAGCTCATAGACACTTGATCGACTACATCCCCAAGTGTGCTCTCAATGGTGTCTTTGACTCTGCTCTCCTGGAAACCATTGTACCTGTGTTGTTGAGAGGGAGATGAAAACCTATGATACCTAGAGACATGGAAACACTCATGGCAAGTAATCTATCAGTCGAAAAGCAAAATGAACTTGAGAACTGACTTACAACATACCTGTGTGACTGATCATGAAGGTCGCGCAATTTCCATCGGGAGGCCATGAGACTCACTGCCAAGTCTGCGCAAGGCACAGTCTGGGCTGCTGGGAGGCTGACTAATTGTTGGAACTACGCAATGCACAATCCAGTATGGCCGTTGACTGCTGGAATTGCGTAATGCATAATCTCAACTGGCAATGGTTGCGGGCTCAGTGACTGCATTACGCAATTTTCTGGGCCAGCAGTCATTGTCCCTCAGAATTGTGCAATGCAAGACTGGAGGACAGTCACTAGGCAGAAATGTGCATTTCCTGAGAGGAAGACAGAGCCTTCCCTCTCAAGATTGTGCAATGCTGTCTTGGTGAGGTGAAGTCTGGGCCAAGGCTTCCCAGACTTGCCGACAGGTAGCTAAACGTGAATGTGGAATCGAATGCATGGTGATACTGAGTGTAAGCATAAGAGAAAGATAATGCATGCAAGCAGTGAATGACAGATTCAGAAAATGGAACAATATGCATGTGGGTGAGGCAAGTCGCTAAATCGCCCACCGTTCGTAAAAAAATGTTTCATGCATGTGACAACAGTGACATGTTAATGAAAACTTAAATGGTGCTAGTACAAGCTAGTATGTATCAAAATGACAGCAAGCACTCACTGAAATCAAGCAGACAACATTCATACAAAATGAAACACAAAAAGTGCCAGAAATGCAACAGAAGACATGGAAAACGGGCTTAGCCCAAAACAGTTGAGTTGAATGTGCCGACAGCTCCTAGATGCAATGTGGAATGTCAGAACTGCAAGATTGATGTGAGGAATGAGCTCTGCAGCATCTGTTTGATGAGTTTTGATAAAATCGAGGTTTTGACGTGTATGCCACAAATCTAGGAAAGCAACACCTGGTGGGAGTTTTTGAAATGATCCTTGCATGTAACATCCAACTACCAAAAATAGATCCCTAAAACAAGGGATGCCTTTGCATGTTTCCTTGGGAGAAGCAGCCCATGCATGCAAGTCTATTTTCCTCAGTCCCGGAGGGAACTGGTCAACTCATCTGCACATGTAAGAGGTTGCTCAATTGTTGGGAGAAAATGCGCATTTCTGGTTGCGAGTTGGGTTGGTTGCTTACAAGATTTGTGTAATTTCTAGGCAGAGCAGATGACTGCTACCAAGATTTGCGCAAATTCTGAGCTGAGCAGCCCAGCTAGGAAGGATTGCGCAATTTTCTGGGTGGAGCTTGCTCAGCAGAATTGCACAATTCTAGGGCCTAGCGGGTTGCGAGTCAAGATTGAGAAATTTCTGGAGGGAAGGTTGGTTTCCCTCTAGATTTTCGCAAATTCTTGAAGGAGCTACCCAGCCTGTTGTTGGACCAATTTCGGATGAACAGCCTTTGAGGGGAATGCATCAAGGTTTGATCGACATGTTGTCATTCCGCAAGAAAATCACTGGAGCTTGTGTACTTGACGAAGCAAGACATGTTGCTGTGAAGGTTGGTAGGGAGGCTCCAAAACAAGCTAAGGAAAAATTTTCGAGGGTGGTTGTAGCCGCTACAACACTTGGCAAAACACTGGTAGAACTCCAGCTCTCTGAATGGACCTTGTTCGTGAAAAGCAAGTCTAACACCTCTGGAAGTATTGTTTAGTTCTCAGTTCATCTTGGTTTCACACTAACTTGATTGTAAGATGTAGCATCCGCCAAGCTCTTGGTCGATTGACACACATTCCAAGCAAAGACAACACAGCTATTTTGATTGGGGTCGAGGGGTATATTGTTGCACAAGCAGTATAGTCGTCGGAGTCTTAGTTTCATCTCTGGTGTTGCTTTGCTACTAGTAGGCCTGGACAGTATCCCAGCAGAGTCGCATAGGAACACAAGCATGGCTCTGATGCCAGCGAGCCTAGTCAGTACCCCGACGGAGTTACTTGCATCACCTCTCTGCTTAGGAAGCCTTTCTCTTCTTTTTCCTTATTCATTTTTCATTTTTTAAAACTTTTTTCACTTTTTCATTTTTTCATTTTTTCATTTTTCATATTCATAACTGTTCATAGAACTTATTCATTTTAGAGGTGGAAGAGGGATCCCGACTTATTGAGATTAGAAGAGGTTGTTCCTGCAGAGAAGTATTTTATTATACCTCTGACGTGCCTGTTAATTTTTTCCCTTCCCCCTCACCTTACTTTACTTGACTGAGCTGACAAAGGTTAACCCAAAAACAAATTACTAGAGTAGTTGATACTAGTTAGTGCACAAGCATTGTGTTTTCACGAAGGTTCACTTTGAACAGTATGTATTTCCCATTGATGTATCATGGATCGAAGACAACAAGTTCTTACATAAGAGAGCGGACAACAGATAACCAAATTTTGATAGTTGTACAAGTCCTCTCGTACTTTACCTATCTTGTTTCAAGAGTCATACATGGTTTCATGCGAAACTAACCTACAAACAAAACAAGCAAACAAACAACAAAGCAAAGCAGAAGCAGAAGAGAAAGCGAAAGCAAAGTGAGTAAGCAAACAAGCAAGCAAGTGAACAAACTAACAAGCATGCAAGCAAAGAGACTGAAAGCAAACACTACTCCTACTCCTAAGCTAATGGTGCATGGGCCATGTCACATGAAGTGATACTTCCAATGTAGCCACCGGTGCATTGGTTGACCCATGTTGGTGAAGGCATGGTTTGTGAACAAGACAGCTATGCGAACCAGCAAACAAGAAAGATATAACAGTGAAGACAAACACACTCCGAGTTTACAAGTGACCACAAAATAGAGATGAGTGAAAGTGCATGACATGCACTCTGTGGAGCTGCCATGGTGTTGTGCTACACTGCATGTAGATGTTGAGTGTGTGCATTCTCTTGACTGTGACATGCAAGAAAATGTGAGAAAGGTAGACCACTTATGTTGTGCATGTGTGCTTGCTGTGTAAGATTCCTCCAATGCATGAGCGATGGGATCGTGTAGTTCAAGTGGAGGAAGAGAAATTTGGGTGTTTGGTTGATCTTCAATGCAAAGCAAAGAGTGATGAGGAGCCTTGATTGTTTCAACAATTTCCTAACCAGAAGTGAAACCAACCTCAGGACAGTGAGGGCCTAACATAACCATCAGCTCGGGCTGAAGTGCCTCGACAGTCTACGGGGTTTTGACTTTGTTGATAGATAGATCATCGTAGACCAGTGTCTTAGACAAATTAACAACGATTGAATTAACATAGTGATCGGATGAGGAAGTGAATCGATCACAACAACAAAGATCAGAAAATTCAGGATGTTGGCTAGCATCCTCATGATTTTATGAATTGGGCAGAGGGGTAGATGAGAATCAAAGATGTTCACCCTCTTTGTTTTCAGGAAAGATAGATGACATATTGGATGGATTTTCCAAGGAAGATGTGTCCTCTCCACACTATAATGATAGACTGACATCCGACGTGTCCTGTGAATGATCGGAAGTAGAAACATCCGGAAATGCGTTTTCACAGGGGAAATCAGCAGTGGCAGAATCACAAGGCATGTCAAGACAAAGTAGATGAGACGCGGCTGGAAGGGAGTCATCCTCACTACGGGTTCTTCTTTAGATTCCCACACACACTCATCATGAATGATGGCACAGGTTGGCTGCATAACACCAACTTCATCGACAACTTGATCCTCGTTCCCAACAGGTGAGGAGTTCGGAATGGGACAACACAAGACAGTACAATCGGGAGGATCAACAGAATGTGAGGGCGGAGGTCGAGGGAAAAAATTGACGTGACAACCAATAGGCTTGCAAGCCAAATCTTCTGCAGATATCCAGAGCAGGTGGGGTGGGAGGATGTGATAGTTCAACGAAGGTGTGTGCATGATCTCCCACATCACTTTGCGATGGTGGAGTTGTTTGATAAGGTGAAGGCGGACGGTTAGTTGTGATAGCAACTGTGTATTCCTATGATTGCGTGGCTCCATCACCGAAGTGTGTCGAGTAGGGTTCAAATATGTGAAGAAGATACTCAAATCTTCCATAAATAAATTCCCAATCAATTTTATCTTCGGGGAATCAGTATCCAAGATTACAAAAGTGTGTGCGGAACTATTCAAAGGATTCATCGGGTGCTTTTTGTAATTTTAGAATTTCTTTGTTGAGTGCTTTACGGTCAAAGTGATTGAAAGCACATTCTATCTCTGCGACTAGATGAGCAAGAGAATGAATAGAATTTTTGGGCAGCATGGCACACCAGTGCATTGGGTTCCCTCGAAGCGTGTAGACAAACAGTGCATAACACATGTATTGTTCAAAGAATCCATGTCTTTTGCATGAGCCTACAACACCGACCATGTGCCTAACCAAGGTTACGTGGCCTCCACCATCATATGTTTTATGAGGCAAGTTATCTGAGAGCTTTTTCGAGATGATGAAATCATTTCTATAAGACATACACTCCGGAAGAGCAACTCGGTAGTTAGTCATGATAGATATGTAGATATTCAAAACAAATGTGAGGACTCATCTTGTCATCTGGCCTCCTTATAGCGCAAAAATGTTGATGGTGCCGGACTCACCATGATGTAAGGGGATCTCCTCGGTAAGAAGTCCCAATTAAACCTCAGACCGTTTGCAGTAGGAGTCCCAGCAGTGGGTCGTACGGTAATGCCTTGACCATGATTTCATACAAAAGCAAGTACGATGTCTCTATTGGTAGTAAGGGTGTGACAGTTGCAGTAAGACAAGGAAGGTGCATGAAAGGTTCTAACACACTAAGGGTGAGGTGAGTGCACCCCTTAGAAACCTGCGATAACACTCAGCTTGGAAGGGAACACACGAGCAAAGATACATCACAGCATGGAAGGCAAGTTATTGAGAAATCTAAAGTGATGGTTAAACCAACAGTGCATTTCAGAAAGATTCGTACATACTTATACAGAATAGTCTATACATCCATGCATAAGAAAGAAAATACATATATCATTTAGAATAAACTAGATAGCATAGAATACAATACAACATATGCATGAAACGTGTTGGCTCTTGTTATATTAAGAAATGTAAGTTCCGGTCATCCAATACATCCATGTACAACCACTAGTTCCAATAGTGGAATGTTACAGCCACAACCGCCTGCTCCTCCAAAGAGATGTACTAGCTCGTTGCGGTGGAGAAGCCAAGGCTCATTACAATACTATCCAAGCTTTCTCTAAGATACTCCTATCGAAGCTTGGCTGATCAAAATCCTTTACAATGAGTTATGAGGTTCTATTTGTAGCAAAGGGTGGGGTGACCCTTAACATTCCCCTTTGTGACAGTTCATCTACCCTCATGACTCTTCATCTACTCTATGATTGTTACATCCAACTATTGACACTTGAACTCCCACTTGACACGACGTTACATTACAATGCACATGTGCTCATGTGAGAAAAAATGGCTTGAGTAAGCCATGCAAGACATCACTAACACTCAGTTCGTTGTGGTGAGACCAACTCTTTGACATTCTTGTGATGGTGAAGGTGGTGAGCTGATGCCAAGCTTGGTCATTCGTGATGGTGTGCATGCACTAGTGAGTGTGCCTCTGTTGTATCTGGGTGCCTTGGTGTGGCTCCTTCATCAAACTCATCTACTAGCATGTGCATGGTCTTTTTGGTGCAACCGAACTAGAAACACACTGATGCATAATGTATGTGTTGATCTTCCAGTGTGTGTTGGTGGTCATGCACATCAACTATCAACTACATGCTTAGCTCCAATCAAACTTGCTTCTTGTCTTTGCCTTAGTGAGTGTGCTGAATGGGTTGGATCGCATGCGTGCGCACAATGACATGCATGCTGCTGAATCCCTTGCATGTGGTCAACAACATTGCTCACCATGTCTGCTCCGTGCCAGCTGCTGGGATAGATCTATAACTTGTACAGGCGCAGTTTCATCTGTGAATGCATGTTGTGCCCCTTGTTGTTCCTGTTCCTACTACAACTCATTCACTTGTCTGTGTAGCTCATGTTCTTCCTTAAGTTCTTTCTTTAGCACATGCAACTCCTTCTTTATTCCATTCTTTGTCTTCGTGCAATCGCGTTGTCACCTCATAGCCTGAGTCTCCAAAGTTTCTTTCATCATCAGTGGATCTGCTTGAGCTTGCAACTTTGTTCCACCTCCGTATTGTCAACAACATTCCTCTTGCATTCGTTGCATCTGATATGCTGCCTTCAGCTGCTGTTCATGATGTTTGTCGTTGTGATGTTGTTGCCGTCATATCTTGATGTTCTCGTCTACGAACAACTTGATGTCTTCGTGAGTAGGCAAGCTCATAGACACTTGATCAACTGCATCCCTAAGTGTGTTCTCAACGGTGTCTTTGACTCTGCTATCCTAGAAACCATTGTACCTGTGCTGCTAAGAGGCAGATGAACACTTGCGATACCTGGAGACATGGCAAAACTCATGGTAAGCAATATGTCAATTGAAAATCGAAATGAACTTGGGAACTGACTTGCAACATACCTATGTGACTGATCATGAAGGTCGCGCAATTTCCATCGGGAGGTCGTGAGACTGACTGCCAAGACTGCGCAAGGCACAGTCGGGGCTACTGGGTGGTTGAATGATTGCTGGAACTATGCAATGCACAGTCGAGTATGGTTGTTGAATGTTGGAATTGCGCAATGCGCAATCTTAGCTAGCAATGATTGCAGGCTTAGTGATTGCATTTGATAATTTTCTGGGCCAGCAGTCACTGTCCCTTAGAATTGTGCAATGCAAGACTAGAGGATAGTCACTAGGTAGAAATGCGCATTTCCTGAGAGGAAGATAGAGCCTTCCCTCTCAGGATTGCGCAATGTTCTCTTGGTGAGGCGGAGTTCGGGCCAAGATTGCCCAGACTCGCTGACGGGAAACTAAATATGAATGTGAAAGTCAATGCATGGTGATAACGAGTGTAAGCATAACAGAAATATTGTGCATGCAAACGGTGAATGACAGATTCAAAAAATGCAACAACATGCATGTGGGTGAGGCGAGTCACTGAATCGACGACAATTCGTGAAAAACAGTTTCATGCATGCGACAACAGTGAGATGTTAATGAAAACAGAAACGATGTTATTACAAGATAGTATGTATCAAAATGACAGCAAGCGCTCACTGAAATCAAGCAGAAACTGTTCATACGAAGCATTGGTTAGGGCAAATGATTTTTTGGTATATGTATATGTATATGGATGTTGTTGTAGATACCGCAATGATTTGTGTTATAAAGCTCCAATAAGCAGTATTATTGTCATGTTTTTTATGTTGGACATGGTTTGCTATAGTTGCTCATTGTAAATACAACATCGATTTGGGTTATAAAGCTCCATGGGCAGTATGTTTTGTTTTCAACAATTTGTTGGTCATAGGTGTCATAGAACACCGAGGACGGTGTTCCCCCAAGGGAGAGGGGTTTGTAACATCCCTTGGTTGATTTTCTATGTAAATAAAATAAGACCAAGTTCATGGGACACGTATTCCAAGTTGAATGTTGGGAAAAACATAGTGATGGGTATCACTGGTTATTAATTAATGGCTATGGAAATTGGCAAAGGCATTGGCAAAGGAAAAGTGACAATAATTGGAATTTTATTTATGAAATAAAGGAAAATAAGAGAAAAGGAAGATGAAGGGACACAGATTTGCATGAGAGCGAAATTGAAGGAAAATGAAGAAAATAGAGACCTCAATGATAAAAAGGATTATGAGTATTAGTTCACAACTTTTGTCAGTTCATTCTTGGAGTTCTCATTTCATTCTCTCACACTCTTGCACACTTAGAGTATTCTTGGAGCATTCTTGGAGCACTTTGGCATACATTGGATTTGGAGAAAGAAGGCAAAGGAAAGTTGGAAAACACAAGGGAATAGGTCTATCAACAAATACATCTAGGTTGCTTGGCAGGTAACATGTTGCATGTGTGATTTCCTTGTTGATTTTTGGATGCATGGTATATGTATGTGTTTTTCTAGTTATGTGATCTCATTGGCATGGAGATTTTCCTGGATCGACAGTAGTTTTAGTCTTGCCCTGCCATTTCCTAGATATCCATGGTATTGTGGGTTTTTCCACTTGTTGTTTTCCTCATTGGTGCTCAGGTTCCTTATGGATGTGGGTTGGAACAAATGCTTTGGAATCCCTGGAACAACTTGGGTCGAGTTACTAGTCCCTTGAGTCAGGTTGGACAAACTCTCTAGATCCTTGGAAGGCTGTGAGTTGAGTTATTAGTTCCTGGAGCCTCTTGGGTAGAGACCGATGTGGTTTGTGTTAGTGAAGCCCAACCATGGAGGTGGAATCATTGTGGTTGAGGGTTGAAGTGGTTTGGCCTCTAGAAGCCTTGGTTTGGTTTTGTTTTGGTTTATTCCATGAGATCCCACATTCATGCTTGGAATATGGTGTGGGGGTGATTGGCTGAAAGAGAGATTTGGTTCAACTCAATCTATGGTCGGGTGGTATGTGGAAGTCCTTGACTTGGCTGGTATTTTCTTATGTTAACATCAGACATTTCTTTATTGTGATCTGAGTGTTTGTAGTGATTATGTTGGCGATATTATGGTTGAGTTGCAATGGTTTCCACGCTAGTTATTTTCTGGTTATATGATGAGTATTATCTATGACTCTTGTCATCGATTGTTTAGTTACCGATTGGTTGATGAATGCATGGACTAACCAGCATTGTATCAACTATGTGGAGAGGGAATAGAGCATTATTAGTGGTTCTCAGATGAATTACAAACTATTATGATCAGATATGCATTCATGACCTGTAGTAGACATGTTTGCCAGGTGTTTGACGAAATGCATAGTGTGTTATAGGTAGTTTAGGTCAAGTTCTTGATTTGATTTTGGATTTTTAGCTTTGTCCTCATGTCAATAATGATTCTGGAAAGTCTCAGACAATTTTGGTAGTGTTCTAGAGGCTGGCATGGAATTGTGGCTCAGGCATCGGTACCGCGCCCTCTAAACTAGGCAAGTTGGGTCACAACCACATGGAGGCAGTGTTTACATGCGTTTGGAGGCCTATAACTGCACCCAGGCCTTTTCGTGCATGTGGTTGGGTGTCTAGGTTAGTGAAAAAGAGTCCCAACTGAGGGTTTGGTCAGTTGGGTGATCCTTTGGCCCCTGAGTGTCTTGTAGCCCTGAGGGATGTTGCGAGTTGTTAGTTTGTCGTTAGTTTTTAGGTCCCATTTCCTTAAATATAGCTTGGATGTCGGGTCATGTCATAGTAATGCTTTGTCTCATATTTACCTTGGAAGGTCAGTGAAATTGGGTAAATGTGGGAGGTGTAGTTACAAATACCTTTAGGAACCTCTCCAAATACCTTAGAATGATGGTTGCTAATTTTTTATAGAACCACTAGAGTAGAGGATATAGATATATGGACATATAATGATCACAATTATGAAAGTAAACCATGGTGTCCATTCCTAAGTAATTTTGTCATGTTATTAGAGATTATGACTTTAGAGGGTTTCTCTTGGATACCTCTAAACTTGATTTCCTTACTTTTTGAAGAAAATCTCATGAAAATATCTTGAATATTAAAGGCCACCATTCCCAGTGATTATAACCATTGGAGCCATAATACAATAACAAAACCACCCCATTGGATTGTAATTATCATGGGACTATCTAATAAATACTTTACCATGTTTATAATGCTATGGGACTTCCTTGAACAATTTATGGTACCTCCATTTACAATCATTACTTGAAATTCTGGTGCTAGAAGTACAAAAAAAATAATAAGTTTCCCAATTTGTATTTGATGGAGTTATGGGCACTACCAAAATCAATTAAAATTAATACCTTGTTCTTTATATATATATATATATATATATATCCTTCTATCTTTAGGGTTTGTGGAGTACTTATGTTTTCCAATGCATGACAAGATATTATTAAAGTAGTCTCTTCTATCTATAAACCATGTGATGATTCTAATTATTGATGTTCTTCTTCTTCGATGTCTATATAGAATAATTTATTCGAACTATATTTATGCCTCTTATTGTACTTGTTATCACAATTGAAACATAGTCCTTTTGCTCTTATTTCATCCATTTACTGAGGTTTCAACCTTGTCGGTTGAGTGACGTTAGGAGAGGGAGTATGATGTTCTTTATAGTTTTTAGTGACCATTATTCTAGTTTTCGTATCTCTACTTTCAACTTTCCTTTCCATCCTAAAAGCATGCTCTATGGATTTAGGCTCAAAGAGATGCACCATGTATTAGATGATTTCCATTAAAGTTCCCATAAATAGGTCTAACAAATTGTCCTCTTAAATGTTCTTTACCCTAAGACTCAACTTTTGGAATTGTTAAATGTGCTCTATAATTGGACATGTTTGATGAAGATTTACCAATTGACTAAAGAACATATTGTTCTTAGTATCCCCACAATATCTTGTCAATTACTTTGTTAAAAAGGATCAAGATACAATATAATCTTTTTCCCTTACACAAATCCATTAATAGCATACAAATGGATATTTATTTAAATACATAGATGCAATATTTACCTTTTGTAAGGTTGTCACTTGGTGTAGACCAAAGTATTACTCCATTTGAAATATCCTTGGTATAGGATCAATACCATCAGACTTCCTCGTATTAATATTCAAAGTGAAGTAGTTCCTTGGTGCTAACTTGAAACCTAGATGATGTGGATATTGCATTGACAAAGCATGATTATGATTATGTGATTCAATATTTATGCTTTCCAATTGAGATAAAATACTTGCAATATGTAATTGAGTTTCAACACAATTATTCCCCTTATTTTCATGATTTCCTTGGAATTCCATATTGTTTTTAGGAAGACTCCCTCGAAGAAGCCTTTCTATGGAATCATGGAATTTTCTATTTCTTCCTTGATGGATTTATGTATTTATTTCATGATAGAATTCTGCATTTCTTCCTTGTTTTCCTCTATCATTTGTTCCATGTGTGACAATTGAATTTCAAGATTGGATACTTAGGACTAAACATCTCTATTTCTTCACGAGTCATGAGAAGATTTTTGGAGGTTTAAGTGGTGAAGTAAATTTTGAAATGTCCTTAGAAGCCATATGAGTAAATAATACGACTCCTCTTTTTCCTCTTTATTACAAATATTGAATCACCAAAAATAGATCTTCTACTCAAAAGTTATGTCAATTGTAAGTTACATACCTTTTAAAACCCTAATTTGTAGACTATATAAATGGTTGATTTTTGCCTGATATACCTCTGAAAATTGAGCCCTCCTAAATATGAAAATTTTATATATGGCACTCTAATATGTCTTCTCTACAAATCCACAATTTTGACCACAATTTGACGTGCCAAGTAGACTAGAACCTTTCATTGCACCCTTTCATATGTAGGTGTCTCCCTTCACTTACTCAAACGTGACCTAATGCTTAACTTATGTGAGAGGACTTCCCTAACAACACCTATATGACGTTGGATTTTACCACTTGTCAATAGACTCTAAGGCCCACTTTTGTGGCCTTGGATAATTTACTTTCCAATCCTAATCCAAGGCACTACAACTTACACTATATGTCAATTTGTTTTTTTGTTTGTTTTTTTTTTTTTTTTTTGTTTGTTTTTTTGTTTTTTGTTTGTTTTTTTGTTTTTTTGTTTTAACACATTCAGTTACTTTTTATATATTGCAAAAAAAAGAAGAAGAAAAAAAGCGGAAAGGAAGCTAGTTTCTTGTACATTCAGAGGAGGGCTGGTTCAAAAGTAGTGCGCAAAATGGGAGCGCAGTCCCCACAACTACTTTTACAGCCTGCTTCTATAAACTTCAAAAACTATAGTGTTAGTGTCGTGGTTTTGATCTATGGGATAAATTTCCAAATTTTGACTTGATCTCCTTAAGCCTCGCGTGGTAACCAAACCTGCACTTAACTTTGGAAAAAGCGGACTTAACCATAAACCTTTATCCTTGTATAGTGGGAATATACACAAACAAATGGGAAATAACATTTTCCACTTTTTCATAGCCTTGGCACAATTTTCAATGCTTACCTTTATTAGGCTCAATCTCCACCATAGATTTTCCTTCGTTAGATCTGATGGACACCTCCAATCGTCGATCAATCAACTTGCATGTCACTCCACCACCGTCGATCCACTCGCGATAGATCCAACGACTATCAGGGATTTCGGGTGGGCAAATCACGCGAAGAATACCTGCCCGATAAAGCGGTATTCTCACTCCACCCTCTTGCTACGTGTCCATCGGTGAGTGGAATTGGGTGGTTCCCTCCTGAAACCGCTTACTGCTTATTCTCATCCTGAAATACCATTCCTGCTTATATTCCCGCCTTTTCTCTTTGACTAACTCTCGAGCATGTTAGCGCCCGATGACCGTAGATCTGCCACCATCGACGGCTGCGACGACTTCTCCGAGTTCCTCTTCTGCTACTACTGAAGTCAATCCTCGTCCGTTGATCTCCGAGATCCAACGGTTCCTGTGCGATGATTCTTCATCTGTCTCCTCACTCTTACTTTGCAGCATTTCTTCAGTGTTTTGTGGTTTCTGTTCCTAATTTATTGGTCTCTGTTGAGGAGAGACCTGCTGCTGTTGATTGCCATATTGTCTCAGTTTGCCTGGGAGCCTGTGCAGGTGTATGTGGAGACCTGACTGTTACTTGCAATACCATTACGGTCAAAGCGTTCGTGATTGACATTACTAATGCCGTCTTCGCCCAGGAGAGAAGGACAATTGAAATCTTGATTCATCATATAGTGTAGCTTTTTTGGGATTGTGAGAATCGTGTGCTTTGAGCAAGGCTGATTATAGTTGAGAACCTCTGTTGACATATATGCTATGTTTTCCTCGTGCAATCTCCTTCTTGAATTGATGTTTTGATTCTTCTTTTTATCAAACCAAGTCACCCGCGTGACAGGTGGGAATACTCACCACTGTACTACAATGACAGTAATACACTATATGTCGACTTGTTATAAACAAAAAGACTAGTTGATTTTAGATTAAACATTCTATAGATGTTGGTTACTCATGGTGTGAATATGCAACTAGTGATGTTCAGTGACTCTTGTAGTTACAAAAAAATTCAAAAGATTAACTCAAAAAAGGTTTAAAGAACGCAATAAAAAGGTTTTAAACCAGAAATAAAGACTATATCATAAATGAAATAGAGTATTAAACTAGGCACAAGTCGGAAAACTAACTCTAAGAGACAAACTCAATGAGTTTATCCCACTCAATGAATTTATCCCCAGTGTGGTTAGCTAATTCTATTTGTGAAAAAAACTATTCCTCTGTTCATGGTTTAAGATCACAACAAAGTGGAAAGAGAATACAAACTTCAAACCTATAATATCAAGAAGATGTTCACCATCATGACTATTTGTTTGGTCATGGAAACTTAACCATAATTTCGATGATTGAAGAAGATCCTTTTGACAAGGTCTTTTGCTACAAAACCTTCCTTGAAGTCCTACATATAAAAGAAGATGAGAAACAAGTAAAAGTGGTGTGAATGATAAAGTTTTAACTACCTCAATTGTTTGGAACTAAACAAACAATCACTACCAATTTATTACAATTGAATATATTAAAACATATTGCAAAATATTGAACTGGAGCAAGAATGACATGAATTCTTTATTAAAATGTATGAACATCAATGCAAATGTCAAATAAAACCTAGTTCTCATTATTAATGTTACTCAAAACTGCTTGTTGGGCCCTATACCTCGAGCCGGAGAAGGTATATCCTCTTATCAACACAAATATATGAAAGAGGAGTATCTTTCCAATGAGAGATGAATCCAAGAATAATCAAGAAACAAGGGTGCCCCATTGGGAAAGATAACTTAGAAGCCTAAGGAATGCAAACATGCAAATAAGGAGTCATATTATCAGCATAAGGGTGTTTGTTTCTCTACCTGCTCCAGAGGCTTTGTTATATACTCTTCCACGTTAGTTTGAGTCACTAGGGACATGATATAGGTTAAATTTTGATAAAACCTATAAAACCCATTGGAAAAAGTGCTATTATGTGCACATTTTATTTTTTTTGTGCAAATTGGAGATATATGTGAGTTGCTAAAGGGAAACAATCACACGTACATGCTTTGTCTAAGGAAGAGAGTGTATGCACACTTTATGTCTAAACATAAATTGTATATATACACTCAAGTAATATTTTTGTAAAGAGTTCATGGGAGAGGGAGAATCTATAATTATGAGGGAATGTTGAAATAAAGCCATGGCATGCATCAATGGAAAATCATGCATTTTAACATCTTTCACTATTGGAATGGATAAGGTTGAGGCTTCCTACACCACACAAGAATGAGAAAATGCATCTTTTTGGAATATATCTTTGTAGGAAAAACCATTCTACTTGTCAGTACAACTAGAGAGAAAACACAATGGTTCCCCCCCAAAGGCCTAAATTCATATCTATTCCATGGCTTTAAGCACCAAAAGAACAAGAAGCAGATCTTTCCATCCTCAATGATGGATTTGAAACACTAAGAAATTCATTTAAAGCAAGCACAAACTCTCTTCTGCAAGTGGTTAGGGCTAAACCTTGGCCGCCATTGCTATGCACACGAGAAATGTTTGGGTTCACCTTGCTCTCTTAAAAATATTTTTTGAAGAAAAAATAACCTCCTTTATAACTAATGCTTATATTATGGGGGGGAATGGCGTAGATAAATAGTATGGCCTTATTATCATAGATATAATCTTATTTTATTCTACTTATCTTATGAGATTATGTAATCACAGTTTGGTATTTTGCTTAATTATTGGTTATTGTGTAAATAGAGCGTGACTCTACTTGAGTAACCATCTTCTAATTTTTAAGAGGTTTTTGAATCCTAGTTGGATTTGAGATTTTGCCAACAAGATTTGTTCGTAAGTTGAGGATGATTGGTTGTACGGTTGATATAATTTCTCAATCTCTCTCCTTGGTTGTGTAATAGTTGAACAAGATATCTAAATATGTAACAATACCTCAATAATAATCGTAGGAGCGTAGTTTTTTTGCAACTCATATTGCAATTGTAGGGCTTTGTCTCATTTGGATCTTAAGTGGGTTAAATCCAACATAAATTGGAAACTTGCGTTTTTGGGCAATGATGATTTGTTTGGACCATTTCACTTTATAAGTGTTTTACATTGCACTCAACTTATAGGTTTGTATGTATCATGGAAGCTTTCTTGTTATGTTTTTTATGTGTTAGTGTTTTTCTCTTTCGTTTCTTTAAAAGAGAGGTGAATTTAAAAGTTTAATTTGTACTTTAGGGTCAAAGGCACTCTCCCACATAGAGATGCATCTCATCAAGACATTATTTGATTTGAAGATCTACAAATAAACATACTTGTTTGTATGTTATGCTATACTCTATTCTTCATTAATAAACATGACATTTTTTTTCCAAAAACAATCAACAAGCATATTTCAAAATATAATCTAACTCATAATATAATTTATATGAATATCAAATATATTCACAAAACAATGTTTTTTTATAGTTATTCTAACAAAATTGCGCTACATAAGAAACATGGGATAGTTGTACTTAACCTTTACCTTGTAAGTGTTTTTGCTTTGGTGTTAAAAATAACATGGATTGTATCATTGTATTATTTTTCATCCATATTGATGCTTTCAAAGTATTTTTCATCCATATTGAAGATCTACAAATAAACATACTTGTTTGTATGTTATGCTATACTCTATTCTTCATTAATAAACATGACATTTTTTCCAAAAGCAATCAACAAACATATTTTAGAGTATAATCTAATTCATAATATAATTTATATGAATATCAAATATATTCACAAAACAATGTCTTTTATAGTTATTCTAACAAAATTGCGCTACATAAGAAACATGAGATAGTTGTACTTAACCTTACCTTCTAAGTGCTTTTTCTTTGGTGTTAAAACTAACATGGATTGGATCATTATATTATTTTTCACCCATATTGATGCTTTCAAAGTATTTTGCATCCATATATTATCTTTCCTCCATATTGAAGATCTACAAATAAACATACCTGTTTGTATGTTATGCTATACTCTATTCTTCAATAATAAACATGACATTTTTTCCAAAAACAATCAACAAGCATATTTTAGAGTATAATCTAATTCATAATATAATTTATATGAATATCAAATATACTCACAAAACAATGTTTTTTATAGTTATTCTAACAAAATTGTGCTACATAAGAAACTGAGATAGTTGTACTTAACCTTACCTTGTAAGTTCTTTTACTTTGGTGTTAAAACTAACATATGGATCATTATATTATTTTTCTCCCTAAAGGGTTTCGTAGGTTATATCTTGTGTCAATTATGGTTTGTGAGTTCTATTTTATTATTCTCTATTTTTAATCTTTTATATATTATGTGCATCAACATAACACAATAATTAATGAATCCAACAGTCGAAGGAAAATTAACCCTCGAAGTGTAGATCTCATATTTTAAGCATAATTTTATCATATCCGTTGTGATGAACTATACAATGGAATATGCACAACAGTTTATGAAACAAAAACCCAAAACTTCTTACTCATTTATAATCTCCATTATTCCCCATTAAACATGATTTATTTATAATTTTCTTTTATAAGTGAGATAGTGATTGCATTACTCATTCATAAAAAAACATACATCACTCTATGCTTATTGGTCTGCCATTGGGGAAAGTAGACTAGTCGCATAAGATCAAAGCTTTTGTCGATTTAGACAATTTGAACTGAATAACAAAACCAAAAAGATAATATAGTTTAAAGCAATTAAACAATTTACTAATAAAACTAAAACTATCAAAATCTAGGATTGCCACCAAACTGTTATTAACATATATAATTAAAAATAAAAGTTCTTGAGAATTACGAGTATTCGGAATATTAACCACAGTAGCCATTTTAGCGTCGACGTTTCAAGTCTACAACAAGACTACAAAAGTAAGATCATCTATTTTGGCGTAGAATCCACCTAAATAGTATCAATTATGTCACCCTCCTCATAAGACATAGAGAACTCAAGGTCCACAAGCTTTTTGGGGAGGATGAATACCTTTTCAACCAACTTCCTTGTATGTTTTTACATTTTTCTAGTGCACAAGAGAATCTCCTGCTAGGTTTCAAAATGCTCCACCAAGTCTTTTCCCATGATGGTCTCTAACTGCCAATAAATATCCATAATGTGCAAGTATCTTATTTTTCTATTTTTGGTATTCCTAGTGTCTAACACCCATCCACCAACCTCTTCTTCTACCTCCACATTTGTAATGAACCTTTACTCAATTTTACCCTTTTGTTATGCTTCATCTATTTCTCTATGAATCTTTAGAGGGGTTGAACACATGCATAGCAACTGACCTCTCTGTTTAGAACTAGGCTTGTGAGCAAAAGTGTGAATGTTGGCCCCTTCTCCCCATGTGTCCCCCATAATGAGTTGGACATACCATGGTTACCAAGGGGCTAAACAAATACATAAGAGTAGAAAGGTGGGAGATGAATACAAACATTAAAAAATTAAGGGGAATCTCCATGAAAAACTAGGGAGGGTATAAGGAAACAAAGATATGGAAAGAGAGGAGGAAGTTAGAATCCCCGCAATTCAATGACACAAGTAGGGTCCCACAGAGTCCAGCTCAAATATGAATTCGAACCAACCCACTTAGAGCAATATGCAAAATAAACAATAGTCCAAAACTAAAAGTAGACTTGAAGCTCAAAGCAAAGCTATATAAATATAACTTTCACCCAAATGATGCTAGGATAACGAAATCACGCTCACAGTGACAAAGACACAACAATTAATATAGAAATAATTTGTTAAAGAAAGAGCTAGGCTAGAGAAAGAAGATAGAATTAACCTGAAACTAACACTATAAAGTCAAGGACCAAAATTAAGAGTGAGTGCTTGTGGTACCAACATAGAGAGAGTTTCTTGTTGCTAAGATAGAAGCATTTTCCTTGGTTCCCAACCATCCAAACATCTTCGCTTGTGGTTCATTAAGTAGAAAAGAAGAAACCTTCCACTAGGACTTTCATGAGCCCAATCAATAAGACTTGCAAGAAACAAAATCAATTTTCAAAAGACAAAGAAACTCTTTTCTCAGTCAAGTTGCCTAGATATATGCGTAAGACTCTAATTAACCAAAAGCGGAGAGAATTTATTACCCCATTTCTCTCGATAGTTCTAATTCTTTGCACTTGCACTCTTGTTGTTGCCATGAAACTAATCTGGATAGGCTCGTTAACTACAAAATGATGAATCTGATATGATTTAATAACCACATTGAACCACCATACCATGCCCAAGATTCAAAGGTGATATCCCTTTCATGCATGTGAGGGTAATGAATGCCAATGCTGAGTGGGAAAATTCCTAGGCTTCCATCACCCTTGACCTTCACATCACATTATTACCCAGTAATCATTCATGACATTCATGATAGTCACCTATCATGGGGACAATCCATCTCTAGTTAATACAGAGAGATACTATATATTAGGGAGAACACCTTTTTTATTTTTATATCGAAACAAAAACTACTAGATATTTTTATATTAAGACAAGTGTTGTAGCAAATTCTCATAACTAAGTCACATTAAAACATTTTACTTGTCTATAATTGCAAACCAAAAAGAAGCATAAGTCTAGCCAATAACTATCCAATACAAGCGACTCAACATACAAAATTTCAAAGCAGGTGCACAACATTCTCTTCTTTGATGGGGCAGCTAAAGGTAATCCGGGCAGTTCCGGAGCTGGTGGAGTTGTTAAAAGAGCTGATGGCAGAACTGTCCTTAGATATGCCTGGGGAGTGGGCTTCAATACCAACATCTAAGCTGAAGCCCTGGCCCTTCTCCAAGGTCTGAAGCAACTTAAATCTCTCAGTATAAACGATGCTATTGTGATGGGAGACTCTCAGTCAATCATAAAAACCATTGTAGACAGCTCTTCCCCATCAGATTTAAGACTGTCCAGATTGATCATCAGAATAAGAACCCTGTCAAATTCCTTTCAGAGCTTGAAATTCTACCATGTCAAGAGAGACAATAACAAAGATGCTGACGCTAAAGCAAATAAAGTTGTTCTCCTCCCCCTCGAAGTCATTCTCAAAGATGGAGAAGAAGGCTAGGATCCCATTCCTTAACAGGTTGGTGAACTATGTTTTACTGTCTAATTCTGGAGCAGTTTGTCTGTATGTTTAAAGTGGGAAATATAGAGGCGGTTGCCCGACAAGTAGCTTGTAAAAACCTCTGGTGTAGTAAAGAAAATGTCACTCCAATCCTGGCCAAGGAGTTCTCTGGAATATGGTCAGCATTTTGTAATCAGTTTTGCGGCATTTTGGCCAGAAATTAATATACCACTCTAACCGTTTCTGTTAAAAAAAAAAACATACAAAATTTCAAATAAATACTTAACAATGTAAAGGTTACAAAATGTGCCTAAAAGCCTTATAGCCCTAGAAAACATAGGGGATTAACCAATACAATGATCATTTTTTTTCCAAGGAAAAATCACAACTTTCTGTTAATAAAAACAAAAAGTTACATTTATGTGCTTAAAGCACCCATTGCAACCATGCTACCGAAAGTAAAAAATAAAATATAAAAAATTACCCAGATAAAACTGGATTTTCCTTTTTTCCTTTTTTATTTTGAACTTTTTCCCAAACCCCATAGTTTGGAGAGGCCATAACAATGGCTAAATCTTCTCCTTCTCAAATTTTTTGCACTTCCTTGTCTGAGTCTGAGCTCTCTGAGACGTGTTTGCTTTGTTCCAATAGTTCCTTGGATTTCACTCTTTTCTCCATGATGATTATAAGGAATTTCAAAAACTGTTATGCAAGTAGAAAACTCTTCATGTGTCAGGTTGTCCCTTTTGTGCCCGTTCTTCCTTAGTGTGGGAACCTTGTTAATTATGTTTCCCTGGTTCTTGCTGACTCTCGTCCTTTTATTCCTCTTCATCATCTGAAGGAGACGACTCTGGAAATTGCCAGCACTTTGGATTTTGTGGGCTCTTTTTTGCCCTTTTTTTTCTTGTGGACATGAATTTTGCAATTGCCTTGTCTGATGGCAGATCTGACACCTGAAAGCAATGTTTTCAAAATCTAACCATTGTGTCCACTTAAATTCTTGGTGAATTATATGAATGCGATCTGGTAGACCTTTACTCAAGTCTATCTCCACACATATTCAGACAACCAATGCAATGATCATTGCTAACCTCGTTTGTTGCTTTTTTATCAAAATCACAAATTAGCACATTCAATTCAGGAGTTGATGAATGGACATATCCCTAGACTAGCCAATATTCAAAATCATTATTGGAATTGATGGGCCAAATTGCTTCCCTTATGCTAATTTGGTAATGGTGATGTGAATAACACCATATTTTGCCTCCAATTTACTAATATGACTCATGTTGTTCCAAAATTCCCATCACAATTTATAATTGTGCTAATGTATTTGTCTTTGATTCAAGATTTTTCCTAATCAACATTTGAATTAAGGCACTAAATCCTTCAAACTTGCATTCCTTCCTTTTGAGTATTTGTTGTATGTCCTTCCCTGAATCTGTAAAAGCATATGGATGATGCAAACTAATAACAAAATTATCCTAAAAGAGAGAATCAAGGAGTGTAATGAGCTTGAATGATCTAAAATTAAAAACTTGAAGGTCTATTAAAATTTTTGCAAGCAAGTTTATGTCTTATGGACATTGGATCAAGTTGCAAAAGCACATAAACTTTAGTGTTTTAAAAACTCAGTTTGCATAAATAAAACAAACAAATATGAACCATGAATAACAACACAAAACAACAAATTGATAACAGAGTTCACCCCTCATGGGCTACGTCTATAGGTCAAGCTTCCAATGTTGGGCATCTTCAAATATATGCTCAAATCTAAATTACATCAATTTACATTGCTCAAGATGCAAAAATAGTGCTACCAATGAATTCAAAAAGCTAAAAAACCTCTATCTAGGCTCTTCTTGAGATCAAAAAGGTTAAAAATTGAGCAAGATATGCCTATTTGAACAAATTCTTCTAATTGTTCTGCAAATTTGCAACTCTCGCTAATCATCATATGATTTTTGCCTTTTTGCCAACCGCTGAGCGACAATTTCACTTGGCGTCGGTGGAATTCCTGCCGCAAAAGAGGTAAATTGTTGCCTCTTTAGCCGCGTCAATATCCCTTAAGCGTCGGTCAAGGGCACATGGGGCGCCATGTGATCGGGGATCAGGCTAACCGCTCACCCCCACCACTCCACTCCCTCCTATCTCGGCCCATGGTTATATTACAGTTCATGGGATTAGGGGCGGTCGTGAGGCAGATGCCACCTAATTCACACCC
Source organism: Pinus tabuliformis (assembly GCA_031772625.1). NCBI lineage: Eukaryota > Viridiplantae > Streptophyta > Pinopsida > Pinales > Pinaceae > Pinus > Pinus tabuliformis. The sequence goes on from CM062809.1 coordinate 47,974,623, forward strand.
TCTGCTATGGTATTGGTCGTATGGCATTGATAGAACCGGGGTCAAGGCTTATGATCCTGTCCCCTCTGCTAACTCCTCTACATAGTCAAATGGACACCCACAAACCAAGGGCTAGGGCCAAGTGCCCTGCCTCCCTCCCGCAAACGTGCAAACCGTTGTAATTGAAATGTAATTGGAGTTGCATAAGGGGTAAGAACTAATGGCATGGCTTGACGGTAAAGCGCTAAGTTATATTGCGGTAGGTCGAGGGGTCAAACCTCGCCGAGGCCCTTGGGCCTCTATCCAAAAAAATTGGCCAACCAAGGAGGGCCACATGGCGCCTTATAATTGGCCCACATCACAACCAAACTAACCAATGAAATTGCACCATTTGCCTCGATACAACCTTGCCACTTGTCGAGCCCGAGTTGGTTCGTATTGTCTACTATGCCTTCCCGGTCAGTTGTTGATGTCAGCGTACGGTCTACCCAGTCAGCAGCCTAGTCAACCCTGCTGCTCAATTTTTTATTTGTTTGGCCAAAACTTTAGAACATCATAACTTGAGCATACGATGTTGGTTTGAGGCGATTCAAGCAGGGTTGGATTCAGGGGGACGAACATTGTGATTTAGTGCTATTTTTCGTTAAACATACATGGAATGTAAACAACTAATGTGGAATATAAGCATTGAATTTCATATATTATTGACATGATATACATTTATAGTACATTGATGTGACCTTTCGATCCATATTTCAAGTGGTCTCTTGGACTCCAGTGGTTGTTCACATTCCACGCCAACCTATAGAGGATTAGGTGTCCAACATTCCCCCCCTTAATCTGAAGGGCTATATATGAGTCCAAGAAGAGAGTTGTAATACAAAATGTGCAAAAAATGCATGGCAGCACTAGGCTGAATGTGCTCTCTGAAATGTTGGTATAAGGGGGGTGGTTTAAGGATGACCACCAACACTGGAATGCTTAGTGCAGTGCACGGCACTCTTCCAAATCTGGCATGAAGCTGAGGTCTTTTGCTAGAGGAAGTGCTCCTAATGTTTTGAAGATGGAAACCTTCAACCTTGAAAGGGAGGTCTCACCTCGCATAAAAAGGGAGAACCTCAACCTGAAAAGGGAGGTCTCAACCTATGATGGTTTAAGGATGACCACCAACTCTGTAATGCTTAATGAAATTCTTGGAACTCTTCCAAAACTAGCAAGAAGTTGAAGTCTTCTGCTAGAGAAAGTGTTCCCAATTCTTTGAAGAGATGTCTCAACCCTGCAAAGATGGTTTAAGGCTGATCACCAACTGAAGGCATGCTCAAGGGCATCTTTGTCTCTGGCTACAACTCTGAATTTGGTATGGCAGGTTGTGGCTCAAGCTCGCTTGATGTGGCTTTGAAGCTTGTAGATGACCATCACTTCCCCCCCGTCAGATACAAGGTGAGATGATGGAGAAAACTCAAATTCAAAACCTTTTAATATTCTAGAAGAAATTCTGACATATGACTGAAATATCTTTTTGGTTGTTGAAGCCCATTGCCAAGAAGCGATCCATCCAAGATGAATCTTTGTTCTTGCAGGAGGCTTGTTTTTGAAGCATTTGTTTGAAGAATGAGTGGTTTTATGACAGTGCTCACAATAATAGGCAGGGTAGGAATACCCCTACAACTTTGATACTATGTTAAACATACATGGAATGTAAACAGCTAATGTGGAAGATAAGCATTGAATTTCATATATTATTGACATGATATACATTTATAGTACAATGATGTGACTGTTGGATTCATATTCCAAGTGGTCTCTTGGACTCTGGTGGTTGTTCACATTCCACACCAACCCATAGAGGATTAGGTGTCCAACAATTTTGAGCAATTTCAAACACTTTCCTTTTGAGCATTTTTTTGATCCCATAGATCATTCCTCCCCATTGGAATATTTTGGACCACCAAAAGGTTATTTTCAGTCAACAAGTAGGTGAGGGTACTAGTACCCACCATTTTGTGGGTGATATCCTTAGGATTTTTTATTTTATTTTTTTCTCCAAGATGGTCCTCAGCTGGCAGCCAACAGTCCCTTGTAGCCACCAACTAGCTCATTGCGCCATTTCTCTGCCACTTGTGCCAGCCATGTGGTCCCTCACCCATCTGTCATGATCGTATGTTTGAAGGTGGGCCTCCCGAACCTAAAGGTATGCCTTGTCATTTGGTAATTGAGTATTTTAGTTTCCTTATCATGGACACTTATGGGCATGGATTGATGGGGGGAATTCAATGGAAAGAATGGGATAGGTCTGTGCTCTTGTCCCCTAGACCCCTTTTGGATATTAACCTTGGATTCTAGTCCTGTGGGATCTCTTTTACTGACCATTTGGCTTTAGGGATGGTATTTCATGGGAAACCCTGATTTTGGTTGCGTGGTCCCGCTCCCTCATTCACATATATTACCCCCTTTCCACACATTATTACCCCACTCATCATGTATCCCGCTTGGGTCCACATTCCTCCACTGGGTCCAACGGGGCTAATTCTCCCCTTCCCCTTGCCCACACCTTGGGTCAAGCCTGGAATGATGCCTCAAAGGTTGATGCAACCAAAAAGAAAAAGAAAAAATCATAATTAGCCACATTCAAAAGAAAAATGTACCACAAAATGCAAAAGATGGTTGGGACAAACACATTTGGCACGTGGGAAAAAGTCGATACATGATCTCTACTCCATAATCATGGCCATCACCTTGGTTCCTGCAGGTTCTATGAGCATCCTTCATCATATAGGAACCCGTGATTGTCCCAACCCGTGGTGGGAAATGAACCACACTACCTTAAAAGGGGGTATCTACTGCTATATCTCACACATCATGTTCTTACCCCTTGAGCTCCGAGTAGTTAATCAAAGAAAAATCATTATAGGCAATAGGAATATAAGGAAGGGTGGAAAAATCAAGGTTGAGGCACCTCATGTACCACAATTGCTCCCTCCTATACATTATATACCCAAGTGTGGGCTTCCCCCTTATTAGCTACCCTTATTCCCCAACATGTGGCCCAGGGCTACCCCTTCTCATCCCCTACTTCATTCACCTCTCCATCACATATCACCACCTTTTAAAGGATGTAAGTTTAACATATTATCCCCTTTAGAAGTATAAACCACCTAATAGGATACTTGGTTAACCCCATTTGGATTTTGGAGACATTAGCACATGCCAAAGCTCATTATGGAAGGGAAGGCCATTATGAAGTACCCACTTGTGGTCCATGGTTTATAAGTTATTTTACTCAATTTTTCCAATGACTTGTTGTACTGGAAGGCTAGGGGACACATTGGATCTTATGCAGGATTGTAGATGGTCTCCATCTTGGGTTTGGTCTCCCTATACAGTGTCCTAACCCTCCATATGGATACATTGGCATATGTAGGGTGTGCGTTGAGAGCCACGAGCCTCTACAACAGTAGACAACACTCCATGGATCCCCAAGGATGTTCAGAGATTTCTTGAGATTCACCTATTGGACGAGAAAGATGCCACTGGTTCACCTTTCCCTAGCCAGCCCTGCAGATGTACCATGCACTTGGTAGATGACTCCGGATTTGTAGGATAATGTGGCATCACCTACACCATCATCGGAGCCCTTACGAATGATCTGCAGGCATCTTTGACTCATTTGGAGACCCATGAGGTTATTATTGTGCCCCTACACCCACTAGGAGCACCACAGGTTTATTGTTTGGAGAACAAGGGGCCAACCCCTTATCCATCACTTTTGAGGGTCCTATCCTTCATTATGGCACTTATGGACCTCATTAGGCCTCTTGGAGGGCCCTACGACATGTATTATTTATCATTTGACCTCTTAAGAGGCTTATTATTTCATTTGTGAGCTAGTTTGGTGGGCTTGTCACCAAAAGTTAGGTTATTAGCACATTATTTTATTTTTGGGGCTTATGTAGGCCTAGGAGACTAATTAGAACTCCTCATTTGTGTATAAATACAAGTGAGATGAGTTCATTTGCTCATCATCACTTTGGATTGGATCTCTTTTCTCTCTTGAGAATTTCACACTTTTTCTTGGAGGATGAATTGGAGCATGGATGAATTTTGATGTTTGGATTTGGTTTATCTTATCTTGGAGCTTCTCTATTGTCAAATTGTTGATGGTTGGATATGTTATATTACATATAAGTACATGATTTTAATGTTATTCTTATTTTACTTTTTCATATACATTGGATTGGGAATTTCACTATTTTTAGGGCTAATTCTTGCATGCATTTACTGCTTAAATTGTGGAATTTTGTCTCTATATAACACCTCTCAATGTATGGGCCACGTAATTTGAATGAAATTTCCTAGGGATAATTCTATCACTAAATTATGTTGATTTGGGGTAGCATCGGATGTGTTCTAGCCATGAAATTTGGTGGAGAGGTTGGGGCACATGAGATCTCCAATACCCAGAAAGTGTTTGGGTAGATTCTAAACAGTTCAGGAGATATTAAAATAAATAATATTTTTAATGGAGTCCCTAAGTCTAAACTTAGGGAAAATAAAATATTAATGAGAATTAATATGAAACTATGTTAGAATGGTCCAAAAGACATGGATCAAGCCAGACCTAATCTTAGTTGTCGATTAGGGACTTAATCACGGTCATTGATATGTCAACGAGAAAAGTATAAGAGGGGGCTTGAGGGTCACTTGGAGAGTACACCAGAGTGATCAGTCATTCTATTCCCTAGAGCGGGGTTTGCTAAGAGAGATAGAATCAATGATCGGAGTTGCAGCTAAGGGGCATTGAGTACAGAGAGGCAGATATAGTGTCAGGAGAGCAGTGCAAGAGCCAGAGAGAGTGACGCAGTAGCAACTAGGGCTCACGCAGAGGCAGCCGGGAGTTGTGCATGGCTTCAGAGAGGCCAACGTTGCTGGCGCAGAGGACCAGAAGGCTGACGCGGGGCCTCCTAAGGTTGATGCAGACCCATTCAGGGTGACGCAGGGCCATCGCTGGGCAGAGAGGGGCTGACATAGTCCAGAAAGGCAGACGTTGGGGTTTTTGGGGCAGATTGGAGCTGCCGGAAGGTTTATCTGGATTTTAGCCAAGACATTTGTCTCAAAATGAGAGGTACTACTACCAAGGAAATTCTTTGTTGGGTAAGCAGGATTTGGAACCTAGATTGTACTCTGAAATTACTTAATAAGAAAACCCTCAAATAGCTGCATTGGTTTTCCCACATTGCGTTGTTCTAGGGACATTAGTCCAAAAATAATGGTGTCATTTGGTGTGATTGTTTCTATCTCCTTCAGTTGTTGATATGTAATATGTTGAGCATGCACTAATGTTTATTTTCAGTATTTACATTGTAAATAACTTGTTAAGTAACCAAACAAGTAGGTAGGAATAAATCAGTAAAGTGCATGGAGGGATTCTAACTGGTATCTTGATAAGCCATCACCTTTTGCAAGTCGAAGTATAAAGTTGTAAGGTTGCTTGCCCTTGCCCTAGAAGACAAGTGAAGTAGTCTTAAGGTCTCCTTTACCAAGAAACAAGGTCCTCGTTCATGATTATCCTAGACTCCATTCTCCCAAGACTAAGGAATTGATCTACCAAGAGATGGTCACTCAAAAATCAATTCCTTTTCACCTTCTTCTAGGTTTAGCCAAGTTGGGTCATCTAAGGAATCACCTTCCCGACAAAGTAGCCCTCCAAAGATTCGATCTCCTAGTCACTCCTACGTTGGTGTATCCTTAAGGCCTCCTCCAATTTTGAAGCCATTCCTGCAGTGGAGTTGTGAGATAACCCAAGCCTTAGCTCCAAGATCAAACTTTGCCCTGGTATTCCCAAGGCTAGTGCCTCACAGGATCAATTTCATACCTTTAAGTGAAAATTCTTTCTTTGGTCCTTTCCCCCTCCCATGTGGTCCCACACCTTTGAAAAGTCAAACCTTCAAGGACTATTCGGGAAGTCAAGTTCAATAAGGATTTTAAGATTGGGAAACTCCTTCATAAGGCATATTACTCTAAACCTAACCCTCAAGTCCTCCCCTCCTTCTCTTAGAAATATTCGTACCTTTCTTGACAAGCAAGAAAGTTCTTTTCTTACAACCATTTCTAGGAAAAGGATTATAAGGGTCACTTCATATCCATTGGTCGATTTACCCTTTACAAGTGACCTTCTATATATATTAGGTCTCCTACCATCGGTGAAGGTTTGTAAAGAGTAGGGAGTCTTAGTTGAGGTGACAATGGATTAAGCCTCCATCGTTGCCCTTTGATTTAGCAGTTGCCCTTTAGGAATCCATTTTATGACCCCTGCTAGTTTGATCGGTAACATGTACAACTCACACTTCCAATCTCAATCCACTTGGACTTACTTGGATTAGTTCCCTTGAGCCCCACACGAAGGTACTCCACATTGCCTCTACGTAAAGTCCTTATCCTCTTGTCAAGAATAGTATCTTGTTGTAATTTTTTTAAGTATTTAGGAGATAAATCTTCTATTGTTGGAATTAGTACATTCTCTCTTTAATCTTCAATCATAGGAGGCTCATATAATCTCAAGTTTTCCACATTTACAACAACATAAATTTGCATGTATGGTGGTAAATCTAATCGGAAGGCATTATTACCAATCTTCTCCAAGATTTTAAAAGGACCATATCTGATTGGTTTGAGCTTTTTACCTTCTCCTTAGAGCCTTTCCTTGCTAATATAAAGCTAAACTTGATCTCCCACCTAGAAGTTGTGGTCAACACGATGCTTATCATGTCTCATCTTGTACTTGGCTTGACTCTTCTCCAACTATTATTGTACCATGTGATGCGCCCACTGAATATGTTTAATGAAGTGCTAGGCCTTATCTATATCATTGTTTCCATCCACCACAACATCTTTCCTAAAGATACTATCTAAGGGAGATTTTCGTAAATATCCAAAACACGCTTCAAATGGAGATGTGAGAGTCGAAGAATGTTTGGCTTTGTTGTAGGTATGCTGGATGTAATGTAAGTGTTCGTCCCAGAGCTTAGGATACTTGTTGTAATATCCACGAAGGAGATGTACCACTGTTCTATTCACCACTTTTGTCTGCCAACTAGTTCGTGGATGAAATGATGTGCTCTTCTTCAACTTGGTGTCCTTGAGTTCCCATAATATTGACCACAATTTCTTGATAAATCGAGAATCTCGATCAGAAATAATAGAAGTGGGTAACCCAAAATTCACCCATACATTTTAGAAGAACATATGTGTAGTTTGTTCAACAAAAACCTGCTTCTTAAAAGGCATCAAAACAAAAAAAATTCTAAAACAATCCACAACAACATAAAGATAATCGTGACCTTTCCTAGACATAGGTAGTCCTCCTACAAAATCCATAGAAATACTTTCCCAAGGATGAGAAGGAATAGGAAGTGGAGTATACAAACCCAACTTTCTATTGCTAGGCTTGCTAGTAGCACACATAGAACATCCTCTTACATATCTTGACACACTTTCATTCATACAAGGCCAATAGAAATACCTTTGTAATTGTGCAATTGTTTTTCCTACACCAAAGTGGCCAACAATAAGAGAAGTATGAGCTTCCCTTATGATGTTGACTCTTTCACCCCGTGGAGCACATAGCTTGCCAAGATGATACAATAATTAATCATGACTATGATAATCCAATTCTTCAACATGATTGCCTTAAGACAAAGTTACATAAACATCTTTGAAATCTTCATCTTTAGCATATTGTTCAACATAGCTCTCACGCATGATTGAATTATGCTTAAGAATGACATATGCACTAACAATAGGCGTTGATAACATATCAAAAACTTTGTTGTATATACCTTTCTTATACCTGATTACCAAATTGAACTGTTGTAGAAATCCCATCCACCTGAAACGTCTAACTTGTTGTAGCTTGGTTTTGGATTGTAAATATTGCAAAGGTTGACGATTAGTATGAATAATTGTTTTCTTACCCGTCAAATAATGCTTCCATTTCTTCACACATTGTATGAAATCATATAACTCTTTGTCATAAGTTGGATAGTTAATTACCACATTGGTAAAAGTTTTAGAATGATAACAAATAGGCTCACCATGTTGCATCAAAATTGCTCCCATGGCATAATCACTTGCATCGATTTGAATCTCAAATGGCTACTTAAGATCTAGAAGTGCAAGGACTGGTGTTGTACTGATTTTCTCTTTCAATGTATCGAAGGCTTTCTGCTACTTGCCTCCCCACTGAAAGACCTGTTTCACACTTGTTGAAGCATGTAGCGGAGCTGCAATAGATGAGAAGTTAGCAATAAACTTTCTCCAGTATTGGCTTGCCCCCAAAAATGTCCTAACCTCTGTTACATTATTAGGCTTAGGCCAATTCACAGTGACTTCACTGTTTGAGGGATCAATCTTCAATTCATCCCCTCCAACAATATGACCCAAATAAACTGAAGAGGTTTTCCCAAATTCACACTTATACATATTCAAATACAATTTCTCTTTCTTTAAGATATCTAAAACTTGCTTAACATGCTTGACATTCTCTTCACAAATCTTACTGGAAATCAGAATATCATCTAAGTAGACTATGACAAAATCATCAAGAAATGGTCTCAACACATCATTCATTACTCTCATGAATGTTGCAAGTGCATTACAAAGCCTAAATGGCATAACCTACCATTCAAAAAAACCTTGTTTTGTCTTGAAAGCAGTCTTCCAAGTACTCACTTTCAACAATCCCGATATGATGATAACCACTTCTCAAGTCCAACTTAGTGAAATAAACAACATCCTTCAATTGGTATAGCAAATCATCAATACAAGGAAGAGGATAACGATTCTTTACCGTGATTTTGTTTAAAGCTCTAAAATCCACACACATGTGCCATGTACCATCCTTCTTTGTAATAAAGACAATGGAAGGAGATGTACTTGGTATGATGACCCCTTTATCAAACAACTCTTGAATTTGCTTCTTGATCTCTGCATTCTCCAAAACTGACATTCTGTACATGCCAATGTTTGGAAGAGGTGCATCTTGCTGCAATTGAATCTCATGTTGGATTCCTCTTTTAGGAGGCAACCCTTCAAGTTCTTGAAACATCTTATCATATGTGTTAACAACTTCAACCAAATCATGCCTGAGTTTTACATCACACCCTTGGAAAGCTCCAGATTCAATAGTATCTTTGGGTTTAATCATCAACAATACAAAATTCTTACTAGCATTTACAAACCTTTTCATTTGACCCGCACTTACAAGAGACAAATTCATCTTCTTTCAATGTGCTCTAACAATATACTCAATTCCATATTTAAAAAGATGATATTTGTTCTCATGATGATAGAATATGGCTTTTTTGGTCATACAAGTATGGACTCCCTAAAATAATTCCACATATGTCAAGTGGTACAACATCAATAAAATTTGCAGTGACGACGAATTTAAATTTAAATTTTCTTGTCACTTGCAATTGGCATTGTCACATACCTAATCCAAAGGGTAAGGTTTAGGATGAGGAGTAGTCTCTAAGTTTAGTTTCTTGACAATAACTTCAAAAATAAGGTTAACTTGGGATCCACTATCAAACAAGGTATCAACTTTGGTATGTTTTATAATGACCCTAATATGGAAAAGCTCAATTCTTTCTTTATCATTTTGAGGCTCAATAGGCTTACTAGAAGAACTAGTACTTGCAATAGAAGCTTTACCTTTCATTCCCATGGCTGTGATTTTGGTCTCATCACCTGAATCAGATCCTAGATCTTGTTGAGTTGTTGCAACAATCTTTTGTTTCCCCTTGTTGTTAAACTTATTTGGTCTCATTTTTGGATGTAGTTTCTAACAATGGTCTTCATCATCACCTTCTTTTGAACAATGTTTGCATGTGAGTTTTTCTCCGTCTTTCTTGACTGTAGCATTCTTTTTGTCTTTGACTTTAAACTTCCCATTTCCTTTGTCTCCAGGTTTGGATGGCTTCTTGCTAGTCTTTTGAGGAACATTCTTCCCTCATGCTTCTAAATGCGTTGCCTGAACACATGCTCCATCTAGACCGGTGGGATTAAACATAAGAATTGTATGTCTCAAATAACTATGTAATCCACCTATGTATTTTCTCTTGTGAAAACAAATCTACACCGAAGATTAAATTCCTTCTTCTAAATTCTTGTGTGTAACTTTGAACACTCTGGCCTTTAGCTTGTCTAAAATTTTGCCAATCCACAATTCCCTTTTGCATGTAAGCTAATGGATAAAAATGCCTTCTTAATGTAACTAAAAAATCATTCCAAGAAGAGATAATTTTACCACTTTTCTTCAAGTCTTCTTGAGTTCTAGCCTCCCATCAGATGAGAGATGCACTTTCCAAATGAAGAGAAGCAAGCTAGATATTGGTCACATCATCCTTAATCCTTTGAATCCTGCAATAGACTTCAATTTGACGAACTCAATTATCCAACTTTTCAGCATTTACTTCCCCATTATACATAGGCAATTCATCAAGCTTTAACAAAGGAGACTTAGAATGTCCTTTTGAAGACCTTGGAGGAGTATGTGAAGGAGATGAAGTAGATGAGGATGAATGTGAAGACGGAGGTGAAGGAAGAGGTGGAGAAGCCTCCCATTACCACTGTTACCTTTTGGTTGGTTTGAACTCTCTCCATGCAACCTTGTTGTCCTCTCTTCATATAAATCTTTCACCATTTCAAGCATGTCATAGAAAGCCTTTTTGAAAGCTCTCTCATCCTCAAACATCATCTCATGTCCTTCTTCATGTGCCATGACTGGTGGAGTTTGAGGAGTTTGTGACCTCCTTAAACTAATTTAAGGATTTGGTCCTTCAAGCACTCTTCTCCTCTTTTCAACTTTAACCTTGTAAGCATCAGAAAACGCTTGCAAACACAGTCAAACCTTCAAAACAACCATGCTCTGATACCAAACTGATATGAAATTAAAAACTTGAAGGTCTATTAAAAATTTTGCAAGCAAGTTTATGTCTTGTGGGCAATGTATCAAGTTGCAAAAACACATAAACTTTAGTGTTTTAAAAACTCAGTTTACATAAATCAAATAGAGAAATATGAACCATGAACAGTAACACAAAATAAGAAATTGATAACAGAGTTCACCCCTCGTGGGCTACATCTCTCGGTCCAGCTTCCAATGTTGGGCCTCTTCAATTATATGCTCAAATCTAAATTACAGTAGTTTACAATGCTCAAAATTCAAAAAGAGTGTTGCGTAGTCAAATGGTTGTCGACAAGCCAGGTGTTGGGGCCAAGTGCCCCACTCCCCTCCCGCCAATGTGTGAATCATTGTAATTGAAATGTAACAAGAGTTGCATATGGGATAAGAACTAATGGCATTACCCAATGATAAAAGCGTTGAGTTATGTTGCGACAACTTTAGGGGTTGAAACCTGCCAAGGCCTTGGGCCACTTTACAAAAAAATTGGCCAACCACGAAGGACCACATGGCTCCCTCTCATCGGGCCACATGACACCTCATAATTGGCCCACATCACAACCAAACTAACCAATGTAATTGCGCCATCTGCCTCAGTATGACCTTGCCACTTGTCAAACCCAGGTTGGTTCGTACTGTCTATTGTGCCTGCCCAGTCAGTTGTTGACATCAGCATACGTTTTCCCCTGTCAGCAACCCAGTCAACCTTGTTGCTCAATTTTTTAACTGTTTGGCCAAAACTTCAAAACATCATAACTTGAGCATATGATGTCGGTTTGAGGCGATTCAAGCGACGTTGGATTCAGGATGACGAGCATTACGATCTGGCACTAGTTTCAAACACTTTCAATTTTGAACATTTTTCTAATCCCCTGGATCATTGAACAAGAATATTCCTTCCTCTGTCCATGCAAAGAGTGTTTGTAGAAACAACAACCCTTCCCTACTAATATCAAAACTTATTGGGAATCCTAGGTTGATTGCCCAAAGTGTTAAGGGCAATCAATTTCCAAATAACCAAACTAGAACCACATACCAGAGAGGGGTATTCCCATAGTTAGCAAAGCCACACCAAATGGAGGCGAAACCACAATGAATGTAGGGATAGAGTGTTGGAAATAATACTGAGAGGGGGGGTGAATCAGTATTATCAGATCAATAAAACCTTTTCAATTTCATACTCAGAAACATATACGCGACTTCAGTTAAGTGAATCCGCGTGTACACGCGACTGTGTCTAAAGCAACTAGCGTATATGCAGATATCTTATGATTCAGTTAATCTTATCTTCAGTAAATGCATCAGAACATTATTAAGCAATTTAACAGGTGCAGTATAACAGAACAGAACATCACACAAGAGCCACACACATGAACACCATGATATAAGGTGGAAACCCAATGTGGGTGAAAACCACCTGCTGCAATTCGTCTCTTCTTCTTTAATGAGAAACTTCTTTTACAATATACTGGTGCAGTCCTTTACCAGTATGCAGGCTACAACCTGCAGAGGGCTACAACCCTCTCTTTCGTTTTCCAACTACTTCTGGAAGGGAGCTACAACTCCCTCAGCTCTTGTACTAGCTGATCCATTTACTAGTACGTAGGTGCTGACCCTACAACCTTCAGGACCACGTTTCATCAATTTTCAGACTGGATCCAAGAGTACAAAGCAAACATTACGCAATACAATCATCAACTTATACTTGCATCATAATTCATTAAACAACCCAATACCGAATTACTGAAACCCTGTCATCAAGAACACAGAACCCAAACCAGAATCTAGAACTCTGCAACAACCACCAGAATCAGCAACAACCTGAAATATCAACCCTTATCATGCATACGCTACTTCACTGTACCAAAACCGCGTGTATACGCGCTTTCTCCAAAGGCAACCCGCGTGCAGATCTAGAAATGATTACTTCTGCCTTTGCTGTCAGATCCGACCCTTGCCAAGCGTCCCGAACAGATAACCAGCAATACCAGATCCTCTCACTGCGTCAGACACCCACACACATATCTTTGCCTAGTGATCTTCTCCTTATATAGCCTTAGGCCTTGTTCAATACCAAGAGCCAAAACCATAGAAACACAATACCATCAACTTCAAAACTAGGGATCGACACGCCCGTCGAGACACAATGGTCCGAAACCATAGGCACAACTTCCAAGGACTAACTGCCATGGACCAAAGGTACTTTTCCACATACACGCGCTTTTTATGAAGCCAACCTGCGTGTACACGCGACTTGGGCTTAACAAACCTGCGTGTATGAACTTCTTTGGTAAGCTGTACTAGGATCTGTCTTCTGATTAAGTTGCCATTACCTGTACCAACTTCTGAGCATCTGTACCAACCTCTGAGTGAGTTGCCATCAAGGACAACACTTGAATCATAATGCCAACAATCTCCCCCTTTGGACTTGATGGCAACCACTACACCAAGTCACTCTCCCCCTTTGACATCAAGGGCAAAGGGCGGACCAAGATATTCTCTTCTTTGGTATACCTTCTGCTGTCCATACTCCCCCTGAGTACTTGCTGAAATCTCCAACTGTGCTCCCCCTTTGTGTATGCCAAAGTGTACCAATCTATCCATCCTGCTCTTGCTGAATTGTGCTGTTTATGCTCCCCTTGACTGTAGGCAAGATCTGCAAAAGATGTTCTTCAAGAAGAACAAGGACTTATACATCATAGAAGACCTTCCTATCACCAAAAGACTCAACATACATTCATCATTCATCCCAGGCATAGTGGGGAACCAACATAGGCCGTTACATGACCTTGACACCATAAAAAGAGATATCACAAGAGATACATGACATAGAGACGAAATATCTAGACCAAGACTTATGAAAGCCACCAACAGCATCATGATCTGTACCATAAGCATCAGCCTGCAATCCCATTCCTAAACAGTAAGATGTATCATTTAGCTTCATAGACTTTATCAACAACTTCTAACCATAATGCCAACAATGCATTATTTGAAGGATATTCTCCCCTGACTGTGAGCCAACCATGTCTGAACCATTTCCTGAGTCTGTTCTGCTCCCCCTGAGCCTGAGCCAACCATGACTGAACCTGGGTCTGTTCTGCTGCCCTTTCTCCATATACGCGACTTTGCAGCCTGTAACTCGCGTATATACGCGACTTGTCTTCATTATTTCAGCGTATGCAGGATGGAATACTGAATCTCATCACTTTCAGATTCCCCTGTGTCTGTTATGTCAGCTGACTGAGTTGTCCCACACCTTTCTGTCTCTGTCTTCTTCAATTCCTGCAACTGTGATGATGTATGGTCCCCTTGTCTTGAATTTTGAAATCTGCTCCTGCATTCCCTTGCTTTATGCCCATAGTTTTTGCATGTATAACACCTTATATTTTTCATGTTCCTTCTATCACAATCAATTGCTTTGTGTCCATATGCATTGCAGGCAAAGCAATACCCTCTGAAATACTTGGGATGCGATGATCTTTCTTGAACCATTCTACTTCTGCATCTGGCTGCAACATGTCCAAGATTATGACATACATAACATTCAACATTATTCAGCGGAGGAAATAATCGTCTATCACGTCCATAGTTAGGAGTAAAGGATCTTCCTTGAGGAATTTCTTTCCTTGGTTGTTCCTTGAGCATTTCAGATTTTCTCATTAGAGTTTCTGCCTCACCTTGTGAACTAGATTCACCTTCACCATATTCATGAAAACCAAGACCAGTCTTGATAGCAGGAGATCTTTGACTATTAAGAATATCATCCAAGACTTTAGAACTATCTTGAAATCGTAAGAGCTTATCCTTTTCTTCTAGTTTACCTTTCAAGATATTTACCTCAACCTGATGTTGTTCTTCCTTTTTCAGATACTGCTTCCTTAGGTCTTCTTCAACTTTTCTCCCTTCTTCCACTTGTCGCTTTAGTTTTGATCACTTCATGTTCTTGATCTTCAAGATCTTCTTTTAGAGAGAGGATCTTTGATTCAAGTCTCTGAATAGTTGTGCTCTGATCTTTTGCTATATCCTGCAATCTCTCCCTTACCCTGGTTTCTGTTTCCAATAGTTCTTTTAATTTGGCAGCTTCTTCAGTTTCTGCATTCTCTCTTCATGTGCCATGAGACTTTTAATCCTCGCTATTATTGGATGAAGCATTCTTCTTCTTGTGCGCCATGAGACTTCTAATATCTTCACTATCATTTAATGAACTTTTAATATGGAATAATAGCTTCTACCATCTTCTTCATATATCCTTTCTTTGTTATGAGGACATCTAGCAGCATAGTGACCAACTCTACCACATAGAAAACATTTGAAAGGCAGCTTATCTTTGAACCGTCCAGTTCCCCGTTCAAGATTCTTGACAAAATTTACCTCATCTTCTTCCTCTGACACTTCGAATGCGGCCTCTGGTGGTACCTCTTGTCGCATTTCAAAAGCAGTTAAGATCCCATGAAGCTGTGACATGGTAATTTTCCGCACATTCTCCTTTTCTTCTATGGCAGATACTTTAGAATCAAATTTAGTAGACAGAGATCTCAAAACCTTTTGAACTAAGACAACTTCCTCAAATTCTTCACCCAGATCCCTCATACAATTCACAATCTCATCCATACGCAGGAAATAATTAGCTACACTTTCATTACTTCGCATCTTAAGAGTTTCATACCGGATTCTGAGAGTTTGAAGCTTCGCTATTTTTACCTGATCATCTCCTTCGTAGCTTGTAACGATTTTGTCCCATATTTCCTTAGCTGATTTGAGATGCATGATCTTCATAAATTCTGATTGAGTCAAAGTACTCAATAGGACATTAACTACTTGGCATTGAGCTCATATTGCTTTTTCTCTGCTGGATCTGTAGGAGTTGCTGATGGGAATTTGTATCCTCCTTCTACGAGTCCCCAAACTTCTGCTCCAAGAGACTGTAGATATGCAGTGGTTCTTATCTTCCAGTGAGTAAAATTGTTCCCGTCAAAGACTGGTGGCCTGATGTGTGCCTCTCTTTCTGGATTAGCCATTTTGATGGATCTTTTCCTTCAAGCGATCAAGCTTCCTCTGAAGGACCTGCTCTGATACCAATTGTTGGAAATAATACTGAGAGGGGGGGTGAATCAGTATTATCAGATCAATAAAACCTTTTCAATTTCATACTCAGAAACATATACGCGACTTCAGTTAAGTGAATCCGCGTGTACACGCGACTGTGTCTAAAGCAACTAGCGTATATGCAGATATCTTATGATTCAGTTAATCTTATCTTCAGTAAATGCATCAAACATTATTAAGCAATTTTACAGTAAACAGGTGCAGTATAACAGAACAGAACATCACACAAGAGCCACACACATGAACACCATGATATAAGGGGAAACCCAATGTGGGTGAAAACCACCTGCTGCAATTCGTCTCTTTCTTCTTTAATGAGAAACTTCTTTTACAATATACTGGTGCAGTCCTTTACCAGTATGCAGGCTACAACCTGCAGAGGGCTACAACCCTCTCTTTCGTTTTCCAACTACTTCTGGAAGGGAGCTACAACTCCCTCAGCTCTTGTACTAGCTGATCCATTTACTAGTACGTAGGTGCTGACCCTACAACCTTCAGGGACCACGTTTCATCAATTTTCAGACTGGATCCAAGAGTACAAAGCAAACATTACCAATACAATCATCAACTTATACTTGCATCATAATTCATTAAACAACCCAATACCGAATTACTGAAACCCTGTCATCAAGAACACAGAACCCAAACCAGAATCTAGAACTCTGCAACAACCACCAGAATCAGCAACAACCTGAAATATCAACCCTTATCATGCATACGCTACTTCACTGTACCAAAACCGCGTGTATACGCGCTTTCTTCCAAAGGCAACCCGCGTGCAGATCTAGAAATGATTACTTCTGCCTTTGCTGTCAGATCCGACCCTTGCCAAGCGTCCCGAACAGATAACCAGCAATACCAGATCCTCTCACTGCGTCAGACACCCACACACATATCTTTGCCTAGTGATCTTCTCCTTATATAGCCTTAGGCCTTGTTCAATACCAAGAGCCAAAACCATAGAAACACAATACCATCAACTTCAAAACTAGGGATCGACACGCCCGTCGAGACACAATGGTCCGAAACCATAGGCACAACTTCCAAGGACTAACTGCCATGGACCAAAGGTACTTTTCCACATACACGCGCTTTTTATGAAGCCAACCTGCGTGTACACGCGACTTTGGCTAACAAACCTGCGTGTATGAACTTCTTTGGTAAGCTGTACTAGGATCTGTCTTCTGATTAAGTTGCCATTACCTGTACAACTTCTGAGCATCTGTACCAACCTCTGAGTGAGTTGCCATCAAGGACAACACTTGAATCATAATGCCAACATAGAGGCTAAGCCAACACCTTGTTTTGAATTACCCCCTAAAGTAAAGGAATAAGAAAACAACCACATGCACAAGAGTCTACCTGCATAGAACCACCAATATGTAAAGCCAAGGACCAAGTTGGTGGTTGCTATCTAATGATAAAGTAAAATGCAGAGATGTGAGTGAGCCAACTCCATCACCCTAGTCTTAATCCCATTATGACTGTGTGAGCTTAGGAGCATTCATTCATAATTGCAGGAGTTTGAGTTTGAGCATGTGACACGAGAGTCATTACATCACCCCAAAGGATGTATTGTGGAGTTCATCTCTCATGCAGTAGGCCGCATGTCCATATGATTTGACCTTTCTTGAGTTGACATATAACATCATGGAATTTGTTAGTGGTAGATCTTAACATTGATTACAATGTTCCCTTCTTTTCCAAGTGCTCTCTTGTCTATATATTCGTTCACAATTTGGTTATTTTCACAAAGTACATGATAGAATATAACATTAGGAATAAATGACAAGACTTACCAAATCTTGATAAATGTCGATGCTAACTTGAAGCCTTTAAAATTTATACCTCGTACCAAATGTCCAATAACATTCTTTGAATCCTCCACCGAAATAAAACATTAAATATACCATGTTCATAGGAAAGCTTCAGAAGCGATATAGGGGTCAAGCAAGGTTGCCCACTGTCTCCTACCCTTTTTGGTTTATATATCGACAAGGTTGAGGAGTGGTTAAATTCGCAAGGGGGTGATGGTATCTATTTGGGCAAGTTTGTTATAAGGCTTCTTTTGTTTGTAGATGACCTTACTCTGCTTGCTAAATCGACTCTTGGTTTGCAAGAGCACTTACTATCCCTTGAGCATTTTTGTAGAAGTGTGGGGATGCAAGCCAATATCAGCAAAATGAAAGTAGTGGTTTCCTCTAAGAAAAGAAAAACATAACCAAAATAAGTTCTACTTTGAAGGCAACATTATGGAAGAAGTTGCGGATTACAAATATCTTGAAATTGACTTCAACAAAAATTTACGTTGGAATGGTTGTAGAAAGAAAAGAATTTTGGGGGGTTGGAAAGCATTTTATGCTTTTCAAAATAGGTGTAGAGAGGTAGAGTTATGGGTTTGGAAAACCACTCAAACTCTTTTTGGGCTTCTAGTGATTCTGGTGATTCTCTATGGTTGTGAACTATGGGCCAACAGTACATTCGACATGCAGTGGAGACGAATTGAGAAAATTCAGAAGCGTTTGGTTACAAACAAATTCAAGATTAAAAGTGCAGTTCCTTCTGCTATATTGTTAAGTGAAACATGGACTGCTCCTATTGAAGCAATTGCTATGGTGTGAGTCATAAGGTATTAAAAAAGATTTGAGCAAATGGAAGAGGGTAGATGGCCTAAGGTTGTCTTTAATGACAGATTGTGCAAGAAAAAAAATACTTGGATGCAACAAAATAACAAATGGTTTAGTAAATGGGGTATTTGCTTGAATGCGTGTCCCATAAACAACAAAGAGATAAAAACTTTTGTTATGGAAAAGTTCCACAAGCTTACTTGGTATAAGGAGCTAGGAAGAAAGAAAAAGTATTATATTGAAGTGTTTAATTCCACTCATAGTCATCAACCAAAAGCATACATAGAGGCCAATATCTTTTGGAGAGCCAAAATTCTTATTGCTTAGTTAAGGACTAATTCTCATCAACTCCGTTGTGAAACAAGATGCTGGTAAAGGCCAAAAGAAGTGTGGGAGGAAAGAGTATGCATTTTTTGTTCTTCTGAAAAGTGGAAACAAAAAAACATTTCATTTTAGAATGTGAGGCCTTCAAAGACAACAAAGAAAATTATGCAGATATGCTGGCAGCTAGCTCTTGGGATAATCTATGTAGCGAGGGGTTTGTCGAGAAGCTAAAAGCATTTATTTTGAAGCTTTATAGAAAAATGGTCGAATACATCACGCAAATGAAGAAGCAATCTGTCCCATAGACTATCTTTAGCCTCGTAAACGTTAAAATAATTTCTTTCTAAACTTTAATAAAATTGTAAAATTACAAATCCATACACCCATCACACTAATTAAAATGATATTAGAGATTTCAATTTTTTCCCCATAAATTTAACTTGAGTTGCCCTAACTGTTTCTAAATTTAATGACAGAACATTAAAATGATTATCTTATTCCGTAAACGCTCAAGGAATGGAAAAGTGACACTGGCATTCCAATCTTTCCACCATAGAATTATGACAACGCAACAAGTGAAGGGAAGAGGGAATGGAAAAGTGACACTGGCATTCCAATCTTTCCACCATAGAATTACGACAACGCAAGAAGTGAAAGGACACAATTTCCCCTACTCATGAATGTTGTTATAAAATATATTGTTATCCACATGGCGATTGTAAAACCAAAACCCCAAACTATTACAGAAAATTTATAGAGGACTAGGCAGATATGGCTAGCTCCATGGGAGCTCCTAGATGTGTCGCTGTACTGTTTTCCTCTCACAGTGTACAAAATTTGTACACTCCACACTCCAATTATATAATTTCCCCTTGGTCCGGCCTAAGGGCGCTCTGCAAAATCAGTTGCAGAAACCCTAAACTCTACCAAGAGAGAAATAAAAATGTTCTTCGGCAATGGCGCAGTTTGAGCACGAGAGCAGAGGTTGACAATGGGGCTGTACTGTTGGGAAAGAGTGAGGAATTCGACTATGACCTGTTCACAATCGGAGCTGGGAGCGGCGGAGTCAGAGCCTCCAGGTTCGCTGCTAATTTTGGTGCCAGGGTTGCAATTTGCGAGATGCCTTTCGCCACTATTTCCTCTGATAATGCTGGGGGCGTCGGTGGCACGTAAGTCTGCTTTTACCTGTGTTTTTTGGTGTGTTCAAATCTGTTTACGAGAAGCTTTGCTGATATATTTAAGGTCGCGCCTTGTCCCTGTGGTGGCAGGGTTTTATGTATACGTAATTGAAATGTAGATGGGATAAAAATAAGCATTAATTTCAAATATTTATATGGTTGGTGAATTGGAGAATCCATGGGTGTTTTATAGATCCATGGCTTTCTGTTTTTGGCGTCTTCTACATATTAGGCAAAATATCATAATCACGTAGGACCCGAGTAGATTATTCACTTTTTTTTAACCTCCAAAGGTGGCCTCACATTCAAATGAAGCTTTATTTTGCATGAGTATGTTGAATTTTAAAATCAACCATTCCTAATCATGTCTCGTGGACCTTCCTTGATTTGTGTTGTTATTTTATTTTATTTTATTTTTTAAATATTTTGTAACATATAACAAAGCACCCCACCTTCTGGTGAGATTTTTTTCATGGCTCAAAGCCTCAACAACTGGCTCACATAGAACAACACTTGTCACAAGTGGAATTTCAACCCGCACAGGGAAGAACATTTTTCCTTGTTAATCACTTGAGCTAAACCCAATCAGCTGGTTTGCGGTTGTTACCCATGAGATGTCCTCAATGATTGGAAGTTTTACCGTTACATGGCATCTCCTTATGTTGGGATTTCTTTCCCCATTATTATTAATACTCTTATCTATACAATCATAGTAATGTTATCTTCCATACTAGTTGGAAATAGATGCCCAATTGCATTATAATTTTTGCCTTTCATACTCATTTTGGTGGCAGATACTGTGTACAATATATATTTGTGCAACACATAGGCCTATGGGACGATGAGGATGACAGTAATAAAAACTATTGCTTTTTTTATGCTGATAGTAAAGTGCAATTTGGATCTAAATCTTTGTTAATCGCGTGAATTCATAGACACTTTAGCAGGCTCCCCCATGATGGCTTTTGCTCCATATGATCACCTCCCATGTTTGATTCCTACCTTCACTGGGATAAATTGAGTTGTAGCAGCAGCTGTAGTGCTGTCTCACTACCATTGGTTTTGAATCTGTGGCCCTTCTTAATGTGGAGTTTGTCATTATGTAAGATCCTATGTTGCACTTGTTTTTGAGATGGGAAATGTCGGGGATAGCGGGACATGTCCATTGGAAGGCTAGTGTGCACCCCAAATTGTTCAAGGGATGGCAGGTTGGGGACAATGAATTCACCATAAAAATTTGGAATTCCTTGAAGTTTGTAAGTGTACCAAGCTATACTATATAGTGTATGCACATCCCTCACACTTGTAGGATTTGCGTGAAAATTCTGCACTATTGTAGTGAACAATCTGAAACTAAATTGTAACACCAAATGTAGAAAATCCACGAAATTCTGATCTGCTAATATGAGCAATCTGAAATATGATTTCTTCTCATATAAACACAAAATTTCTCTACTAAACTTTGCAGTGGAATAGGAACAAAAATAAATGCACAATTCACACAAGAGAACACAACAAATTTTTCTAGGGAACCCAACTGGGAAAACCCTATGCTTGATCGAGAATTTCATTGAAGAAATTAGAGCAGTAGATCTTATACAAATACAACTTGTTTCAATCTGAAATCAATCTGATTTCTCTGCTAGTACCAAGCTTGAAACTATCAGCAACACCCCTGATCTACTTGCCTTTTTCAATACTCACACGAGCTCCTCTTGTACGTCCTCTCTCACAAGCTCCACACATAAACCTGTGCAATCTGCTCACAAACCCATGAGCTCTATCATCTTGCCTCACCAACTCGTGCTTACAAGACAATGATGAAATTGTGCCATCGTTCCTCCTTATAAGCACTTCGATTAGGCTATTACTGGCAAGTTCTATTCGAGGAAAGTCGAACTGTTGATTCTCTAGTTAACAAAAGCTCACTGGTTGTGTTAACTCGCCCTTCCTATAATTTAGGAGTGTGGCTCAATCAACTTGTCCTTTACCCAAAATAACTTGCACTAGAAGATAATAAACTTGACCTTCCACTAATTAGCACTAGTCAACTGCTTCTTGCACTCCTAACTTTTAGGAATTTGCCCTAAATTTTAGGAACTTGTTTGATTTTTGGGGAATTAGCTCCTAACTCATAGGAACTCATGCATGCTCAAGGAGAAACTCATTGTGGTTCCTTTGATTAAGGCACAAATCAAGGAACCCTTTCTCGCTATTATTTTCAACACCAAAACACATAATTCTCTACCCTTTTGCAGCGTAATAGAACATAATTAAAAACACATTCATACAAATACAATAACACAAAATTTTCTAGGGAACCCAACTGGGAAAACCCTATGCTTGTTTGAGAATTTTAGTGATAGAAATTTAAGCAATAGATCTCTTACAATACAACTGTTTCAATCAGAAAACAATCTTGTTCTCCCTTTGCTTGTCCTAAGCTTGAAACACCTTGCAAGAACCTTGATCTAGTTCCTAAATCCTTGTGCATAGGGAGCTCATATTATTTAGGAATTAATTCCTAAATCCTAGTGCAAATCCCAAGGAATTCTCTTCTATCAATTTGCACACAAGGTTCTCCTTAGTATGCCCTTCCCATATGCAAGCTCTTGCACACAAACTCGTGCTCTCTATTGTCTTGTCTCATCAACTCATGCTCAGAAAACAATGATCCAATTCTGTGCCTTCGTCCTCCTTATATGCAATTCACATCAACTAAGTTTGGCAAGTTTATTTTTGGAACTCGATCTTGTGATTGACTAGTTAACTGAGTCTAACTGACTCATGTACCTTGTCCTAGCCACAAATAACCATTGAGACTTCTAACTCGCATTAGGAGACAAACAACTGAGCCTCCAACTATTTGCATGAGTTAAACTACGTCATGAACTCGCCCTAACTTTTAGTAACTCATCCTAACTTATAAGTTATAGGAATTCGTCCTAACATATAAGAACTTGTGCATGCTAAAGACAAATTGCTTGTGGTCTCTTTGACTAAGGCACAAGTCAAAGAAGATCTTGCTACAATTTTCAACACTCCCTCTTAGCGAGGAAGGTGCTTCTGGAAGAACCTCGTCCACTTGGATCTGTCTCCAACACTACCACGTTCTCTGTTACTGCAACTGCTCCCTTTGAACTAGAAGACTTTCTTGCTTTCTTTTGTGGAACTTGATCTGAAGACTTGTTTTTTCCCACCATGCTCTGCAAGTCTATCATTAAGTCATAAGTGCCATGTACTTTGTGTACCTCTGTGGCTGCTTCATCTAGCTGAAGGTGATACTAGAAGATCCAACTCTATCCCAAGCTCTCGTAAACAAGTCCCACTTGGATGGAACTTTCCTTATACTGGGAGTCTCTCACTGAGTGGCTGCCTCCACTTTGTTGATTTGGGGTAGCATCGGATGTGCTCTAAGCCTCAAATTTTGCAGGGAGGTTTGGGCACATGCATTCTAAAGAACCCAGAAAACGTTTTGGAAAATTTCACCCAGAAGTGATTTTGTTAAAATAATTAATATTTTTAGTGGGGTTCCTAAGTCTAAACTTAAGAAAATTAAAATATTAATGGGCATTAATCTAATGAGGGGTGAAACTTCTAGAAAAATACACGGATCAAGCCAAAACGATCTAAGCCTTTGATTATGATTTAATCTAGGTCGTTGGTTGTCCAACAGGAAGATATAAGAAGGGGCTTGAGGGTCATTTGGAAAACACAGAGAGATTGAGAAAATTGATTTTCTGAGGTGAGAAGTTCTTAGGAGGAAAATCGATTAAGGAGATCTTGCAGCAGAGGGGTAATGAGAATCCAGGAGAAGGAATTTCCGGAGAGTACAAGGCAAAAGAGGACAGAAAGACGTCCAGAGGAAGACTGACGCTGGCCTACCAAGTGCTGATGCAGTCAGTGAGGGGAAATCGAGTTCCTGCCGAGGGAAGCCGAAGTTTAGTTGCCGGAAGCCAGGGTGTGAGACTGGGAGGCAGAAAAGTCGATTTCTTAGCCAACAAAGGATTCAGAGCAGAGAGGCAGCGTAATACCCAGGAGGGTTGATGCAGAAGCTGCCCAGGGTGACACAGTTTTGCGCAAAAGCCACGCTGACGCAAAGCCTCCAGAGCTGAAGGATTAGTCACTGATTCTCCAATCACAGGGTGAGATCATTTCACTAGTCTTTTGTTCAGTATTCTCTCTGTAAAGGATTGCTAGTTGAGCATCCTAGAATTGTACTCATAAATTTTCTCCTGCATAATAATAAACCCTCAGAGCTGCTGCACCAGTTTTCTCGCATTGGGTTTTTCCGGGGACTATTTGTCCAAAACTAACTGTGTCCTATGTGTTGCATTATTCTTTCTTGCTCAGTGTTTTGTTTCTGCATATATGTAAATTAAGTGAAGGCTGCAGATATATTTACTTCAAAATTTACCATAGAAGACAATAAATAACTTGTATGATTTAATCAAGTGGGAGAAGTAACATTAGTTTGCTGTAGTAGGGATTCCAGCGTTAGAATTTTCACACACTCGCCCTTGGCTATGGTCCTCATCATCCTGCTGGTTGGCCTAATTGCCAACTAACCTAGACTTAAATTGAGATACTGGCTGAGGGTCTAGTTTGAGTAAATTCTTCTCAGGTACTCTAATTTGTTCTTGCTCAAGGACTCCCTCTGAGTTCTGCTCTCCTCAACCATCATTTCTCTACTCTGAGCTCTCCCTGCCTTGCTGCTCAAGGCTGCACCTGTCTCTACTTGGAACTTGTAGAGATTCTTCATCCTCACACCTATCTGCTTCTTACATCCAGAAGTTAAGTGCTAGAGGTAAGCCTTATCTCTGCTGAAGACAACATCATAACCCTTGTTCTCAACTGTATCTACCAAAACTTGATTCCCTTTGAAAGCTAGCAGTACCAACTCCTCTAGCTGCATACATACTATCATCTCTTAGCTCAATTTGAAACTGCATGTCCTCCTTCAGGTGATTGAAACTCTTCTTGTTCCCAGTGATGTGGAAGGATGCTCCTGAATCAATATACCATACACGACTGTCTGCTAAGCTTTCCATGCAATCTATCAATGAGAAATCTTTCTCGAACTGGGCAGGAAGTGCATCTACCTCCACTGATGCAGCTACATGACCCTTACTCGACATCTTCTTCCGCTTAGGACACTTAGTGGCACAATGTCCAAACTCATGGCAATGGAAGCACTTGATCTTACTTAGATTATTCTTCTTGCCCTTCTGATTCGACCCAACCTCTCCTTGGCCCTTCTTACCCTTAGCCTTGCTACTTTTTCCTGCCAGGGAAAAGTTCTCCTCATCCTTTGCCTTCATCAATCTACCATCTCTAGTCCCTCTTCGAATCTCTTCCTGAACGCACTTAGTCCAAAACCTTTCTCAATTGGGAAAATTTTCTTTGCCACTGACAACATCCCAGAAACCATACCAAGACTTGTGAAGTCCCAGTAAGGCCAAACTCACAAGTTCATGATCAGATATAATCACGCCCACACCACCCAACTCATCTCGTACCTGAGTGAACCTTGACAAATATGAGATGATGGGCTCATCCTTGCTCATCTGGATACTCTTCAGCTTCTCCTTAAGAGCAAGCTTCCTGGTATCACTGGTACTCCGATATAATTCTAAAATAGTTTTGAACATCTCATAAGCTGTCTTCTTCTCATGGATATGAGGAACTATATGATCTCTGACCCTTATAGAACAATCTTTCTTGCCTTGATATCATTCTTGGAATGTTGGGTCAACTGTTGGGGATCTTGTGGTGGTGGTATAGCCTGCTTCACAAATTCTCCCACCTCATTATCCTCCAAAATTATCATGATCTTCCCTTTCCATGGAATGAAGTTAGAGTATCCCTCTAAGCAGTGATTTGATCTCAACCCTTGGAATGTCATTCTGCTTACCTAGAAAGCTCTCCAACACCTGCCCACTAACAACCTTGTAGTCCTTCACAAGAAGCTGTACTTAGGGCACTTGTGGCACCTCTCTAATAGTCCTTCAACCTATACACAAATTTCCAACCAAATCTGTCTCAAAGGACCTCACCACCTAGCAATGCATCAACATGGAAGAACAACAAGCATACCTTTGCAATGGATGACTTCCATTGCCTTAAATCCCCTCGGCCTATGCACCCAATCCTGAGGTTTTGACCCTCTGGTTAGGGCACCTGTTTAGTAGTACATTAGCCCAGATCTCATCTTCTAAACCTCCTTCAAAACGTGTGTAACCCTTCCTCTTCAAGCCTTCCTTCATTGCATTATAACTTGGCCTAATACATGCTGTTGTTCCAAGGTTATCTACCTCTGTCTTGCTCCCATCCAGGGCTTTGGCCCTCTTGTAACAAGCAAAAAAAATTGTGGCCTGATGCACAGAGAATTACACTACAAAAAAGAGCATAGAACGGCGCTCAACCTCAAACACCAACTGCTTAAACTCATCCTCTACCAATCACAGAGAAAGGTCACAAGAAACTTGGCGCCTTCTTCCTTTGATAAGGCTCTTAGACACTGCGACTGCTTCAAACATTCTTCTCCTATGATTGCGTTGCTTCTTGTGATATATGGATCAACTTATCTTGGTATTTATTCTGTTTCCTGCTTTGATACCATGTAGAATTTCTATGAAAATTCTGCATTGTTGTAGTGAACAATTTGAAACTTAATTGTAATACCAAGACACATAATTTCTCTACTCTTTTGCAGCGAAATAGAACATAATTAAAAACACATTCATACAATACAATAACACAAAATTTTCTAGAGAACCCAACTGGGAAAACCCTTTGCTTGTTTGAGAATTTTATTGATAGAAATTTAAGCAATAGATCTCTTACAATACAACTATTTCAATCAGAAAAAAATCTTATTCTCCCTCTGCTTGTCCTAAGCTTGAAACACCTTGCAAGAACCGTGATCTGCTTCCTAAATCCTTGCGCATAGGGAGCTCCAATTATTTAGGAATTAATTCCTAAATCCTAGCGCAAATCCCAAGGAATTCTATTCTATCTATCTGCGCACAAGCTTCTCCTTAGTATGCCCTTCCCATACATAAGCTCTTGCACACAAACTTGTGCTCTCTATTGTCTTGTCTCACCAACTTGTGCTTACAAAACAATGATCTAATTTTGTGCCTTTGTCCTCCCTATAAGCAATTCGCATCAGCTAAATCTGGCAAGTTTATTTTTGGAACTTGATCTTGTGATTGATTAGTTAACTGAGTCTAACTAACTCATGTAACTCATCCTAGCCACAAATAACCATTGAGACTTCTAACTCGCACTAGGAGACAAACCACTGAGCCTCCAACTATTCACATTAGTTAAACTGGTTCATGAACTCGCCCTAACTTTTAGGAACTCATCCTAACTTATAGGAACTTGTTAATGCTAAAGACATGACTGCTTGTGTTCTCTTTGACTAAGGCACACGTCAAAGAAGACCTTATTCACTACTATTTTCAACATGATCACCTCCCATGTTTGATTCCTACCTTCAGTGGGATAATTTGAGTTGTAGCAACAACTGTAGTGTTGTCTCACTACCATTGGTTTTGAATCTGTGGCCTTCTTAATGTAGAGTTTGTCGTTATG